>PVHT021183599.1:67011-112420 GCA_004024745.2 Catagonus wagneri
CCTGGCGAGAGGCCACCCGAGGGGCCCTGAGGAAGGAGACCATGGGGAGGGAAGGTCACAGCGTGGGGGGCCCCTGAGACACCGAGTTAGGGACCTGGGGTTGGGGGGCCTGTGGGCCCCAGTGGCTGTTTGAAGTTCTTCTCTGTTGTTACTCCCGGCGTTCAGTGGTTCAGTCAATGTTTCTGTTCAATAAATTTCACTGTTTTTCTCTTTCCACTGAGTCTGGCCTCTGCCGTTGGCAGTGGAGGGAGGTTGGGGTGGGGGCTGGAATGGGGTTCCTGCTTAGCACCTAGGGGAGACGCCTTCAGCGAGAGGAAGGGGTAGGCATTTTGCAGACCTGGAGAGGATGGGGCTTTTCCTTCCATCTTATAGGTGACTTAGGAAGTCTTGGGTCCGTCCGCTCTCACGTTTGGGTGGTGCTGTGTTGTCTTCTGGAAATGAGCGGGGCCATCCTGGTTTTCTGCACTGGCGCGGGCTGGGGCCCTGAACTGAGGAACCGTCAGGGTATCTCTAGCCTCCTTGGTGAAGAAATCAGGATTAGGCCAAAGAGTTTGGAAAAAACCCCAAATGTACTTTAACCTGAGGGATCCTAAAAATACAAAAATCTCACTGTGGACCAGCAGTGACACCGCTTGCTGAGCAGCTCAAAACCTAGCTGCTTAGGGGGCTTCTGGGAGACACGCACAAACACACCTGTGCTACCTCCACCTGCGAACAGACTTGCTCTCAAGGACAAGAAAGGCCAGGCCAGGGGCCGCACAAGGGAGAGGACCCAGTGGCGCGGGAGGGCGCGGGGTCCTCAAGGGGGAACATTCACGATGGGGAAGCTGGGTTTCCAGCTAAGGGCAGTGGGAAGCTGGTAGAGCCTTTAGGCCGTCCCAGTGGACACTTTTCCTTCCTTCTGTCCCAGAAAGTTGCCTCTTTCCGAGGTCGAGTCCACCTCCCACAAGAGGAGCAGAGAACGCCGTGTCCAAAGTCTCCAGCTGCCCTTGGCGGGCCTTGGCGTGGGATTGGCAAGGGGATGCACCTGCTGCCAGCAGCGGCTGGGGCCAGAGCTGGGAAGATGCGGGGCCACGCAGATGCCACTTGGGTGGGCGGGGTTGGCAGGGCGATTAGACCCGTGTCTCCAGGAGCAACGGCAGCCGCGGTTGTCATGGCAGCAGTGGAGCCCCAGGCCGCCAGCCAGCGGTGTGGAGCCTGTGCGCACTGCTGGGAGGGAGGGAGCAGCAGGGAGCCTGTGCCCGCTCGCGGCCCGCCTGGCACCGTGGCATGATTCACAGCCTTGTTCCTCTCCGCGAAGCCTCTGGGCCTGGCTCTCCAGCCCTCCCCAAGCGCCTGTGAGACAACTGCCATCCCGAAAGGGCCTCCCGCCCCTCCTCCGCACAGGAGCAGTCCCCTGTAGGGCAGCTCGTGCTGGGTGGCCGGCAGTTGCAAGGCCACGGCTAAGGCCTCCAGGCAGGTCTGGGGAAAGCAGGCAGGGGGGACCTTAAGGTGTGGGATCCCGGGAGCTCAGGGCCAGGGTAGGTGGGTCTCTGCCTCTTGTCTCTTGGAACTGGGTGTTACCGCTGAAGTCTGAGCGGGAGCCGGCGTGACAGCGAGCGCCAGGGTCAAGCTGGTGCCTTTCTGCACAGCCTCCTGCCGGCTGTGAGGTGGGGGAGAGGCCCTGAGGCAAAGATTCAGGGAGTATGTGTGTGTGTGTGCTTCTGTGAGTGTGGGCAGAGTGGTTTCTCTCTCAGGTTCTCTGATGAGACTTCCAGTAGCTTCCTCTGTGCCCACGAACTGGAGGAAGAATGCATCAGCAGCTGGTTCCAGCCCTACGGAGGAGGCCAAGCAGACTGGTTGCAGGGGGAGTCCCTGTCCCCAGTGTCCCGCCCTGTCCCTGTTTCCCAGAACTTCGGGTGCTTTACTCATGTCCCAGACGCGGTGTCTAGGGACGTCTCCAGAGGCCTTGACGTCGCCTTTCACAGTTCCCTCTCCTGAGTCCTCCATCCTGGCCATTTCCAGTGGGCGGTCCTCCCTGGAGCCCCGGCAGACACTGCTGCTGTCCCTGCCGGCCGGGCCCGCGTGGGCCTAGCCCAGGCCCCGTCTGCGGCCGGGAGTCAGCGGTCAGCAAACTACCGCGGAGCGGCTGCTTGGCGGGGCAGGGGCGGGCATGGGGGTCTGCCTTTGCTCCGTAGACACGTTCCAGGGAGCCAGCGACTTTTGGGTGAGCAGGGCTCTGGGCTCAGGATGGCCCCGAGGGCACTGGTGTCCCAGAGGCCGTCTTGTGGACCCCAAAGCCCAGTCAAAGGCTTCGGGCTGGAAAGGCAGCTGGCGTCATCCTTGCGCGAGCTGCCAGCCTTTCTGTGTGATGCATTCCAGGGTCCTCCGGCCCAGCCCTGCCGTCCAGGCAGAGTCCCCTGCTCTTTATGGTCCCAGGTTAGGGATGACCCCGCGCTGCCAGCTCCAGTCCCTCCTCCTGGGCGCCCGGCAGTCCTCATTGCCTTTGCCTCTCAGTGGTTACTTTGGCCACTTTCTCTTTAACTTTTTCCCGGGTGGCTGGAAGGTCTGCACGCTCACGCGCTGGGTCACGGTTGAAGGACACGCTTGGACCTGGGACTGTCCCAGAGCCCCAACTCGCTCTTCAAAGAGGCTGGGGCCCTGTTCGCCATGTCCAGCCACGTCGGGAGATAGTCTCCTGGCTGTGACACAGCTCTCAAAGACCTACTTACTGTGACATTTAACAGACACACTGGATGTGACCTCAGAAGGCTGCTGTATGGGGACGGCGGGGGCATTTCTGTTACCAAGCGCTGCTCTCTGCCAGCCGTCATCCTTGTGGTCTGGGGTTATAGCTGTTTTTCTCTTTGAAGCCGGGCCAGCCCATCATTTTTCTGTTCCACTGGAGGAACGGGGGAGCGGGGCGGCGGGGGAGCCCAAGGCCTTGAAGGAATTTCCTTTCTTAAGTCAGTGTCTTTTGCAGGCAGCCAAAATCCAGGCACAGAGAAATTAGGGAGCTCTCCAGCCAAACACCGCTATGTCTGGAGAGGGCTGGAGAGCCAGCTGGGCCAGCAGTGCCTCCTCAGAACGGGACCGGGAACCACAGTGCCCCACAGTCTAGAATCACACAAGTTCTGCTTAGATTAATGAAACTTAAGGACACAGGGAGACAGTGTGGACATGTTGGCAAAATCAAGGGCATTGACGGCAAGGATACAAAAATAATAAGAGGTGGAGGAGCTCCCGTAGTGGTTCAGTGGTTAACGAACCCAACTGGGATCCGTGAGGTCACGGGTTCGATCCCTGGCCTCAATCAGTGGGCTAAGGATCTAGCGTTGCCATGAGCTGTGGTGTAGGTTGCAGACGCGGCTCGGAACTGGTGTTGCTGTGCCTGTGCCTGTGGTGTAGGCCAGCGGCTGCAGCTCCTATTAGACCCCTAGCCAGGGGACTTCCATATGCCGTGAGTGCAGCACAAAAAAAAAAAAAAAAAAAAATGCAAAAAATAAAGAGGTGGAAAGGAACAGAAGCAAACAGGAGATGAAAAGCACATCGCAAGCACAGTTACACAGAAAAGGAATTACACAAAAAAAGACAGGAAGACTCTAGACAAAAAAATACCTCTGTAGATGCCAAGAAGTTTCAGAAAACATGATTTCTCAAAACAAAAGAAAATTCGAAAAGAAGATGGAGGTCTCAAAGAGGTGAGTATAAGGGAGCAGAAGGAGATGAAAGGAAGATAGCAGAACTCGGAAGGGATTTGGAAGCGAAAAAGGAAAACAGTACTGAGATGAAGTCCCCACTGAGAGCGACAACGAGTCGAGTCAATGTGACCAAGGAGAAGACGTCACACAATACAGAATGGCCGCGGGCAGAAGGTGGGGGAGCAGATGACAGTCTAGGACAGGGAAAAGAGGACAATCGAGCCAAGAATATATCTTCCGAGGACAAGTCGTGTTGGCCTCACACTTCTCTGGATCCGTTCTCAGGGCCAGAAGCCACTGGGTATCGTGTATGCAATCGAAAGTAATAGTTCATTTGTTTCAAAACGCTCAGCATTTTCCAGTTTCACCCCTCGACTTTTGTCGGATCTTTTAGGAACCAAGACTCCTTGTCAAGAAACGTTACAAGGTCGGCTTTCCTGTAATGGCTTTTCCTTTGTTCCCAATCAAATAAAATGAGTGTAACACAGGCATACCTCTGTGATAGCTTGGGTTTGGTTGCAGGCTAACATGATAAAGTAGATATCTCAATAAAGCCAGTCCTGCTCGCCTGTTTATTTGCGAGGTGTTTACCGTACTCCTCCCGCTTGCAGCTGCCAGTCCAGGGATGACGGGGCCTGGGCTGGGTTGTCGGTGGGAAGGGTGGACTTCCTGATGGACTGGAGAGGGGCATGCGCTTGTGGAGTCAAGGATGCCCTGGGGTTTTCAGCCCGGGCAACCGGGTGGGGCTACAGATCAGCAGGTGCATCGGTCGGGGGGGGGGGGAGGAATATGGTGCTAACCTGGGCCGTGCTCATCGTGAGAGGAAAGGGCCCTGGCTGAGTGGTGACATAGAGGCCATTGGTCCAGAAGTCAAATGTAGCAATCACAGGCCACCCCCCGACCCGCCAGGCTGCCCTCTGTGCCTGTAGGCTGGTAGGATCCTGCTCGGAGAGCGTGCGTGGTTCACCTGCCTTTGGTGCTGTGTGTGTGTGTGTGTGTGTGTGTGTGTGTGTGTGTGTGTGTGTGTGTGTGTTTGAGCTTCCCATAGGTGGACCCAGGCACCCTCTATGGGAAACAGTTATGTCCCAGAGCCCAGTGGAGGCCTCCCCCGGAGCCATGCCCTCCCCCAGCTCTGGAGCTGCATTGGGTGATAAAGGCCAGAAGCATCGAGAAGTATCGCTCCCCCCTCCCACTTCCAAGCAGCTCTCCCCTTCCTGTCTGCCTCCGTCTCCCTCCCCGCCCTGTCTCCCTTTCTCCGTGTCACACACACGCCACACGCGAACACAAAGCCTGCCGCCCCTCGCCCCCCCAGGAAAGCTGAGACCCCACTGGGTACAAGGTAACCCTGTGCGGCTCCCCGTCAAAGCCAAGAATGATCTAGCCCTTCCTGTTGTCGCAACTGTGCTGTTTCCTAGACGACGAGTTTTGTGTAATCATGGTCAAGGCAACGTACGTTTCTGCTCAGAATCAAGGTCACAGTATAATACCAATTCACCACGGCAACAGCAGACTACTCATCTGACACAGGAGATGGGATTTGCAAGGAAAACCGCATGCAGAGCGCTAGTTCCCAGCCTGCCCAGCTAAGCTTCCAGAATGGCCAAAAAAATAGACTTCCCCACCCCCCTTGGAGTCTGGAACCCACGTCCTTAAAAGGCACAGAGTCCCTTATAAGCTTGACATAAAGACAGAGCCAGCCAGGCAGGAGTCGTTCTCCCCGGCCTGGCTTCTGGGGCTCAGCTTGATTCAGTCTGCAGATCCGCACAGGTCGCCCCGCCCTTTGTCAACGAGCCCCGTGCTGCCCCAAGTCAAGTTCACTGTGGGATGGAGGCGGTTGCCTGCCCCTCGTGGGTCTCAGATGAAAGAGCTCTGGTGAATGGGGGTTGGAGAACCAAACTAGCTCATGGCTCTCATCTCCGGCCCCTTGAGATCAGAGCGAGGCGGTGCCCCTTCTGTTTCGGCAAGCGTGGGTCTGGGGCTGTCATGCAGGTCTGCGGACTCAGGTCTCCTGGGGCTCTGGGTGCTGACTGAGACCTTGAGGCCAGTTTCAGGGCCCCCTCCCCCTCCCTCTATTTGTGTCTCTGGCGCCCCAGCCAGGAGAAAGGTGGCCTGGAGGAGCCCGTGGACACATTTTGCTAAAAGACCCCCCCCCCCGCGCCCCCCGCCACTGGCAGCCGGTGCTTCTCCTTCCCAGGGTCTCCTGCCTTGCCTCGCCCACTGTCTGTGACCCCACGGGCCACTGCTGTCTCACCCCCTGGCCTGAGAGCCTCTCACAGCCCAGCTGACCCCTCTTCTCCTGTCAGGTGCCATTTCCAGAAGCCCTGCACCAGTGACTTGTATTTCAGCGCCCCCGAGGCCTCAGGGTTGAGAACTGGGCCTCAGTCAGCGAGCACAGCTCCAAGGGCAGGGGCTGGGAGGGGGGCCAGTGGTGACAAGATCTGTCCTCGATCGCGGCTCGGCTGATGGAAACATGTGTTCTAACTTAGAGAGTCCCGTGACTCGGGCCAGGGTCGCCTGGGAAGGGCTGCAGGCCACCTCCGGGGCCGCGTGCTCAAGTGATTAAAGCCAGCCTGACGGGAACGGGTCTGGACTCCTCCGCTTTGGTTACCAACTTTCCGAAACTTACATTCCGTTCAGATCTCACGGTTCAAAGAAACGCCAAAAGCGCTTTAGAGCAGATGCCGCGCCGGGCACGTTTCCACGCCTCACCTCATTTCATCTTTCCAGCCCCTCCCGTCACTCGTTCCGGCCACTCCAGGCTGGGTCCTGGGACATGTGACAGCCCAGGGGACCGACTCGGGGAGGTGAACGTTCCAGGGAGAGCCCGCTCACGTGTGAGCCCGCGGTGAACCGGGAGAGGTGCTCCGAAGTGAACAAACCAGAGACAGATGTCAGGGAAGGCGCTCGGAGAGGGTGACCTTGCATCTGAAACCTGCAGGATGAGCAGCAGGCGGCGGGGTTGTTCCCTGGAAGTGGGGCCCCCCTGCCAAGGCCAGGCGGGTGCACGGGAGCCTCGCTGTCGAACACGATGGGAAACCCAGGCTCCCTTCGTCAGAACCATGCCTTCATGACACTGCTCCTTTTCTGGCAAGAGCTTCCTTTTCCTTTCGTGGCCATGCGCCCTGTGAGGACATGAACGCGTGGTTCCCGGAGGCGGCCCCCACTCCCAGCCCTCCGCCATGCGCCCTCGCTCTGGCCCTCACACCTCCGTCTGTCCCCTCACGTCCCTGGTGGCAGGACATGGGGCTCCCGTCACTGCCTGGGTGGTCAGGGTTTCTCCCAACACCCAAGCACCTGCGCTGGGCCCGCACCGCTTCTTCCCGCCCTCCCCCAGCCATGTGACCTTGAGGGCAGAGTGCAGCGGCCCCGCCCTTCCCGGGCCCCCTTTCCTCACTGCCTGGGATTCTGTGGTTGCTCCCTGAGCCCCCCTCCCCCGCACCCCCCACCCCCGCGCCCCTCCTCCCATGCGGCTGCTCATTCAACCCATTTCTTGAGCACCAGCTGTGTGCCAGGCACTCCGCTAGGTGCTGAGATGCAGCGGGAGCCCAAATCGGCCAGCTCTCCATCCTCCTGGATGTCACAGTCCAGACGTGGAAAAGTAACCTCACAGTTAAATGGCCAAATAGCAGTGGTCATCAAGTGCCATGTGGGGAAATGCGGGGGTCCCCAGAGCAGAAAAGGGTCCATGTGTGGTCTGGGGGGGGAGGGCAAGAAAAGGGCCCTGAGGAAGTGACCTTTGTGCTGCAGTCTGTAGGAAGAGGAGGAGCAGAGCCCCGTCTCTGGGCTGTCAGCCTGCTGCAGCAGCCATGTGCTTAGCCAGGAACCAAATCACTACCAGCGAGTGTATTAGCTAGCTATGGCTGTGTAACGAAATATCACAGACTCTCCAACACTCACCCATTAGCTCACAGTCCTACCATGGTCCTAGTTGGACACTTTTGGACGTGACATGACTGGGGTCTCTGTTCAGGTCTTCCAGGCTGCAATCAAGGTGTCGCCAGGCTGCCTTCCAGTCCGGAGGCTCATCAAGGTCCCTGGCCTTCCATGGCACACGGTCCCGTCCATCTTCAAAGCCAGCCGGAGAATTTCCCTCTCACTGAATCCCTTTCGTGCTTGACTCTCTGACTTCCTGGTCTTTGGCTGCTAGACCCACAGACATAAGGGGCTCCTGAGATTAAGGTCAGGTCCCCTGGGGATCACCTTTCTTAAAGTCACGCTGTGCCATAGAACATAGCTCAGTCATAGGCATGGTGGCCCATCCGATTTGCAGGCTGGCGCATCACACAGGGCTGGGACCTGGAGTACATCAAAGAAATCCAGAGCCAAACCCGAGTTAAAGTGGCAAGAACAGAGCTCAGTCGGTGATATGCTGTTGCCAAGGGGGAGAAGAGGCTGGTGAGCATCCAGCCCAACTCCAGTCCTTGCCGAAGAGACTGGGGATTAGAGGCGCTGCTCCACGTAAGGCCCGTGTGGTTTCGCTAACTGGCACTTTCCAGGGTTAGGGTCCCGCCCTCCCACAGACGCTGGGCGATGAGGCCCGTCTTTAGGTGTGGGCTGGAACAAACTGGAAGTTCTCTTGGTAGCCCTGAGTTTTCTCAGGCTGGCACTTTAAGGCGGCTGGGGGCATCCTAGGGAGGCAGACAGGAGCTGTTAGAAACCGTTAGTATTTTGTTCAAGTCTTTACAGGCCACGCTTGAGGCCCAGTGGAGAAGAGGGCTCAGCGAGCCACTCACGCGGGCCCATCCCAACGCCCGCGAGCGCTGCCAGCGCCCCCACAAGTGGGTCCATGCTTCGTGGGGCCTCAAGCTTATGTGGTTTGGACGGCTGTCTTTTGGAAAAAGAATATAAAATGACAATGGAACTGAGGTCAAAAGCAAGCTGTCAGCGAGGCCGCGCTCCCTCTGGAGGGTCTCGGGGAAAAGCCATTTTCTGGCCTTTTCCAGCTGCTAGAGTTGCGTTCCTTGGCTTGAGGCTCCTTGTTCCGTCATCAGCGCCAGCGGCAGAGACCACCTTCAACCCTCTCTGCTGTCAACAGGCTGCCTTGTCACTTGTCCCGTTCGGAGCTCGCTCTTACAAGGGCGCACAGGTCATCTCCTCATCTCAAGGTCCTGAACTCAAGCACGTCTGCAAAGTGCCTTTTGCCACATAAAGTCAGGTTCCAAGGATTAGAACACGGACATCTTTTGGGGGCGGGGGGACCCCCGCAGGTCCACTGCCTCTGGCCACAGAGGCCCTGAGCAGTACAGGAGGCACAGAAGCCTCAGGAGCACAGCCAGAGGGGAACCCACCCCTCTGGAATATTCTGCTCTCTGCTGGGATTTATGGCTCAATCCGAATGGAATGTAAGAACCGGGAAGCCGGCTTAGAAGATTTAATCCCTGTATCAGCCGAGCCCCTCTATACGGGAATTGAACCCTGCTTACTTGGGGACAGGGAAAGGCCCTGGCCCAGCTGGGATCCAGCAAGCTTAGAATCAGCCTTCGGAGGGAAGGGCCACTGCAGTCACCTAAAGGGGACAAACTTGAGGGACCAATAGGGCCACTGGGACCCACTCAAAGATGTTCAAACAAATGCGGGGGGTGGGGGCCACTGTCACAGCTGCCCTGTTTACTGCGTAGTGGCCTTTCTGACTTGGCTGATTTGACTTGCCCACGTGTCACCCTCTCCGCGTAGCTTTGCTCACAGGTCCCCTCTCTCCTCTGGACGGCCCTCACTGCTTAAAGCCACTCAGTTGGTCCTTGCTGCCCTCAGCTCAGAGGTCAAGGCCAGCGGCGGAACCCGCCTTCCCTTTCCTCAGGATCAAGCCCGATTCAGCTCTAACCGCCACCAGGTCCGTGGCGCTAAGTACACACGCGCTGATGGGGCGCGGGCCCCTTCTGAGGGCTGTGAGCGTGGCGCAGGTCCCAGGCCCCCGTCCCCGGGCTCGGAGGGGCCGTCCTCCCCCTGACTCCTCCCCTGACTCCTCCCCCGACTCCTCCCCCAAATCCTCCCCTCATCCGCGCCTCCGCGTCCCCACTTCTCTAAACACACCGGGCATCTGGCCTGTTACGTTGATGACCTTGTCTGGAGACAGACTCGATGACCTCTGTCTCCAGACAAGCTGACGTTCAGAGGTACTGAGGACCAGTTGGGACATCAACGCGGGAATTTTGGAGGAGAAAACGCTTTGATCCGTAACGGAGAGCTAGAACAGGAAACTACCGCGCCAGCACAGCCCAGGGAGACGAGAGGCTTAGAGGCTGACCCATCAAGACTGGCCAAGCTCGAGCAGTGAGCACGAGAGTTCAAATATTCTAGGAGCTAATGGCTGGAAAATGTTCCAGATATGAATCAAGATACAAGTTCTCAAATTTCAAGAGCTCACCAAGAGCCAACCAAACTGTGATGACTTCCTGTCGTGCTCAGCTGTAAGGAACCCCACTAGAATCCATGAGGATGCAGGTTCGATCCCTGGTCTCTCTCAGTGGGCTAAGGATCCGGCGTTGCCGTGAGCTGTGGTATAGGTTGTAGATGCCGCTCGGATCCCGTGTTGCTGTGGCTGTGGTGTAGGCCGGCAGCTGTGGTTCCGATTGGACCCCTAGCTTGGGAGCCTCCACGTGCCATGGGTGTGACCCTAAAATGACAAAATACAAAAAAAAAAATTCTAAGAGGAAGGTACTTTTCAGTCCTTGTTTTACAGATGAAAAAGCAGGCACAAACAAGTCACTCATAGAGTATTCAGGATTTGACACTCGCAGTCCTTTTTTTTAGGCTATGCCTACAGCATGAGGAAATTCCTGGGCCAGGGATTGAACCCTTGTCACAGCAGTGACAATGCCAGATCTTTAACCCACTGAGCCACCAGGGAACTCTTTTTTCTTCTTTTTCCAACAATGTAGCCTATCTTCCTATCTGTCTGTCTGTCTGTCTGTCTATATCTCTGAAACTGATAAAATCAGTCTTTGGAAGAAAGGGCCAAATCTACAAACAGACAAAACAGAGATAATGATGTAGAAGATTTAAAGATAAGAACAATCTGGGAGTTCCCACTGTGGCTCAGCGGAAAGGAACCTGACTAGTACCCACGAGGACCCAGATCTTGGTCCCTAATACTGTTCTCCATTAAAAGAAGCTGGGGCTCCTTAGAGAAATGGCTCCTCTCAGAACTGGGACAGGAATTAAGGAAGTGCTCAAAGGATGCTGGCGGCATGTCCAAATAAGTAAGGACAGTAATGAATTACATGGAAACCTGTGAGTCCAAACTCATAATAAAGAGATAAAGGGGTGAACAAGACAGGAGTCTTGCATTTAGTAGCAGAGATAGAGAGTATGAGAATGATAAACAGGGCAAAGTGTTAACAGTAGGTGAATCCGGTTAAAGCACATATGGGCTGTTTTTATTCCAGTCTTGATACTTTTCTGTAAGTTTGAAATAATTTCAAAATAAAAATACAAAACTTTTAATTTATAACAGCATTAAGATTATAAAATGTTTTGGAGTCCCCGATGTGGCTCAGTGGTAAAGAACCCAACTAGGATCCATGAGGATGCGGGTTCGATCCCTGGCCTTGCTCAGTGAGTTAAGGAGTTGGCATTGCTGTGAGCTGTGGTGTAGGTCACAGAGGCGGCTTCTATCTGGCGTTGCTGTGGCTGTGGCGTAGGCCAGAAGCTGTAGCTCCAATTGGACCCCTAGCCTGGGAACTTTCATGTGCTGCAGGTGTGGCACTAAAAAAAAAGGCAAAAAAAAAGACTATAAAAATATTCTGATGTAGCAAAGGTGATGGGCTGTCACCTGCATAAATGTTAAATATGTACCTTTAAGAAACGGACTCAATTAACATAACTACAATACCATTATCACACTAAAAATTAACTGCAATTTTTCACTGTTGTCAAATATCCAGTCCGTGGTCAAATTCTCCACTGCCATATTTTTTCTTCATACGTAGCTTATTTGTTTGAATTAGGAAATGAATGAGGGCCATATGTGGAGTAATATGTTTTTAAGTGTCTTTTAATCTGAAGGATCTTCCTCTCTCTCTGTTTTTTTTTTTGGGGGGGGGGCCCACACATGCAGCGTATGGAAGTTCGTGGGCCAGGGATCGAACCCATGCTACAGAAGTGACCTATATCACAGCTGCGGCAATGCCGGATGCTTAATGTGCTGTGTCACAGTGGGAACTCCCCCTCTTTCTTTTTTTCTTGCAATTTATTTGTTGCTAAAACTGCAACAGTCTGTATGTTGATGATGCATAATCGTGGGTAGTTTAACAAGTTCCTCTGAGCTTCATATTTCCTGTAAATTGTTAATTGGATTTAGAGGGCTGACCAGATTTGGGCTCAAAAAAAACCTTTTTTTTTTAGCAAGAGCAATTCATACATGGAGCCGGGAGACCTTTTGCCATACTCTCTCAGTAAGTGGCAGCTTTATCTGGGGGACATTGTCTGGCATGGGAGCTTTACAAAAACTGACCGCATATTGGAGCTAAAGCAAGTCTTCACATGCTTCAGGGGATCGAAATTATTCATAGCATGATCTCTGACCACAGGGTCATTAAGCTAGAAACCCACGAGAAAGGAAAAAAAGAACAAAACAGCAGCCCCTGACCTTTGCAAGCTGAGCCTGGCCCGCACAGCCAGGTCGTGCTGTTCTGTGACTGCATGTAAGCCACTCACGGAACGCCAGGCTCAGACACTGTTACTATGAGGCCACGACAAAGGGAGATGAAGCAAGGACATTTCACGCTTGTTTTTTCTAAGTACAGATAAAATCAAGGTCAATGTGGAATCTGCAGATACCGAACATGCCCGTCTTACTTGCTTTTCCCAATCACGGCTTTAACCTCACTATAGAGAAGGTTTATTGACACCTTCAGTTACGGAACTGACGGCATCTAAAGCAAACACTCGATTCCTAAGTCTAATGCAGATGTGTTCCTGGCCGCACTGACACTCGTAACGCAAAGATAACTAGGAAAATGCCCACATGTTTAGAAATAAAGAAATAGATGTTTAAATAACTCAGGGTTCAAAGACAGCAACATGATGAAAATTGGGTAATATTTTATCGAATGATTTAAAAAATAATACACATCTGAGTTAGTCGGTGGCCTAACTCAGATGTGTATTAAACCAAGTACATGCAAACCAAGTAATTTGAGGAGCATTAAATAAAGAGACTGGGCACATGCAAACCAAGTGGGCAGTGTGGTAAGGAACCACCACTGCTGCGGCTGTGGCACAGGCCACAACTGCGGTGCGGGGTTCGATCCCTGGCCTGGGAACTTCCATATGCCGTGGGTGTGGCCAAAAAAAGAAAGAAAGAAAAAGGCAGGGGAGTGTGACTAGTATGCTGGCGTTTGTGTAAAGTAAGAATGTGTGTGTGAGTTCACGTACACATATAGATTATTGACGGATAGTTGTTAAAGCTGGAGGTTAACCATACTATTTACTGTTTTTGTGTATGTCTGAAAATTTCCCTAGTAAAAAGTAAAAAACATACTTAGAGTAATGGAATAAAAGCAATAGCTCTAGAAGGAAACACAAGAAATGGCAACACTGGCTGCCTCCATAGGCCCTGGAACATAGGAACTCTTGTTTGATGCAGCAACGTACACACAACGGTCATTTAAACACAAGGAGTTTATTTTTCTCACGTATTGAGGTGTTTGAAAGTGGACAGTTGCTGGCTTTGATTAGTTGCTGAGGGATATCAAGAGAGCTCTACGATTCTCTTGCCATTCTCCTTACTGTACCAAGACGGGAGCTGGAGCTCTAGCCATCAGCTATGTGTCTCAGATGGGGAGAAAGAGAAAGGGGGCAGCTCCCATTAATTCATCTCACTGTAAAGAGCTTTCCAAAAACCCCATCCAATGACTTCTACTCTCATTTCATTGGCCGCATCAATCTGCAAGGGAGGCTGGGAAATGCAGTTTTGAAACTTAGCATGTTGCTACCCCCAAACAAACTCAGGGTCTTGTCACAAAAGAAATCATGGAAAGGGTAAAAATGGATGGATAAAAATATGCCAGGAAAATACTAACAGAAAGAAAGCAGGAGGAGCAATACCACTATTACGTGAAATAGAACCCAGAGCAAAAAGCTTCCAAAGGAACAATAATGAATATTCCTATAAATAAAAAAAATCACAAGTTCCAACAAGTTATGACAGGCATAAACCTTTGTGCCTAATATAGCTTCAAAATACATAAAGCAAAGACTGACAAAAATTCAAAAACAAATGGACATAATTGGAGTGGAAGAGGTTTCCTGTACTTAGGAATTGACAGACTGGGGAAACAAAAGAAGTAAAAACATAGAGGATTTAAATAACATGGCCTTGACCTAAGAGATATACAGTGTATATAGAACTGCACCCAACAATCAGCTAATACAGATTCCTCTCAGATGTATGTGGGGTATATTATCCAAAACTGACTATGTGTTTGGGCACAAACAAAATTCCAACAAGCCCAAGAGTAGAAAAAATCATATTCATTGATTCCAAGGTATTAAAATTATAAATCACTGGCTGAAGGAAACCCCTGGTACTGAAACTAATGATTAATGAAATAAACAAACAACGGGAGCCCAGAAGAGTGGAAAGATCAAAATGAAAAATGCACATGGACATTCCCTGGTGGGCATGGCCAAAAAAAAAAAAAAAAAAAAAAAAAAAATCACAAGGGAAAATTAAAGATGCACAAAACTCATGGCAAGAAAAAAGAGGATGAAGAAATGATTAAATATCACAAGAAACAGGGTGGTTTATAACTTCAGATGCAGAGACAGTTTTTCTAAAAATTCTAAGAGAATACCAAATACAGCCTAATAGGAATAAACTGGAAAATCTAGATAAAATAGGTAATTTCTAAGAAAATGTGAGTTATAATGATCGGTGAAGATGGATAAAATCAGAATCAACTGTGGAAGAAAGGTAAAGATAGTTAAATATCTATTCTTCAAAACTGCATCAGGCCCAGGCAGTTTTATGTTTCAATTCTACTAAACCTGAAAAAAAATAAGTTGTCCAAAATCAAACTGTCCAAATCCTTCTCTGCACTGGAAAAGATGAAAAACATCCAAATCCACTTTATGAATCTATTATAATACTGACATCAAAATTGGGCTTAGAGAGCAGAGTAAAAGCCCTGTGTAGACCAATCTTTCTTATGAACAGAAACACAAAGATACTAAATCATATCCTTTATCATGCCCAAAGAGGAATTCACTCGAGAACGCAATGATAAATTAATATTGACAGAGCTATTAATGTAATTCACTTCACTGCTGATTAAAAGGGAAGCATAAATATATTATCGCAATTGAATCCGACACCTATTCACACCATCCTTGCCACTCTTCTGATCAACGTGAGACAGGAAAGAAATACAGGACATAAACATTGGAAGCGAAAAAAACTAATTATTCAGAGATATCATACTCCCTTGTCCAAAGAATCTAAAAGAAGCACCTGGCAAATCATTAGAGCTCATATGAGAGCTTTTCACAAGCTCTGTCTTCCCCGCAATTAGCAATTAACAAATGTAATACTTAAAAAAACTCCTGATCTCAAGAACAGCACAAAGTTTAAAATGCTTTGGATTGAAGTGTATAAGACTAATGTGAAGAAAAATATAAAAACTCATTATAGGACATAAAAGCAGGCCTGTATAAATGATGAGATATATCATGTTCTTGGACAGAAAGACTCAGCTTTCAGTGATGTGAGTCCCCTTGAAATTAATCAATAACTTTAATGCAACCCCAATAAAAACCCCAAGAGGATTTTAATGGAAATGGATGAGCTGATTCTTAAATTCATTCTGAAGAGAAATGCACAAGATTGGCCCATACATTTCAAAGAAAGAACCTATTAGATAACAAAATACATTATAATGCTATATGTCAATGGACAAAAAAAACGGGAACTCCAGAAACAGACCCCAGAAAACTTGGCAGTTTAGTGTCCATCCATCCATCCATCCATCCATCCTTTCATTCATTTGGCAGACAGTGATTGTTTGTGACGTGTCACAGATTCCTGAACGATTAAAAAATCTAAACATAAAAAACGCAGCTACAGAGTTCCCGTTGTGGTTCAGTAGGTTAAGAACCTGACTAGTATCCATGAGGATGTGGGTGTGATCCCTGGCCTTGCTCAGTGGGTTAAGGATCTGGCATGCTTCAAGCTGCAGCATAGGTTGCAGATGCGGCTCAGATTGGTCTGTTGCTGTGGCTGGGCCGTAGGCTGGGATCTGCCGCTCCGATTCGACCCTTAACCTGGGAACTTCCATATGCCGCAGGTGCAGCTGTTAAAAAAAGAAAAAAAACCCCGCAACTATAAAAAGTAAAACTATGATAAATTTATGAAAAGAAAACTAGAGTATATCTTTCTCGTCCTTGGATAAAAATGCTGTTAAGCAAATATGCAGATACTATAAAAGAAAAACTCGATACATCTGACAGCATAAGGATAAAAAATACAACCGCTGCATCACAATAAATGCACTACAAACTAAGTTAAAAATAAATAGTGTGGAAGAAAGCACATACCACATGTAAAACAGATAAAGGCTAGTGTCAAGCATATAAGAACCACAAGACAACAGGGAAAATGACAAAGAATATGAACAAGCAGTTTACAGCAGTGTCAGTGTGAATGGACTGTAAGTATTTGAACAGCCCGACTATCTCAGTAACCAGGAAAATGCCGGTGATAACAAGATGTCATTTTCCCATCGGTGTTGGCCAGAGCGCAGGGGTGCCTTTGCGGGAACTGACCCAGAAGTCAAGGCAAGACCCTGGAGCCAAACTCCTGGGCGCGGTCTCAGGACCACTGTTGGGCCACCAGTCGTCTAGGCTAGCACAGACAGCAGGAAGAAGCACTGTGAGGCAGGGGCTCCGGCGAGGAGGCAGGTGCGGGCGTGGCTGAAGTTCATGACGGCTTTATTATACTTTACAAAAGTCTTGGTCTGCAATGGATGGGGGGCGTATAAACTGATCTGACGGAGAGAGAATATGCAAGATATAAGGACTTGGGGTCCCTATTTGGCTCAGATTTATAGGAGCGAGGAATAACTGTCAGTCATCTCAGAACCACTGCATTATCGCTGGTCTCTTTTTTGAAGCCATCCAGCGCCGTCCTACCTGACTCAGCATCTGTCCTGTGTGACGGGGCAAGGCTGCCCAAGGGCCATTGTTTCCAGAACCTTGCAAGACAACTGGATGTGCACCAAGGAGCAGAAGGGGGAACAAACCGTGCAGAGAATGTTGGCAAGGATCCTCTGGGGTGGGGTGGGTGCGGATTAGGCAGGGCCTGGACAATGGCTAAAAGGGCCTTTAATTCACCCACTTTTTTCCCTTTTTTCTCTTTTTACGGCTGCACCCGCGGCATATGGAAGGTTCCCAGGCTAGGGGTCAAATCTGAGCTGCAACTGCCGGCCTACACCACAGCCACAGCAACGCTTGGTCCTTAACCCACCGAACACGCCAGGGATCAAACGCGAATCCTCGTGGATACTATGTTGGGTTCTTAGGCCACTGAGCCACAACGCGAGCTATTTAATATTTTTAAAATGAGCTTATATCCACGTTTTGCTTGTGTAATTAAAAATACATTAAGATGATATAAAACAGAATGTTTATATGTTTAAAATAACAATACAAAACCAAGTAATAATCTGACTCAGTGGTTTGGGGTGCCACCACGGCATTCATTGCACTGAGTACAAGAAGTTTAAGAATGGAATTGAGGGGAGCTCCCATCATGGCGTAGCAGAAACAAATCTGACTAGTAACCATGAGGTTGCGGGTTCGATCCCTGGCCTCGCTCAGTGGGTTAAAGATCCAGTGTTGCCCTGAGCTGTGGCGTAGTTTGCAGATGTGGCTCGGATCTGGTGTTGCTGTGGCTGTGGTGTAGGCTGCAGCTACAGCTCCAATTCGACCCCGAGCCTGGGAACCTCCATATGCCACAGGTGTGGCCCTAAAAAGCAAAAAAAAAAAAAAAAAAAAAAAGAATGGGATTGAGTATTCAGTCGTTCGATTACACTTAGCTCATGAGTGTTTTCAGAAAAAATGCTACAGGGAATTCTCATTTTGCAAGAACACAGTAAGGCAGGACCCCCAGAAGGAAAATGTCCGAAGTTGTGTACAACTTTGCTTTTGATCAATCACGTCTGATCCTGAAATAATAATGTGAGCCTATGAAGAAAAGAATCAAGCTTTAGAGAAAAACAAGATTCTCAAAACAGTTTGATCTCAACTAAAACTTCAAACCGGACTTGACATAATGCTTAAACTGCTGAAACATTTAAAAGAACTCTTGTCACTAGAAGGGCTCTAGATGCCAATGGACCAGACGTTTATCCCCTAATAGCGTGCTTTGGGATTTGACCGTGGCCACCTGGGGTTGGCCAAGGTGCCCTTCTGGAGCCGACTTGGCGCTGGGAGGCTTCTTGAGGTTCAGGGTCAATAGTCCCCACCCTCCACAGTTGAGCACCTCCCATTCGGCTTCCCAGAGTGCAGGTAGCTCCTGCTGTAGGGGATGGGAGCTTCTGAGTCAAGGCGCCTGTCACCCACCTGCCATCTCCAATCAATGGGGCCTGAGGATGGGGGGGGATTTATTTAGGTTGTGCGGGAATTATGTCCTTCTCTTTTGGGCCTTGGCACACAGCAGGTACTTAATAAATGCTTATTGCATGAAGGTCAGAAAAGGGGTGAGGGGTGAGGGAGTACAGGGTTTTTCTGACCTGCCCTGCCAGAAAAAATCGGGGAGTCATATTTTTAATTATCTATTTTTTAAATATTTTATTTAAAGCAATAATATATGCTCAGTGGGAGAGAGTCAAACAGCTCACCAGTGTATAAATCAAACTCAGAAATGCATAAATCCCAGGAGTTCCCGTCGTGGCTCAGTGGTTAACAAATCCGACTAAGAACCATGAGGTTGCAGGTTCGATCCCTGGCCTCGCTCAGTGGGTTAAGGATCCGGCGTTGCCGTGAGCTGTGTTGTATGTAGGTCGCAGACGCGGCTCGGATCCCGCATTGCTGTGGCTGTAGCGAAGGCCGGCGGCTGCAGCTCCAATCGACCCCTAGCCTGGGAACCTCCATATGCCGCGGGTGCGGCTCTAGATAAAAAGGCAAAAAGACAAAAAAAAAAAAAGAAAGAAATGCATAAATCCCAGAGAAGCCCAAGTCCCCTCACCTCCATTAATGGTGGTCTGCGCACTCTTGTTCAAGTATTTTTCCTTCTTTCTTCCCTCTTCCTGTCGTCACCAGTGTGAGGCTAGTGGCAGCTCAGTAGTCCATCTTATAGCTGTGACCTGAACTGCAGCTGAGGCAACACCAAATCCTTTAACCCACCGTGCCACGGCGGGAACTCCAGAAGTCCGTCTTTTGAATGAGATGCATTTTAGCCCAGTATCCTGAAGATGACCTGGGCCAGCCAGGCTGGCACATAGCAGGTGCTCTGTGCCTCTTGAAGGGGCTGGTGAGGGTGTGGGCCTCGCTACAGCTCTGGGAGCTTTGGCTAGTGGGCTAGGGAACTGCTGAGAAGGGCAAAGTGAAATGCAGAAACACCCTCTTGCTACCTACACGTGCCTGCAATGGACTGAACATGTGTCCTCCCTAAATTCATACATGGAAATCCTAACCCTTAAGGTGATGGGATTAAGCGAGGACTTTTAGCTGATGAGGGTGGAGCCCCCGTATAAGGAATTAGTGCCCTTATAAGAGTGCTCTCCCAGAGAGCTCCCCCACCCTTTCCGCCATGAGAGGACACAGCTAAATGGCAGCCATCTGTGAATCAGGGAGCAGGACTTCACTGGATATTAGCTCTGCCAGCACCATGATCTTGGACTTCCCATTCTCCAGAACTGTAAACAATAAATGTCAGTTGTTTATAAGCTACCAGTTTATGGTATTTTTGTTACAGCAGCCGAAATATACTAAGACAACGCCAGCTGGCCCAAGAGGTCTGGGGACCGTGAACTCCGAGGTAGGCAAAAGACTTCTGGGGGGGGGGGCGGTCTCAGAGGATGCTGTTGTTGGGAGAAGGGGCGCAAGGACGAGGGCATAAAGGAACAATCTCCACCCGACAGGGCTCCAAGAAAAAAGCCGCAGCTCTCCCCAGCCCATTACTAGCTATTCAAGTGCACCTGTGGCCTTGACTTTCACAACAGAAGCTTGCCAGAACAGAGCTTGCACATGTTTCAAAGAAAAATAAGTGAAATTCTCAGTAGAAAGCACATCATGAAAGCAGCAGAGCAAATGAATGGTTGTTCACAAACAACCGGCTGGCAAGCAGAAGACTGCCGGGCTGGGAGTGGGGCGGGGCAGCGGCATAGAAGCTGCATTTAGGGCAGAGGAATAATCGGCATGAGGAGGGTGGGAGCCGGGTGTGTGGGGGGGAAAGATGACAGAGGCCTTGCCCGGGTACTCCAGGTCGGTGGGGGAGCCATGCTCCTTTCCAAACTGTGGCCTCTTGTGAAGGCGCACATGGTGGCCCCGCAGGGCCCAAGCCAAGCACTTCCTGGAGCCCACTTGTGCTTCCGGGGCGGGGTAGCCGACCCCGCAGCCGAGCTGTTTGCATTAGGGACGGTCAGGAAGCCAGCGGCCTCTGTCATCACCTGCCTTTTCTCATCACCTGCAGTGGTCATGAGAGGAGGGCCGTAGGACCTGGCCACCCAGAGAACTGACCTCACTCCCACCCCTGCGCAGCCCAGAGAGGCGGGCTGATTCTCAGGTCTCAGAGGCCACTTCCGTCACCCTGATTGCTATGGGGGAAGCGGGACAAAATAAGTCAAGGAAGACCAATGCCATTTAACATATATTTATTGAAATCTACTTGATGCAAGGCACTGTGCTAGGTCTGGTAGCGGAATCGGACATGAGGGGCCACCCCTGTCTTCTAAGAGCTCACAATCTAACGGGTGGGGGCGGGGGCGGGCGAAGCTCTAGTGCAAGGCCAAGTATAGTAAGTGCCGTAAGACAGACCAGTTAGGGAGACTGGGAGGGAATGAGAAAAGAGCGCCAACAACCAAAATACAAACTGGGGCAGGACACAGCTGTTCTCAGATATGCAAGTGAGTTTGAAGGCCATGTTTCAAGAGACCATGTCTACTTTTGAAAGTAAACAGCCCAACCGATGCAATGAGAACCACAGAACGTAAGTATACTGGTCATACAGAGGTGATCGATTCCCCAATCTGACGGATTTGCTGGAAGTGGTGAGAGAACAGGGGAGGCGGTGATGGAACGCATTTCCTGGGGCGATCATAGGGTCAGAACAGGAACGATGCCCAGACAGAAAAGCACTGGTCAAACTTGCTGAGACTAGAAGGCATAGGTTTTCACCCATCTTAGCAAACAGCATATAGTGCGCAGTTAAGACAGGTGTTTACGACAGTTGGGGGTGGGGGAGGGGGACTTGGGCCAGGACGGAGGGCCAGCAGGTGGAACACGAGGAAAGCCAGCCACGTCATTCATCTGAGGAAGCAGCCAAATGGTAAAATGCAATTGCTCTTGACAGACTGCAAAAAGCAGAGACCCACTCAAGCTGGCTCGGGTCAGGGGACTCTATGGCGGCGACACAGCTAGACCAGTGAGGGCAGTCGCTTGAAACCCTAGAACGTAACAGGGCCAGGCCGCCCTTGGACAGCTCTGGGTGCCCAGGAGTCCATAGATCTTCAAGCCGGTGCTGCCCATTGAGGGGGCAATGCCTCTCAGTCCCACGTGGCTCCCTCTTTCTTCCAGCACAGCCAGAAACTTGTCCCTCAGTTGTCTTCACGGATGGAGAATCCGAAAGGCCCAGCCCGATGTCTCCAGCTCTGTCGACCAGTTGCTGCCCCCGAGGCAGGTGCTCGCTCAGTTCTGAATGAACGTAGCCTAGAGAGGGGTGGAGGTCACGTGACACACAACGGGGTGGGGGGGGGCGCAGAGCGCAATGCCAAGAAACGTGCCCACTGCGGCTGGGGGGGGCTCGTTTTGAAAACGCGACAGTGGGTAGGTCACAACTAATCCACACAGTTAATCATATTAAGCAGCAAAAGTGGTAAACAATTACTTTCTTTTGAAAATTTCAGCAAGTATCCCAAACTTTAAGAAAAGCAATGGAGGGTTCCGTTTGCCTTTGTGATTAGAAAGAAAAATGAAATGAGGTAGATACACGAATGCATAGACAAGCACACGCAACAGGAAGCCTAGAGTCCAAGGAAAGTCACCCCCCAGGGACCAGAGGCCAAGGCTGGACCCGGCACAACTACAGGACACCCGTGTAAAGCCACAGACTGCTTGCGTTTGCAGAGCGTGCACACTTCACCCGCAAACACAGGGACGGAAAAGATGTGTTCACTCTAGAGGATGGTTTGATCGAGAGCAAATCGTAGACCCGAGAATGGAAAAAAAACAAGGTATGACAGACGCCAAGATGCCGTGTCCTGGCTGGTGACATGTGGAGCGGTGACGCCCACGATGCTAGGTTCCGAGTTCATACTGCATCTGGATCCTTCCTAAAACCCGGGCCAGAAATGGCAGGGTGTTTCCTGCCAAGGTGCCAGGCGTGTCCCCCCCCACCGCGGCCGTCCACGACTGTTACCAAACGACAGCTGTAGTACACACGTCATAACCGCTTGAAAACAGAGAAGGAAGCAGTGATTTCAGACACAGGTTCACTACGTGACAAGTGCCGTCGGCTTCTCTCCAGCCCGGGGATCAGGATGGAGTCACCACGAAGAGACGCTGTCGTGGCCTGGAGGCCATTCCAGAGTATCTTCTGGCTAAGGGCACGAGGGTCACCGTGGGACCCTGCTTCCCAGCCTCGGGGGGCCCATCAGAAGGGCATGCTTCCTCGGCAGGCCCTCGAGTGCCCCCTCCACCCCGGGCCCAGCTGCTGGGAAGTCACAGCACAGCCCTAGTGAGGCTGGCTTCTGCCTGCGGGCTCTCCAGGCCACTGGAGGGGCCAGGTTGCTGGCCGGCGGGGGCTGCTGTTCCTCCTGGGGAAGGGGGCCGGTGGAAGTGACAGCCCAGCCCCAGGACGACCAGCTTCTACTTCTATGCCACACGGGCCGTTGTCGGAAGGGCGCTGTTGCCCTCCAACCCCGCCTTTTAGCGCCCCTCCTGGGCATGGCTGCTGCAAGTCACAGCCCAGGCCTGGCATGGCCTTCAGAGGGGCGCGGTTCTGCTCTGAGCCTTTGCTCCGTGGCCCCTCTGAGGTGTGGCTGCAGGGGCTGACATCAGAACACATGGGCGAATTTCCCCCTAGTTGTCAAAAGCGGAAGCCACCACACCGAACTCTTTCTAGGTCCAGGGTCCCTCGCTAGGAGGAGCAGGCCATCCACGTGACAGCATCGGTCGAGTGACAGTGTCGGTCATTCTTGTTTGGAATGTCTCTTGGGTGGATCCATGGCTCAGGCACTGAATCCACGCCGAGCATGGCCAAGGCCTCCAGGCGCCGGCAGGTCGGCCTGCTGCTGCCAAGACCATTGATGGAGGTGAGGCCAGGGCTCCACTGAGGAACAGTCAGAATGTTCTGGCCAATCCGAGATGGAAAGCCCTCTCGAGGGCCTGAGTGGCCAGGTTGGACGGTCAAGTACTGCCCACATCCACTTCCGGTGGGGCAGGGCTTTCAACTTTTCATTTGTAATTAAGGTTCTAGAAGAAAATGTAATCACCTCGAACTACCGAAGCGATGGAAGGTTCGGCCTAACTGACAACCGTGTGATGCTTGGATACGTAAAAATCAAAAGCCGGCACAACAAAAATGTAATAAAACTGTTACAAAGAGCAAAGCAATGGAACCGGAAAAGAGGTCCTCACAATCGATATAGAAAGAACTTCTGTATAAAGTCAGGACATCCAAAGGTGACTTGATAACTGGTCCAAGGAGATGAGCGTACGATTCGCATGCAAGAAAACGGACACAGTATTTGAAGTCACTGCGTGAGACAAAGGACACTAGGAGTCAGGGGGCCTGGGTCCCTTCCCGGTTCGGGTACTAATGAGTCACAGAACAACGGCAACGACAGCGATGATGACGGCCAATGCCCTTCACTGAGCCCGTGCCTCCAGGCCAGGCGCGGGTGGCACTGCGGTCCTTGCCATACACTTAGGAGGTCGTCCCACGATCCCGCGCGTTTCACAGAGATGGAAAGGTGGAGGCTTGGAGAGATACCATCTAGGCCCCACGTGAGGAGAGGCTACCGTTGCCGAAAAGGAGGCGTCACCTTACCCTCGAGTCCTTGCGACATTGCTGTTATTATGGGGATGTTCGCTCAGCTACTGAATTTTGAACAAAACAGCGCTGCTTGAGGACAAGACCCATTAGCCCGACACAAACCCCAGTCGACTGAGTTGGCTGAAGAATAAGGGCCCCCAGAGCAACTTAACTCCAACTCAGTCCTTTTTCTTAAGAGTATGACCTCTCAGTGACAAGTTTCAGATGCTTTAAAAAAGTCTTTTAGAGGTCATTTTAAAAAAAAAGGAACACCTTCCGATGTTACGTGAACATAGACTTACGGCTCGGGAGGCGATTTCTGGTGAGAGCCTTGTGCAGGGATTGTCACAGTGCTACACGGCTCACATGGATGGAAGCCACCGGACGTGCTTTGGAACTGATGACTCGAAAGGGACTCTGAGGCTGGTGAAGGCGGTGAGGTTAGAAATGTGTAAGAGGAACTAGAGTTCAATTACGTCAGGGAGCAGAGCTAGAGAAAAAAGGAATTATCCTCTGAATTAATATATTATTCTATGGAATATGCGATTTACAATAACGTATGTGTAACTAAATTAATAAATTAAATATTATAAGACATTTGATTATTCTATTTACAACCCTAAAAATTTATAAATTCAAGTAAGCCAAAACAGTCTGGGGTGAGCCTCTCCTCGGGGAAAGCGGGGAGCGGGTCGGGCGGTGGACAAGCCCCACCTCCAGCGCCACGGCCAGGTTGCTCTTCCCTTTCTCGGATTCAAGGCCTGTGGGTTTCAGTACCTTGACGGTACCTTAGGCCAGCGGAGGCGGCCCGAAAAGACTGCAGTGCTAGAAGCTAGTCTCCATAGGCAAAATGGGAAACATGCACACTTGGAAATTGCTGGTGGCAGTAGAAGTTGGCTTCAACCTTCCCGACGACAAAATAGCTGCGCGCTGCAAAAGTGTCCGTCTCCTTAGACTCCTCCCCGCCCCAGCCCAGCGCCCCGGGTCCCCCCGCGCCGGCCGCCGGCCGCCGTGGGGTGCTGCCCCGTCTTCTCACGCGTGGTGGCTGGGCTGATGCTTCTGCAGCGCCGACCGCCTCTTGAACACGCGGCCGCACTCGCCGCACTCGCAGCGTCTCGCTCCGCTGTGGGTCCTGCGATGGCGACTCAGGCCGGAGCTCCTGCGGAAGGCCTTGCCGCACTTGTCGCACTCGTAGGGCTTCAGTCCGCTGTGGATCCGCCGGTGCTTGATGAGGTCGGAGGGCCCGCGGAAGGCCTTGCCGCAGTCGCCGCAGGCGTAGGGCCGCTCGCCGGTGTGGATGCGCTGGTGCTCCAGGAGGCTGGAGCTCTGCCGGAAGGCCTTGCCGCACTGGCCGCACGCGTACGGCTTCTCGCCCGTGTGGATGCGCCGGTGCTTGGTGAGCTCCGAGCTCCTCCGGAAGAGCTTGCCGCAGTGCGGGCAGCCGTAGGGCTTGGCCCCGCTGTGGATGCGCTGGTGCTCGGCCAGCCCGTTGACCCCCCGGAAGGACTTGCCGCAGTCGTCGCAGTCGAAGGGCAGGTGGCCGGTGTGCATTCGCTGGTGCTTGAGCAGCTCCTGGCGGTCCAGGAAATCCCGACTGCACGTCTTGCAGGCGAAGGGCTTTTCCGAGGTGTGCAGCTTCTGGTGTCGAAAGAGGTGGGCGTTCACCCTGAAGGAGCGCCCGCACTCCTCGCAGCCAAAGGGCTTCTCCCTGCTGTGCACGCGCAGGTGCTGACTGAGGCCCGCGTTCTTCTTGAACCGCTTCCCGCACTCAGCACACTCGAAGGGTTTCGCCTCCCTCTCCATCTGCTCCCCCTTGGCCTCCGCCGCTTCGTCCAGGGCTCGGCTGGGCCCGGGCCGGGGCTCGGGGACCGCGTGGCTCTTTCGGTGCTCGTTGAACTGCGACGCCCCCCTGAAGACCTCCCCGCAGTCGCCGCACTCCCAGCCCTTCTCCTCACTGTGGATCCTCTGGTGCTGCACCAGGAGGACCTTAAGCCGGAAGGCAGCCCCACACTCTTTACACGCGAAGTGGTGCTCGACAGGCAGGTTCTGCGGGCTCCGTCCCCGCCCCTCCGAGTCCCCGTGCTGTTTGACCAGGGCGGCGGCGGCGGCGCCGGGCTGGCTGGCCCGCTGGGAGCTGGTGGGCGCCACATCCTGCGACTGGGCGTCTTCACCCATCCTCCGCCCGTTGGGTCACCCAGATGCGTTCTGCAATGCAAACAGCGGGACACTGCAGTCCGCAGGCGAGGAAGCAAGGAGGTTACTCTCCTTCTTCGAGAACCACTTTCTTCCCAAGACAGCCTCCAGCACCGGGCCTGGAGGCCACCACTGCAGAATGGCTGCTCCCCAAGCGCCCGGAAGCCAGGACCGCGGATGGACGGCGCGGAGGGGCCTGAATGCATCAAGGTGACTGAGAGCAGCCACGTCTCCTCCCCACAGGCTCAGCTGGCCTCCCCCACAAGGTCCTCACGTTTCCGCAGCTTGCTTTTTTGACTCACCAGGACACTCGGCTCGATCCCGCGACCTCGGGATGGGCCTGATGACAACAGCACGTGTGCTCGCACCAGGTGAGAGACACCGGCCGGATTCCGAACAGGAACTCCTACGAGCGGAGAAGGCAACAGGTTATGGCAGCAGCCAGAGACGACATCCGAACCGGGTAGGGGTGGGACCGGGCCTCTGAAGGGGAAACCCTATCCATCCTCGCGGTCTGGGTTGGCCGTGCCCTTAGTCAAGTCATCCATCCATTCAGTGCCTTTCCCAAGGTCAGCTCCTTCCACGAGGGTCAAAGCTGACCCCTAGCAGTCTCTCCTCCTAAGAAGGCTCCCCCCTCACATGTGCAGCCCCTGACGGTGCAAAGTAGCTTTGCTACGTCACGCTCTCTCAGTGGTGAATTACCTAAAGTTGCCATGCGATTGGTATAATTTGTGGGTTTAAAGAAGGTATTCTAAATGATAGCGGCCAGTTTGTTCTAATCTCTTTCCCAATAAAGGACTGAGTGGGCTTCCTTCTGCGCCATTAGGAGTTGAGAGGTGGAGGTCCCTTTGGCTTAGAGACTTAAGGATCTGTGGCTCTGCTTACAGCAGTAGTGCGGGTTCCACTGGTGGAAGGGCGAGGGGCGTCCTTACCTGCGGAGGTCACATTCCTTCAATGTGCTGCTGTCCTCTGCTCAGGGTCCAGCCTCAACCATTCCCTCCTGGTGAGGTACTGTGCCACGTCGGCAAATGTCACCAAATCCTGAAAGAATTCCCAGGGATAAACTGTCCTTCCATGCATTCTGGAATGAGGCAAGGGCGGTGCCGGTAACCCCAGGGAAGGAGGTGAGAGCCTGGAATGGCTGTGGATTGCTAACATCGAAATGTAACCGCGAGCCTTGAGAAGTCCTGGAAAGAGAACCTGACCATGTGCCAGGAGACCTGGGCCGTGGCCCTGGCTCCCACTGTCTTCCCAGGGGATCTCAGCTCAATCACTTTCTCGGACTGACACTCAGATTCCTCATTCGTGCGATGGGAATGACGAGCCCAGCAGGCACCCATTCCTCGGCACCCTGGGGAGGAGTGCAGACAGAGCGAGGGAAGACAGCGGCTGGGTGCAGGCCCTGTTCTGTGTCATGCTGGCAAGAGGTGGAGGCCAAGGCCAGACTTGGGGAGCAGTGACAGACTCCCAAGCCAGCCCGAGGAAAGCACAGCTCACCTGGGCCTCCAGCATCTCAAGAGAGCCTGTCAGGACTTGGTTTCCCGGGAATCCATCTTGGGGAAAGGCAAGACCTGGGGGGCTGGTGGAGCTAAGGAAAGTGAAGCGCTGTGAGTGACAGCAGCCCTGCTTCCGGTCCCATGGGACTGCCCTTTCCCTTGTTTTAAATCTTCTAGAGTCTCCTCTTGCTAGAGGCTGAGTGACAAGTCAGAGGCTAGATATGCCTAAGACACCGGATCCCAAACCTTGGGGAAAGTGGGCTGGCCAAGGATCGATACGGGCCGGCCAGAGGGCACCCGGACAAGACAAACGAGTGTAGCCCAGGCACAGACAAACAGGTGGAGACACAGACTGCAGGCCGATGGCAGGGAGGCTGGCCTCAAAGAGGTCAGTGCTCACGCTGCACAGGAAGTGTCCCCAGAAGAACATCAGAAGAACTGACTAGGAAGTTAGAGATCCTTTTCAGATTTGTAGGGGCAACAAGAAGGCAGACTGGGCCTCCGGAGGGAAGACAGGTACAAAAGATCAGGAGCCAGGGCTCCCCGATCGGTGGTGAGGCCCTCTGCAGGCCACGCCCAGCCCCACGGAAACAATTCTCCAGGCAACAGCTTGCAGAACATTTCTCTGCTATATCTGACAAAATGAGAAGTTGAACAAAATAGCTGGAAAAAGAAGACTCAAAAAAAATCTTCAAAGACTAAGTTGCTAAATAAAAGATCTGAAGCACATGTGCAAGTTACTTTTTCTTTCAGATCCCATCACAGGTGTGACTGCATCACAGGCCCCGCTCCAGTTTGTTATTGGACAGCAGGCAGCACAGGACTATGATTCCTGAAAGAGGAGAGACAAGCGAGGTGAACTTTATCACTGCCCCAGATCTCTTCCTGTTGGCAATTTCCACATTAAGAGTGAAGGGAAGGGGTGCCCAGACAAAACCTGGTGGCTTCATCATCAACACAGGCCAGCGTTCAGGGAAACTTGGAGGCAGTTGGAAGTTGCAGAGCAGAGTTCCAGAAAGGAGGGAGCTATGCAGAAAAAAGAGCTCTAAAAAAAAAAAAAACCTGCATGAGACACCCCTTGAGTCTTTCTTACCAAGCTATGCATGCATAGAGTGAAGCTCTGAAAGACTAGGAAAAGAATGATCTGGAAGCTGCAAGCTGAACAATTCTTAGGACACACAAAGGTAGGCAGACACTCAACAACATAATCTCTACAATGAGCAACCCCAATAAAAAATTATGTAAAGGCCAAGAAGCAGGATCGATGAGCCCTACTACTAAAGCACATGGCCCCTCTGATTCTGTACTTAATACCGCAGGTGGTCCTGAAGAGATGAAACTCTTCCACAAATAACTACCTCCCCAAACAATGGCCAACACTTCTCACAGTGAAACAACAAAATCCGGACACTCAACAACGTAATCTCTACAACGAGCAACCCCAATAAAAAATTATGTAAATGCCAAGAAGCAGGACAATGTGACGCATGGAAAGGAAAATAATGGTAATAGCAACACTGAGAAATGATCGCTGATAGAACACACAGATAAGGATAACAGCTCGTTTAACTATGTATAAGTATTGAAAGACAAATACAAACATAATTAAAGAAACGGATGATATAAACAAAAGCCAAATGGGACTTTTGGCTCTCTGAGATGAAAACTATAATATTTCAAATGAAAACTTCGCTGGATGTGATTAACAGTAGACTGGACACAGCCCTCCCCCAACCCCTGTAAAAAATTAGAAAACTTGAGGCCAGCAATAGAGACTATCCCAAATGAAGACCAGAAAGTATAATTGAAGAAATAATGGCTAAAATTTATTATTTTCCAAATTTGATGAAACCTAGATCCAAGAAGCCCAATCAACCCCTAGCAAGCAAACAAAAAGCAAAATCCCCCAAACCCGCATATATACAGTAAGACACATTATAATCAAATTGATGAAAACTGGTGATAAAAAAGGAATCTTAAAGCAGCCAGAGGGAAAAAAGATGCTATATACAGAGAAGCAAAGATAAGAATAACTGCTGACTTCTTATCAGTAAATGTGCAAGACAGAAAACAACTGAACGACATTTTTAAAGTGCCAAAAGGCAGGAAAAAAACCTATCAACCTAGAATTCTATATTCAGGGAAAGTATCCTTCAAAAATGAAGGCAAAATAAAACCTTTTTTAGACAAAGAAAAGCTGGGAGAATCTCTCAACAGTGGATCTGTACTATAAGACACATTAAAGAAAGTTCTTTAGGTGAAGGAAAATGACATCAGATGGAAACTTGGATCACAAAGGAATGAACACCAGGAATGCAAATATGTGAAGAAATATAAAATACTTTTCCCTTCTCACTTTTAATTCTTTAAGAGATAATTGAACATTTCAAGCAAGTATAGGAAGATAGTGTGGGGTTTATAACACATGTAGAAATAAAATGTATGATGGTGTTTTAGGAAGCCCTCCAAGACTCTGATGAAGGCCAGTAGTGGAGATAAAATACAATTCTAAAATATAATCCAAAAGAAGAAAGGTAAAAAACAAAGGAAGAAAAATAGATGGGACAAACGGAAACAAACACCAAGAAGCAAACTGAATTCCAACCATATGGATAATGAAGTTAAATATAAAAGGACTAAATACACACCAATTAAAATGCAGAGATTATCAGATTGTACTAAAAAAAAAAAGAGACTCACCTATATGCTGTGTACAAGAGAAACTTTGACTATAAAGACTTTACATGTAAAGACAGAGATAGGATGGAAAACAATATAGTATAAGCAACAGGAAGGGTCTCAGTAATCCCCATGTCATAAAAAAACAAGAGGGAGACCTTCCTGAAGAATCCTAGAACTCAGAGCATGAAGAAAACTGGAGAAATTAAGCACAAAATCAACAGGTGGTAGGAGAAAAACACACACACAAATAAGTAAATGAAAAAAAAAATCAACAGGTGGCCAGTGCAGGATGCCACAGGGCAGATCACAGAAATCTGAATCCTTCAAAGAAGACCGTAGACAGAAAGCTTGGGGGCAGGTCCATGACATGGCGACTTCATGGGCTCATCCCTCCAAGCTCTCAGCATCATGACAGGTGTAAGCAGAAGGCCTGCTTTGGTCCCACCAACCACAGAAAGCCCATCTCTGTCTTCAATCGGCCGCCCAGCACAGGTGCTCTCCAGCGTGTGAGGGGAGCCCCAGGTGCCCAACACTGAGCCCTCTGCATCCCACTGTCACCTGGGCAGGACACTCTCTGAGCAGTTGGTTTGACTATGGTTTTTCCAAAACCAAAGGAACTGGTCAGAGATGACTTAGATGACTCATTGTACAAAATGCACATCAGTTGACATTGAGGGTGTGTTGCCAAGTGGAAGGGAGACGAGGACCTAAGGCCTTGAAACCTTACGAGGCCTGGCTGAGCTCACCATCTCAGTCATTCCTTCCAGACACTCGGCCTTCATTCTGTCCTAAATCTGCCAAGGCAACACCCCTCAGGGCCTCTGGAACCCACTTCAGGTGGCTCCTTCGAAGAATTCGAGCCTCGCTCGAGTGCCACCTCCTCAAAGTGTCTTCACTCTCCAGCACCCAGCGGGCATGTGCAAAACGGTGCAGGGTGGGCTGTGTTAAATGCAGCAAACTCCCGTTCACAGAGCCCCTACTGTGTGTTTGGCATCGCGCTTCTCCCCTCGCATCAGGTAACCGCCGCAGCCTATGGCTACTACCGCCTCCACTGCACACAGAAGGAAGTCATGGATCTGAGAGGTTAAGTTACTTGCCTAAGTTCTAGCTCCCAATATTTGAGACATTTTGAAGCATGTCAAGTCAGATCAAGGAGAAGTGGTCTGCAACCAGGTACTATTTAACACCAGGCCACATCCAGGGCACGGGTAGCCACTGAGCGTCCTCCAAGCCTCGTGGAATATACAGCTTTAGGGGATTGGCTTTAAATCCACCTGTGACTATGCCGTCTCGGGCCTGCTCTGCGCCATAGGCAAGCCCTCCTTCTCTCTCACTCACAGCTCTTCCGAGCCACCCGCGTCTAATCGAGCAGGTCCTCAAGAAGCATCCTATTTAATCTAGCGGATCCTACCGAAGTCTTTTCACTTAATTGGCACGATTAACTGTTGAAGTCCGGGAGCCACAAACCCCAAGGGAATTGTTAATTACCCTTTCCTGCGTAGCAACAGGAGTGGCCCTTCCTGTACCAGGCTTGCCTGAGGGTCTTACCCACTGGTGACAGGGCCCGGGGACACACAGAGACCATTTAGAAGGTGCTCATAAAAGCGAGAGTGGAAAAGTGAGCCCTTGCTTTCACGAAAGGAAGCTAAACTCTGCAGAATTAACCAAGTATATGGGATAAAAGCTTTAGGAAATGCGAAGGAAGATCATTTAAAAAGATGCCCACATGAATCCCACTGTGGTTAAAAATAAAATCCTGATCAACCCCAAAGACAATCTGGAAAAGAAGCTGGACTCCGTGACCCAAACAGGTGTCCACTGCCTTCCAAAAGTGGACCTTGCGAGATCAAGGTCAAAGCAATTCCAGGCAAAATATGACAGTGCTTCACGTTCGAGGTCAGCATCACCCTCTCCATCGGCATGGAAAAGCACGCCCCCAATCTCGCTCCTTTTCCCAACCAGGAAATGGAAGTTCGGAGAAAGACTACGGGAAAACAAATCTCTGCCTCTTCAAACAAACAATATTATCTTCCTTCTTCAGGTGGGACCTGAAGCGCAGTCTGACGGCCATATGCTCCCAGAGAGCGAAGGTCCTGTCAAGGTTGACTGCGGATTCTACCCCGACCCAGCCGGGTGCCGTGGACACTGCAGCTGCTTCCTGGCCCCGAGGAAACAACGTCAGTGCTACAACCCACTGCCTGAAAATCTGAAAAAAGTCGTGCCTCCCAAAACGTGAGAGTTCATGGGAGTGAACAAACGTTCCTGATCTGTGCTTTATATGGCAACAGAAATTTTAACCGACTTATTTAAATCCAGCTTTCCGTATGGAATCAGAAACATCGAGAACCAAAATAAGCATTCCACTTTGCTCTGAAAGAACAGAAATTATGAGATGAATTCCATGGAGACAAAAGCCAACCCATGTCATAAAAAGCAGTGGGTAATGACGTGTCTTCTGATCACCTTTGAGCTCTGGACCCCAAACTAGATCTGGCACCTTCCAGCAACTTCAGAGGGGTGCCAGAATTACCTGGGCTCCCTGGAGCATCTAAACAAGGACCTGAGGCAGTGTCCTCAGGCCCCAGAACACGAGGAGGCTCAGGGTGTTCACTTCAGTTCTGGCCAGAGCGAAATGCCCCGACGGTGTCTTTACAGGTCACACAAGGGACCACATTCTCCACCACCTAATTCAGACGGGTGACTTCGGCTCCCTCTCCCATCCCTAACCTAACCCTAACGCACCCTATCTATTAATCAGCTGGATTCCCAATTCTCCTTACTGGGTATCTGTTCTCTCTTGAGTTGTGTTGCTTAGATCGAGAGAACCATCTCTGGGCAAAGATGGTCCGACGACACTGGCATATGAGAAAACATAAGAGCTTCCAGAACCAAAACGATACTTCTCACCATCTCGCATTCCCTCTCGCGGGGTCTTCTAAGGGTACGGCCAGCTTTAAGGCCAGCAGACGTGGTCTGTAAACACCCAGGGATGACACTGTATCTCTGAGCAATTAGGCAGGGAAGGTCCCACCTGATGGACTGAAATAATTTGAGGGGACAGCAGATTTGGGTACACCCTCTGGGAACATGTCTTTTTGGGTCACGAGCGCTCAGCGAGAGGACAGGCTGTGAGACTGAACACATAGCGCTGAGACCCCCATCCACCTGAGTCAGGCAAGGCTGTGAAGGCGCGTCTGAGTCCACCCTGCACGGTGCAAATACACCGCTGCTGGCAGTGAATCCTAAAGGGCCAAAAGAGAGGGTGTTTCAGCAGGAAAGTCTGTTTCTCTTGCGATGTTTGTGTCTGTGTGTGTCTTTTTCTGTGTGTGTGGGTGGGAGGCATCTGTCTCGTCTTCCCGGCTTTCCTCTCTCACTCTGCCTGGGCACCTGTCCCTCTCTGTTTAGGTTTCCATTTTCTTTCCTTTCTATAAAAAGCCAGAAGGTACACCAGAAGGGGATTTCGTAGTGTTTGTTGTACTTGATGGAGGAAGGTTTATGTTTCCATTTCCCCAGGAAGACACGTGCTATGTTACTGAAAATCAAAATAAATTGTAAGTATAGCTTCGTTTAAGTTACACTGCCCCAGCTGAGAAAGATCCCAAATGGGGGTGCTGGGTGCTGTGTGAATCCCAAGGGGCTGAGGGCTGGATCGGTGGGCTAGAACCCTGGCTTGGGGTCTTCGAAGAACTCAAGGGCAGAGCAGCAGGTGTGGGTGGGGCCAGGAAATCCGCGTTTCAACCAGCATTCAGGGGATGAGGGTGTTGATTTCTGGAAAGAGAATTTACACTTTCTAGTGATTTTCTAAGGGGTCTCTCCCCCAAAGAAGGCTGAAAAGCACTGTTCAATAAGATTCTAAATATAGATGCCGAGACATTTGGGGGGAATGGATTGGACTCTGCAAGCTGCTTCCACTTAAAGGCCCAGTGGGGGGAGGGACGGTGGGGGATGGCCCAGGCAGCTTTAGTACCCAGAGGGGGTGTGCTGTTCTAGCAATCCCATCTCAGATCCTTTGGTAAAAGAAAAATGTCGGGTCTGAGGTTTAAGAGGAAATATTTCACTGACCAAGGAGGCTGGAGGGGGCTGGTGGCCCTGGGGCTGGGCCTAGGCTGGCTGGAGGGTGTCAGCTGGAACAGGGTGGGACCTCCGGGAAGAGGGCCAGGATTGGGGGGGGGGTGTTTGAAAGGGACCATGGGCTTTGGGCGGCAGGCGAGCTTGTGTGTGTGTGTGTGTGTGTGTAGGATGGAAAAAAGACATGTAATTAATCATCCAAATATAGAGTAGAGGAGGCAGCAAAGGATTTTAAGGGGGGGGGCACTGGAGCGGGATCTGGTGGCCCCAGAAGGGCAACAGAACAAGCCCTGTTCAGACCAAGGGCCCTGAGCTCGTCTTCACTCCGCAAGGGCCGCCCCTCCCCCGCCTCCACCGCACTTGGGCTCCAGGCCGCCCACCCCCATCCTCCCCGCCAAGCTGAGGCTCGACCAGCGGAACCGTCTCCTTGACACCCGCCCCGCATCTCGGATCTCGGATCGCTGCCGGGCCCCTCTCCCAGACCGAGGAAAAGCCCTTTAACACCCGCCCCCCAACGCTCTCGGTCTCCACTGCACTGGGGGTGGGGGGTGGGGGGGTGGAGGGTCCCTCCTTCCCACACTGACCGGTCCCCATCCGCGAGCCTCAGCCCCAAAGCAGCATAGGCCTCGTCACGTCCAGCAACTCCCGCCCCTGGCCGTTGCCCCCAGCCCGCCGCTAGCAGGCCTTCGGCCTCCTAGTACCCGCCGCCATCCCCGACTCGTCCCCAGCTCCAGCTGGTCCCCGGGCCAAGCTGCTTCCCGAGGGAACAAGACTCCTCCCCACCCCCACCCCCGATCAGGACTTGGCAGCCCCTCGGCCCCCTCACCGCACGCTCCCTGGAACGCTCACCCCAGCCCTGCACACTCTCCTGGGCCGCCACCCCCCCCCCCCGCCGTCCATCCTCCCGCGGCCCAAACCATCACCCCGGCCTGGTACACCGGCCCGGACCCCGCACACATCCTCTCGTGGCCCGCACGCTCACCCCGGCCCGGCGGCGGCGGCCGACGCGCGGCCCTCGGCGGAGCAGCGCTGGCGCGGCCCAGGCCCGGCGTGGCAGGAAGCGCCACCCAGCCGCCAGCGCCCGGCTGAGCCCAGCAGCCCCGCGGCGGCGCCGTGGGTAGTGGGAGAGCGAGGCCCCGCCCCGGCTCCCGGCCCGCCCGGCCCACCGGTCCCGATTGGCCCCAAGAGGGGGCGGGGCGGGAAGGGGACGTGGCTGAGCCCCGGGGGGCTGAGGGGGGCTGGGGGGGCCCGGGTCAGGCCAGATCCCAGGGGTGTCGCGTGCGCGGGCCAGATGCTTGGGTAGAGGCGGGATCGGGTGAAATGGATGTACTAATGAATGAATGAACGAGCTGATGAACCGACCAGCACACGAAGGAGGCAATGAAGGAATGGAAAGGACCCCCTGCCTTGGACTCATTCTGGACGGGACTATGGGTTGGCGGGGCGGGATGAGAACGGAGGGCGTAGCAGAGCAAAGGCAGCCCCCACTGCAGGGGTCAGAGTGCCTCACTCAGCCAAGGAAGGTGTTGTGAGCCCTCGCTGTGCCACGCGCTGAGAATCCAGCCGTGAGCAAAATCAGGCTGCATCACTGCCCTCAGGGGGCGCGCATTTGGTACCCAGGAGCTCCTACGAGTACGTGTTGGTGTGCGTGTGTGTGCGCGCCAGCACAGGTAAAGTGGAGGGAAAACGGACTTGAGTTAATTTCAAAATAGCAGGTCATGCCATGAAGAGAAAAGAGCAGGATTCTTGGATCAGTGGTGCTGCAAGTAGCGACAGCCACTTCGAGATGAATTTGCTCCCAGTCAAAAAAGATCCGGAAGCTGCTGTGCCCTGCAGTGTGCTAAGCCTATTGATGCTTTCTTGAAGATTACCATTTCCTAAGGAGATAGTAATAAACCAGAAGCAGCAAACAACACACAAGAATGATAAGAACTGTGGAGAACATCGATGAGGGTGATGCTTGGGAGTGGTGGGTGCGGAGTTTCAGTGAGGCTACAGTTGATATGAGACTTGAATGACAAGGACTCCGCCGTGTGAAGGCTACTGAAGATAGGGGGATCATCCAGAGGCAAAAGGAACAGGAAGCTCAGATCCCCTTTGACAGGAACCAATTGTGCATCGTCTAGGATCGAAAGGAAAATTCTGGAGTGCAGTAAGCCAACGGAAAAAGAACCACCCTGAAATTGAGTCTGAAGGACATGGTGTGTCTTTTTATTTTTGATTAATATTCATTTAATGTTTTATTAGTGACAATGATTATAACCAACTTCTTGAATATTCTTGTAACAATTTTATCCATTCGATGCTACCAACTTATTTTTCTTAGCTACCCTGCACATTTTATCATGAAAACTTTGCAACATACAGATCGATTGAAAGATTTGTACCCATGTACCCATTCACCAATATTCTACAATTGGCATTAGGCTATACTTTTGCTTGATCGCAGTCATCCTTATTTTACCATTCCATTTCAAAGTAAGTTGCAGACATATAAGCACAATTCACTTCTTAACACTTGACCGTGTATAGCATTACCTAGAGATCAATGTCTGTTTGCTGTTCTTTTTTGCTTTTTGGAGGTAAAATTTACATACACTGAAATGCACAAATCTTAAGTGACACAGGCAGTGAGTTCTGAGAAATGCATACTCCAAGCTCTTGTCAAGATACAGAACTCTATCAACACAAGAAATTTCCCTGTGCCCTTTCCCCCCTCAGTCCCCACCACAACTCCACACAGAGGCAACTACTGTTCTGTTTTTTCCGTCATAGATGGCTTTCGCCTATTTGAGAACTCGTGTGAATGGAATCACACGGTGTGTGCTATTTTGTGTCTGGATTCTTTCATTCAGTATGATGATTTTGAGATTTGTCTATGTTGTTGAATGTGATGCTTCTTTCCGTTTATCACTGAGTACTATTCCATTGTTTGTATATATTCAAGTTGGTTTATTCATTTACCAGTTTATGATCTGGGCTGTTTCCATTTTGGGGTATTAGAAATAAAGCTACTGTGAACATTCATGTACAAGTTTGTGTAGACATATGCTTGCATTTTAGTTGGGTAACTACCTAGAAAGGGAATTGCCACATCACAGGAGGGTTGCTTTATAAGAGACTGCCAGAATATTCTCCAAAGTGGTTGTCCAATTTATGTTCCCACCAGATATGTATGAGAGTTCCTTTTCTTCCAGTCCTCCTCTGCACTTGGGGTTGTCAGTCTTTATTTTTAGACTTTTAAGTGGGTGTGGAGTGGTAACTCATTGTGATTTTAATTATTTTCTCTCTGATGACTAATCATGTGGAGTATGATGTTTTTATGTGCTTACCGGCCATTTCTATATCTTCCTTGGTAAAGTGTCTGTTCAGATAGCTTGTCCACTTTTATGGGGTTTGTCTTTTTATCATTTTCTTGTAGTTTATTTTTTTTAAAACAGCTCTTTTGAGGTATATTTGATAAACGATAACCTGGACATGTTTGAAATGTACTATCTCATAAGGTTCGATATACACACCTACATACATACCTGCATGAAACCATCACCACAATCAAGGCAACAGACATGTCCATAATTCTCAAAGTTTTCTCACGTCCTTTTGTAGTCCTTTAGTCCTGTCTCTTCTTGCTCCTGTCACCCTCAAACAACCACTGATCTGCTGTCACTATAGGGTAGTTTGCATTTTCTAGAGTTTTATGTAAATGGAATCATATAGTAAGTGTTCTTTTGCATATAGCTCCTTTCACTCAACAAAATTATTTCGAGATTCATTCATATTATTGCATATATCAACAGTTCACTCTTTTCTATTGCTGAATAATACTCCACTGCGGTGATGTACCATATTGGGTTTATCCATTCATTGGTTGATGGACATTTGGGTTGTTTCCAGTTCGGAGCAACTATAAATGAGGCTTCTATGAACATTCGTGTACAAGCCTTTACATGGACATATATTTCCTTTTATCTTGGGAAAATACCAAGGAGAGATATGGCTAGATAATACAGTAGAGGTATGTTCAACTTTCAAAAAAACTACCAAACCATTTTCCCAAATCATTGTACTATTTTACAGTCCCATCAACAGTGTAGGAGAGCTCCGGCTGTTCCCCATCTTTGTCAACACTTAGTATGACCAAGTCTTCTTAATTTTAGCCATGCTAATAGTTATGTAGTATAATCTCATTATGACTTGAATCTGAACTTCTCTGACTAGTAATGTTGAATATACTTTGATGTCTTCATTAGCCATCTTGTTAATCTTCTTTGGTGAAGTGTCTACTTAAATCTTTCATCCATTTTATTATCATCAAGTTGTTTGTCTTCTTTTTCTTCTTGAATTGTAAAAGCTCTTTGTATGTTCTGAACACAAGTCTTTAGTCTGGCATATGTTTTGCAAACACTTTTTCCCAGTCTGTAGCTTGTCTTTTGAAGAGCGGAAATTTCTAAATTTTGATGAAGTTAAATTTAACAATCTGCTTTTTTATGGATTGTGCTTTTGGTGTCATGTCTAGTTTTTATGTGTACTTAGTTTCCCGATCCATTTTGAGTCAATTTTTTTTGAGATATGGGTCAAAGTTCATTGTTGCATATGTGGATAACCAATTAGTCCAGCATCATTTTTTGAAAAGACTGTCTTTCTCTACTGTATTTTTTCTGCCTATATCAAGGATCAGTTGTCTATAAATTTGTGCATTCAGACTGTCTATTGTTCTGTTGATGTATTTTCTTTCTTTTTTTTTTTTGTCTTTTTGCCTTTTCTAGGGCCGCACCTGCGGCACGTGGAGGTTCCCAGGCTAGGGGTCTAACAGGAGCTGCAGCTGCCGGCCTACACCACAGCCCCAGCAAGGCGAGATCCGAGCCGCATCTGCAACCTTCACCACAGCTCACGGCAACGCCGGATCCTTAACCCACTGAGCAAGGCCAGGGATTGAACCCGCAACCTCATGGTTCTTAGTTGGATTCATTAACCACTGAGCCACGAAGGGAACTCCACTGTTGATGTATTTTCTATCTTTATATCAACAACGTGAAGTTTTGACTACTGTTGTTTTATAATGATCTTTGGAATCAGATAGTGTAAGTTCTTTATCTTTGTTCTTTTCAATGTTGTTTTAACTAGTCCAGGTTTTTGAATTCCCAAATAAATTGAAGAATTACTTTAGTTTCCAGGAAAAAAAGCCTGCTGGAATTTTGATTGGGAACGGATTAAATTCTGTAGCTCAATCCGGAGAGAACTGACATCATACAAATTCTGAGTCTTCTGAGCCATGAACTAGGTCTTTCCCTCCATTTATTTTGGTCTTTAATTTTTCTCATCAATATTTTGTATTTTTCAGTGCACTGTTCTTTCATGCAGGAAAGAGCTGCACCTGTGGAACCAAAATTTGGTATATAAACTCTGCCCAAATCTCTAGTGACACCAGGCTGTGTATGCACAAGGCAGACTCCAAGAAACTAACTGAGCAGAGATTTCAGATGATGCTCATTGCCAGGGGGCAGGAGACAGAGTTTGGAGTTTGAGTTTCGCTAAGTTAACTGTCTGTTAAAGAAGCAGCAGCAGCAGCAACATTAATAATATAACACCTCCCTGGAGAAATATAACAGAAAGCATGAAGCCAGAGCCCCTAGAACACATTATTGACAATTTCCAGGATATGATGCTTAATTACTAGACGGAACAAGAAAATGTAGTGACACTCAAGAAAAAAAGCACTCGAGGGAAACTGACCCTGAGATGACCCTGGTACTGTAATTCACAGATAGTATTTTTAAAGCAGCTATTATAAATACGCTGAAGGACATAAAGCATGCTCATAATTATATTTTCACAGTGATATGTATACTTCCTATTTAACACATAAAATGACAATATCTAAACGCAATCTACCAAATCTCTAATTTTGAAGTAATGCTATTTCTAGTAAATATATCTAGATATCTACAATAACTATATGAAAATATTTATTTCTGTTGATGACAGAGTAACATGTACTGCTAATACTACTGCAGTTCACTGTCCACATTCATTAATGAAAGAAATGCTAAATTTTACTTAGTTGAGTGAAAATAAATATGCCTTTTCCTCCATTTGAGTTTACAGATTCCTCGTGTTCTTAATGTCAGGTTTAGATCTTAAAGTCGCTGATAGTGTTCTTCCCCAGTCAAACTCAAAACCACGTCTGGCATACAGTAGGTACTCAATAAATATTTCTTAAATAAATGTATACATCTGTGTTCCAATCTAGTGGTTAAGGAATTAAAATGTGTTCCCTAATCTTTCACATCCATCATAATAATGAATCGGTAGCAAAAGCTACTGTTTGATGATTGATATGTGACAGGGCACTGTTTTATAAATAACATCTCATCTTATTCTTACAATGACCCTGAGACAGGTACTATCATTGCTCCCATTCTACTGTTACAGAAACTGAGCCAAATAGATTTTTTTTTTTTGCCGCACCTGTGGCATGGGATCTAAACTCCACCACAGCAGTGAACTGAATCACAGCAGTGACAACGCCAGGTCCTTAACCACTAGGCCACAAGGGAACTCCAGCCTTCGGTTCTGACACATCCTGCCCGGGTCTCCTTTATTGACTAAGGTTCAGACCAGCTCCCTTTCACCTTCATCTTCTCAGCCTACCTGTAGTGCCATCTGGGGGATCTAAGCCATTCCCTCAGCTTCACACAACGAACTCAAATTTACTGACTCACCAGGCCTGGATCGCCAGGACAGAATTCTCTTCTGTTCTCCAAATCCCGAGGGACCATCTACCCACTGGACATCACCCTCTGATGTTCTTCAAGATCCTCTACGCCAATGCAAGGGTTATTTTCTCTGTGAGGACTTTCCTAACCCTTCCTAGATAGATCTGCTCAACAGGTGTTCCTGCTGTATATATGCCCTATTACCACCCCAGTAATATCATATTATCCCAGTAATCATATGCTAGCCTCTCCTTACCATTCTAGAGACCACCTCTAGTTTGTTTCTAAATTCTTGGGAATTAAGATAATGTCTGACACAGTAGATACATAGTAGATGCTTGTTGAATGGACGAATAAATGCATGAATGATATGTAGCAACCATACTAATGAACACTTTGGCTGTTGTGTTTATTATGACCTACACAATCAAGTGTGTAATGCAAAAATGTAAATGTAAAGTATAAAAATGTCAAATGTAAAAATAAAAAATACATAGTCCAAGGGAATAATAATGGCTTTATAAAAGAGGAAATTTTAGCAAGGAAAAAGAAACCAATCAGAGTAAAATTAAGCATTACATATAGAAGAACATTAATAAGAGTTATCACTGAATTCTCATTAGAAACAGTGGAAGCCAAGAGACTGTGGTACAGCATCTTTAAAGTGCCAAAAGGAAAAAAAAAAAACTCTTTCAACCCAGATCTCTATATCCAGGGAAAATATCCTTCAAGAATGAAGGTGAAATAAGCATATTTGAGATAGATGAAACTTAAGAGAATTCATCGACAGATCTGCACTAAAAGAAATACTAAATGAGATCTTTCAGTCTGAAGAAACATGATAGTAAAGGGAAACCTTGATAGGAAGAACACCAGAAGCAGATAACATGCGGGGTAAATATTAATATTGTCTTTTAATTTCTTTTATAACACATGACTTTTTTTTTCTTTTTAGGGCCGTACCCATGGCATATGGAAGTTCCCAGGCTAGGGGTCAAATCGAGGCTGCAGCTGCCGGCCTACACCACAGCCACAGCAACTTGGGATCTGAGCCACATTTGCGACCTACACCACAGCTCACAGCAACTCTGGATCCTTGATCTACTGAGAGAGGCCAGGGATCAAACCTGTATCCTCATGGATACTAGTCAGATTCATTTTCACTGTGCCATGACAGGAACTCCAACACATGACTTTTTAAAGTAAAAAGTTTGACTATTATACAGTCTATTACATGTGTAGATATATATATATGGCAACTACAGAATAAAGGATGGGGTGGAGGGAATGAATTTATGTAGTGGAATGGTTCTCACATTTATGTACAATAGTAACTCTAAGTAGATAGTGAAAAATTAAGGATATATATTATAATCTCTAGAGCAACCACTAAAATAGACAACACAAAGAGTTATAGCCGAAAACATAACAGATAAATGAAAACAGAATTCTGAAAAACTATTTGATTAGCTGAGACAGGAAAGGGGAACATAGGAACAAAAATAAGTGGGATAGATAATAAAAGGATAGAACTAGGTCCAACCGTTTATAAAATTACATTCAATGTAAATGGCTAAACACTCTAATTAAAAGGCAGAGATTATCAGAATAGATAAATGAGGATTTCCCGTTGTGGCTCAGCAGGTTAAGAACACAACATAGTGTCTGGTTTGATCCTTGGCTTTACTCAGTGGGTTAAGGATCTGGCATTGTTGCGAGCTACAGTATAGGTTGCAGATGCGGCTGGGATCTGGCGTTGCTGTAGCTGTGGCATAGGCCGGCAGTTGCAGCTCTGATTCAACCCCTAGCCTGGGAACTTCCATATGCCCCAGGTGTGGCTGTAAAAAGAAAAAAAAAGAATAGATAAATGACCAAGACCTTTTCTGTCTACAAGAAAGTCAATAAAATATAAAGACAGATGGTTGATCGTAAGAGGATGCAAAATGACTTACCATGAAAGAGTAAGTATAAGAAAGTAAGAAAGGCTATATTAATAGTACACAAATTGGAGTTAAAGACAGAGATTAGGGGTAATAATGATATAAGGGTCAATTAATAAGGAACACATAGAATTCAAAAGTGTATTTGCATCTAATAACAGAACTTAAAATATCTGAAATAAAATTTGACAGAATAAAGGGAGAAATAGATATTTCCACAATTTTGGTTGGAAATTTTAACACTGCTGCATCAGTGACTGATACCACAATTAGGCAAGAAATCAGTAAATACATAGGAGGGTGCATGACATCATCAATCATCTTTACTGCACTGACACTTAGAGAACGTATACCTACCAATTGCAGAATATACATTATTTCCCCACTCCCTTCCTTCCTTCCTCCCTTCCTCCCTTCCTCCCTTCCTCCCTTTTCTCTCTCTCTCTTTCTTTCTATTTTTTGCTTTTTAGGGTCACACCTGTGGCATGTGGAAGTTCCCAGGCTATGGGTCGAATTGGAGCTGCAGCTGCCGGCCTATACCACGGCCACGGCAACTTGGAATCCCAACCACATCTGTGACCTACACCACAGCTCATGGCAACACAGAATCTTTAACCTACTGAGTGAGTCCAGGGATCGAACCTGCATCCCCATGGATACTAGTTGGGTTTGTTTCCACTGAGCCAAATGGGAACTCCATAATATAGATTATTTTCAAGGGCACATTGTACATACACCTGGGTAAATCAAATGCTGGGCCATAGAACGAGTCTCAACAAATTTAGAAAGATAGAAATTTTATATGTAAAGTTATCTGAGTCCACAGTGGCATTCCATTACAAGTTAGGAACAATAATGTATCTCTAAATATTTGGAAATTCAACATCGCACTTCTAGAAAACCCATGGATCAAAGAAGAAAACACAAAGGAAAGTAGAAAATACTTCAAATGGAATAGTAATAAAAATAAATGTCAAAAATAGTGGGAGGCAGCTAAAGAACTGATCGCTTTAAATGCTTATATTGGAAAAGAAAGAAGGCATAAAGGCAATGCCCTAAGCTTCCATGTAAAGAAACTAAAAAAGGAAAAGCCAAGTAAATACAAAATAGGTAGAAAAAAGGAAATAATAGAAATGAGAGCAGAAATAGATGAAGTAGGAAAAAAACTATGGAGAAAATTAGCAAAATCATACATTTGAAAATAGCAATGAAATTTTTAGCCCTCAGTAAGATTAATCAAGAAAAAAGAGACGTACACTAGTCATTGATATCAGGAATGAAAGGGGGATATCACTATAGATAATACAGGTATTAAAAATAATATGGGACTATTATCAGCATCTTTATGCCAATAATTCTAATAACTTAGAGAAAACTGACAAATCCTTGGAAACAAAGAATTTACCAAAACTAACGACAGATTAAGTAGAAAATATGAATAGCCCTATTTCTTATAAATAGACTTAATTTACTATCAAAAAACATTCCTAAAAGCAAAACAAACACAACAAAAGCAGAAACCCAAGCCCAGACAATTTCATGGGAGAATTCTAGCAAATATTTAAGTAACAAAAATTGCCAGCTTGCACAAACACGGTCAGAAAACAGAAGAAGGGAACAATGCCCGACTCATTTTGTGAAGCCAGGGTAAACCTGATATTAAATCTTGATGAAAAAGATGATGGAAAAGAATGAAAATTACCAAAAATTATCCCTCATGAACAGTGTAACAAAAATACTTAAATATCAGCAAATCAAATCCAGCAATAGGAAAGTTTTTCTACTGACTATTTACAGATGTGAGCGAGGCGCGGATGTTCGGTGACTTGCACAGGTCACCCAGCTGTAAGGAGACTTCAGTTCACCTGACCCAAAGCAACACACTTTCCATGGCAATGGCTGCCTGGGTGGTTGAAGGCTGGCTTTACAGTGTAACGAGATGTGCTTAGGCTCCTGGCTTGGGAACAGCCAACCAGTCTGCTGTGGAGAGTCCAGGCTTAATGAGGGCAGGCTGTGAGTGCAGGTACCACATTTACGCCCTCCTCCCCATATTTGGCACAATTACTGATGGAGGCCATTTTGTTGTTGGAGGGCCAATGAGTGTGCCTGTTGTTTCTGGAGGCTGCAAGCCCTGCCACATCAAGCCCTTACCAGGCAGGTCCCCGCTGCAGCGGCAGTGGCACCCCAGATGCTCTCCTGATCCAGCCACTTGCCCTGCACAGAGACGCTCTTCCAGCACAGAGGTCCTGGGAGACCCCTGGACCGCACAGCCCCAAGGCACAGTCTTCTGATTCAGGCTCCAGGGCTTTGAGTCGGAGAAAGTGAGCAGGTGACCCCGGCTTCACTGGGGCGGGACCTCAGGGTAGGGGCCAGATCGATGGGCAGTGGGGGCAGGAGAGGGCTCTTGGTGGGACGCGGGTGAGACGCGGGGTGGGGCTCCTGC
>PVHT021183599.1:113420-138374 GCA_004024745.2 Catagonus wagneri
CGGCCAGCAGGAGTTGCACAGCCCTCGGGTCCTGGGTGGGGTGGACTTGACCCATGGCAACTGTGCGTAGCATCTGGGCGTCTACATTTGTAGCAAAAGGGGCTGGATTAGGTAAAGGCAGCTGCTTCCCATGGGTGTGGCCAAGGGGTGTGCCCTTCTTGCCATCCAGGCAGAAGAGTGGTTGGTGGGTGCTGGGCTCAGGGCTCCCGTTCCCCGGCTCCCTTTGGTCACCTTCCAACTGTTTTCGTGGCTCAACTCACTACAACTGGGCAGTGTTTTTGCCCTCGTTTGTCTTTCTTTACAAGATCTCCTTCCCTAAATTCACTGACCAAACTCATTTTATTCCTAGCAACATTTCCCATCCTGGCCGGCTGCATCTTTAAATGGCCTGGAGGTCCCAAGGTTTAGAAGATTTTTAGAGTCCAGCTCATTCTCCCCACCTACCATCTCAGCAGGACTGTCGCAAAAGAACGTGAACTCCCAGCAGAGTCAGCCTAGGGGCCACCCGTGGCCTCCGTGAGGTTCACCAAGAAATTTAATGGCCGGAGGCCTAGTTTCCCAAGTAACATTTCCAGGCACGTGGTGACAAATAGCAACGAGGACATTTGGGTTTGGGCCTGGAAACGTTCAGCATGGGCTGAAACATGGAACTGACTTCTTTGATTTGAGCCCCACGATTTTAACTCATAGCTCTTTCCTTGATAATTTCTTGAACTTGTGCCATTGAACCTTGCTATGGGTTGAATTGTGTCCCCCTCAAAGGATATGTTGGCATCCTAACCAGCAGTGTTTCACAATGTGACCTTATTTTGGAGACAGGATCTTCACAGAGATAATGGAGTTATAATGAGGTTCTTAGGGTGGGCCCTGGAGCAATAGGATGGGCTTCCTTATCAAAAGGGGAAATTGGAAGCCCACACACGCCCAGGGAGGACAGTGTGAAGAGAATTTAAGAAATTAAGGCACAGAAACTGTTAGTGCAAATATCTGATGTTTTGCATGGATTACAGTCATCTTCGCTGCTCGCCCTCCTAAATTCGCCTTCTGTGGTACCTGCATCATCACCAAGAGGAAAATATATAAAGTCACTGTTAAAAGAGTAGAGAACATCCTCCCCATAACCTAATATATCACGAGAGATTTTTTTTTCTTCATTCCCCTGTGGAGCATCAAATTAAGCAAGTCTTTAAACTTTTCAGTCACAGGACCCCTTTGCCTTCTTGGCATTTAATGACGACCCATAAGAGCGCTTGTCAATGTGGGTTATACATACTGCTATTTTCTGTACTAAAACGGAAAATGAGAAATTAAAAAATTGCATCCATTTAAAGATGACAGGAATAAAAACCATTAGATATTAACATGAATGACATATTTTATTTTAAAAAAAATCTATACAAAACAAATGGAATTGAGTGGGAAGACCGGCACTGCTTTACATTTTTGCTACCCTCTTTGATGTCCGGCTTAATAGGAGGCAGCTGAGTGATCACATGCAGCTCACCCTTGGGTGGCCCAGATGGGGTGCAGGGAGTGGCCTGAAGCCTGCGGGCAGGACGGTCTGTCCGGTACTGAGCGCTGTGCGGGCCAGTGTCAGGGGCGGGCCGTGAGAGGGGGCGAAGCCTTGGTGTTCCCTGGGAACCTTCAGAAATGCAAATTCTCAGGCCCCACCCTGCTCCCGCTACTTTGGGAATGAGCCCCGCACTCTGCATTTTAACAAGCTCTCCAAGTGGTTCTGACAGGGAAGAAACATCTAGAACCACTGCAGCCCAGGGTTTGGTGTGACTGGGTTCTAAGCCCAGTCCCACCGCTTTCAGCCTTGTGACCCCAAACAATACTCGGAACCTCATTTCCCGCAGCTCTGAAGCAACCATAATAAAGGAAGTTTCCTGATGGGTGTGCCGGGAGGCTTGGAAGGGACAGGACAGTCAGGCCAGGGCTCAGAAGCAGCCCTCTCTTGCCCGCCCTTCTCCGTATGACACAGCCCTTGGTACGGAACTGGGCCCACTCAGCCCCGTTGTCTCTGTCTTTGGTGACTACGCATTTCGCGCCAACGAACACCGCTCCCGCCCCATCTCAGTTTCCGCATCTTTGGAAGGGAGGTCTACTCATGCCTTTTTCTGCTTCAAGAGTCCCCACTGGAAGCCTTCCTGCTCTGCTGAGTCAGGGGAGGTGCCCCCGCTGTCGCCTCCCTCCGTCCTCTGCCTTCCGCCGTCTTGGACGCCAGCAGCATCCTCTGATTTCCAAGTGCGCCTTTCAGCAGCTCCTCCGCGCACCGAACCCCAGCTCCCAGCCCAGGTGCTGGCATGGCACAGGTGCTCCGAAAGTGCTTGTTGAATGAATGAATGCCTCTGTGCTAAAATTAAAGAGGCTTTCGGTTAGATACACACCAGAACTCAACTTCGTGGCCGGCTAGGATAACTCAGTTTACATTCCTGTTTCTTCAGAGACTGGAAAAGCAACAGCAAAGCTCCTACTGATCTGAGCCCAGATTGTTTTCCCACCTAGAGCGAGTCAATCCAAAGGACAAAAATGCTCTGCCGTCCATGTGTTCTGATCCAGCACAGAGCACTGATAAGAGGATGGGGCTTTGCTAACCACCCACCAGTTGAAGAGGAGGGAGGTGTCCACGCACGAAGCTTGGGGTGGGAGTTGAGAGCGGGTGTGTGAGCCAGTCGCTGTAGGTTTCCAGTACACACACTGCAGTCACGGCTGGCCACATCAGGTCAGGCTAAGCATTCTGGGTACACTAGAAGAAAAGTCTTTGCTTTCAGAAATTGCCAAGGACTATGTTTACTTAAGTGACTTCTAGCAGGTCAGTGATGGGACTGTTTATACAACAGCGGTAGCCAGGCTATTTCTTGAGGCTCCCTCCCCTTGTCCTGGACCTTCTTCCCCGCGGTTTCAGGATGCTGGCTGTGGGGCTCAGACCCAGCTAGTGCGTCTCCACTGCTGGATGTTGAACGGCTCACCTCCCAGATGGGTTACGGATCAGAAATGTTGGCATGAGGTGGTTCTAAATGGCTGTCAGCAGCTTCAGAGTTTCTCAGATCCTCGTGATTGAAATTGGTCGTCCTTACTTGTGATACGGACTGTTAGTGATCTGAAATGAAAATGCTTAGGCAGCTTTTTTTCTTTTAAAAATATTTTTAATGGTGGTAAAATTCACAGAACATAAAATGTACTATTTTAATCATTTCAAGTGTACAGTTCGGTAGTGTTAAGTATATTCATGTGGTTGAATAGCCAGTCTTCAGAAATTTTTCATCTTGCAAAACTGAAACCCTGTCCCCATAAACATTACCTCCTACTCCCCTCCCCCAGCCCCTGGCAAACACCATTCTACTTTCTGTCTTTATGAACCTGATTCCTCCATGGGTCTCATAGCAGGGGCATCATATAGTATTTGTCCTTTTGTGATGGATTGATTTAACTCAGCATCAGCTTCTCAAGGTTCATCCATGTTGTAACATTCTGTTTGTCCATCCATCCGCCAGTGGACACAAGTTGCTTTCACGTTTTCATTATTGTGACTAACGCTGCCTTGAGCATGGATATACAAGTATCTCTCTAAGGCCCTGCCTTCCATTCTTTTGGGTAAATATCAGACAGAAGTACAATTTCTGGATTGTACGGTAATTCTATGTTTAACGTACTGAGGAGCTGCCTCTATTCTAGCTTTTCTTTTTAAAAAACAAAGAAACAAGACTCTTCTAAATTTTCAAATGTAAAATAAAATTCTCTTAATAAGTCAAATCATTGCTTGTCTTTGCCCTGATTTTTTTCCCCCAGGGTCTATTACAGTGACAAGGAACCATCGTGGAACTGCATATAGCTTCCTTTTCCTTCCACCTCTCATTTTTGTTTTTGTTTTGGTGTTGGGTGTTATGGAAATCAGGCTCACTACCTCTAAATGAGATCACACTCTAAGTTACTGGCCATGGGATTCCAACACACCTTCTAGAAGGAGTCAAGATTTAACCTACAACAACCCCCAAACACTCACCGACTGTAAGCACCCCACAGCAGTAGTGTGGTGATATAATGATCAGACAGTTTTGGAGGCTGGAAATCCGAGATCAGGGGTCAACAGATCCTTAGCTTATAGATGACTGCCTTCTCTCTGTGTCTTCACTTTCTCTTCCTTCTGTGGATGTCTGTGGCTATGTCCAAATGCCACCTTTTAATAAAGACACCAGTCATATTGCATAAGAACCTGCTCTAATGACCCCATATTGACTAATTACATCTGCGCTATGAAGGAATAAATTCATAAAAACAAATCTAGGGGAAATAGAGGAATATCTGCTTGATACCTAACCATTACTTCATTTTCATGGAATCTTCACAACATGTTAATAACAATATTCTTAGAACCTGATGAAACACTAGTAAGCTGTTAGGCACCGTGTCAGGAAGACTGCAAGACTGACTTCATTTCTGCTCTTAGGAACAGGATAATCTAGTTATCAAGTTATCTCAGTTATCTCCTACACTCCCCAGCATGCCCTTCCCACCTCCCTCTTGGCCTTGCATCTAGAGAGAAATTGAAGACAAATACATCGTTCTTTGAACAGACTCTGTATTACCTTCTTATCGCTTCTGTAACCAATGACACAGATATATTGTCTTAAAGCAACACACGTCTTACAGTTCTGGAGGTCAGAAGTACAAAATGGGTCTCACTGGGTTAAAGTCAAAGGTATTGCCAGAGCTGTGTTCTAGGAGAATCTTTTCCTCACATTTTCTAGCTTCTAGAGGCTACCCGCACTCCTTGGCTTACGGCCTCATCTCTCCAATCTTTCCTTTTGTGGTCCCGCTTTTCCCAACTCTGGGCTTTCTTCCTCCTTCTTCCCCATTTAGGGACCCATGTGATTAGGCTGGGTACCTCCGGATGCTCTAGGCCAATGTCTTTACCTCGAGACCCTTACTCAACCTGATCAGTCTGCCAAGTTCCTCTTGCTGTACAAGGTCACATATTCACAGTTTCCAGGGATTGAGACACAGACACTTTTTTTTTTTTTGGAGGGGATGGAGGTTGCATCATTCTACTGACCACAAGACCCCAAAGCCCTTCCTGTAATGAAAACTTGAGTGCCGACTCCAAATAATCTTTCTGCATTTCTTGTTTGTTAAAAAAATAAAATATTGAACATAAACACATGACCTGCCATTCCCTCACGGATCACATCATTTCATTAGGTTAGGATTCTGCCTTTGGGCAGCAGTCACTGACCACTGAGCAGGAATAAGCCTAGATCGTGACACTGAGAAGGATGTTAAACTTCCTAACTCTAAGGCTAAAGAAAAGAGAAGGACTTTTTGGGGAAAAAAAAAACAATGCTGTTTGTACAATCACAAGTGAAATTAATGCTAGGTAATTGTCAAATTGAAAGGAAAAAGTGGTTGTGGATCTGATGCTTCGTTAAGCCTAGAAAAATCGCTTCAAGTTTGGGATCACTTTACATGCACAAAGAAGTGAAAACATTTTATGTAGATTATTCTGACAGGCCCTGGAGGTGGGGTAGGTACCTTCCACGCTCCTAATAGCAGTTTCCAGACAGTTCTCCTTTCATTCTCCATAAAAACACAACACACAGCTCAGCTTTAAAATGTTTCACACCCAATCAGCCACTGCATGATTTTTAGTGCCATGTGATGAAGCCTGGCTTACTCACCACCTTTTCTTGATGATTTTAGTTCTTGCTTACTCTCACTCTCTCTACGCTGTTCCTATTTTAATTCTTGGTGATTTCAACACTGGGTCCTTCCAAAGCCAGACATGTAAGACACTTGACTTCCTCTCTTCCAATGACCTCCTCTTCCTCTGCAGCCAGTCACTTAGCCAGACCATAACGCTTCCTGAACCTCAAGCGCAAGCCTTGAATCACACCACAGAACCCACAGCTCATTGACTCCACCATCTTTTCGCCATCCATTATCTGCTCACATCGTCTTTCCTCTGATTACCCAGCTTAAGCTTCCTACTTAGTATTATTGCCACTTCCTTGCTCATGCCTTTCAGCTCCCTTGCTTCTCTCTCACTGCATCATAGCCTCTAGTTACTATGATGAACACCTACATTCGGATCTAAGGTCACTGCTGCCACTCCTCCCATTCTCTTTGTCCTTAAAAAATCCTCTTTTTAGTGTTAAAATAATACAAAGAAAATAGCATAAAGTGAATGTACAGCTTAAAAAACGTATTAAGTCAAATGCCCTTGGAAACATTCCACTTCAATTAAAAGAGCTCGTACCTTGCTAAGCTCCAGGAAGTCCTCCATGTCCCCACCTCAACACAACTTCTGTGTCACCCACAACCCCTGAACAACTTCACTGTCCTGACTTTTATGATAATCAGTTCCTTACTTTTCTTCCTGCTATAGCTGTACTTCTGCTTTTTTGCCTATTTTGCCTACCCAATCGCTTAATTACTTGATCAATTTCTATGCATCTATCAATTTCTATGCATCTATCTTTCATATTCCTCTCTCTCTCTCTCTCTCTCTCTCTCTCACACACACACACACACACACACCCCACACACACATTAGGGTCTTTTAGTCTTTAGGTTTCTCAACCATCTCTTATATTCCCTTCTGCAATTTATTTGTCAAAGGAACCAGAACCTTTGTCCTGAGAAGGAGTTTCCCTTACCAGAATTTCATTGATGGCATGCTCGTGGCATAGTTTAACGTGCCCAGCTATCCCTTGCCTGTGCTGCAATGTTGGTAGTTGGATTTAGAGGCCTAATCAAATGCACGTTTGAATGACGTGGGACAGCATTCTTCATCAAGAGGGACATAATATCTAGCTGTCTCTTTTTGTGTTGTGACTGGTCACTGATTCTTAGCGCTTAGATCCCTGATTCATTAGAGGTTGCAAATAGCAATAATCCGAGGCTATCTTCCTTCTCCATTTCTTCTATAAAGACACTCTTCCCTTCATCTACAGTTGATACAAGAAAGTCCTGATAATGCTTGAATCTTTCCCTTTATTTGCTAGTTTTCAAAATAAAGTATTGATCTCCTAGCAACCTCTCAAAGTTGTCTACTGTTAGGCTGATAATTGATTCTAGACCTCTTTAGTAGTCAAGTGTGAGGAATTACATGCAAAGGTTAAAGACAGACTATCTCATGGTTCATAGTGATAATTTCCATTTGTATTAAAGATTACAGGGTAAGTCTAGTTAGTCTCTTCTATTTTACACACACACACACACACACACACACAATTTGAATTAGAATATGACATTTCTAATTCTCATTTGTTTTATCCTACACTATACATAAAACATACACAAAAGATCCCAAATAGTCAAATCACACTTCCTGATTTCAAAATATCTTAAAAATCTGCAGCAATCAAAACGTCATAGTGCTGGCATAGGGAGGGACATATAGATGAAATAGAATAGAGAGCCCAGAAATAAGTCCAAGTGTATAGTGGCCACTGATCTTCAACAAGGGAGTCAAGAATACACAAATGGGAGTTCTCTTCATGGCTCAGCAGTTAACGAATCCGACTGGGAACCATGAGGTTGCGGGTTTAATCCCTGGCCTCGCTTAGTGGGTTAAGGATCCGGCGTTGCCGTGAGCTGTGGTGTAGGTCGCAGATGCGGCTCGGATCCCGCGTTGCTGTGGCTGTGGCGAAGGCCGGCGGCTACAGCTCCTGTTAGACCCCTAGCCTGGGAACCTCCATATGCCGCGGGTGCGGCCCTAGATAAGGCAAAAAGACCAAAAAAAAAAAAAAATACACAAATGGCGTTGGAAAAACCGTATATTCACATATAAAAGAATGAAACTGGATCTTTCACCATACACAAAAATCAACTCAGAATGGAATAAAAACTAAAACGTAAGCCCCCAAACTGTTAAACTCCTGGAAGAAAATTCAGAAAAAGATTTATGGCAGGGGTCTTGGCAATGACGTCATGCATATGACACTAAAAGTATAGATAACAAAATCAGAAGTAAACAAGTGGGACCATAGTAAACTGTAAAGCTTCTGCACAACCAAGAAAACAATCAGCAAAAAGAAAATAGGAGGAAATATTTGCCAACCATTAATTCCTGTCTCCGAAATATGTGAGGAACTCATACAACTCAATCATAAAAGAATATAACCTGATTAGAAAATGGGCAAATGACCCGAATAGACATTTCTCCATAAAAGACACATGGATGGCCAAAAGATACATGGAAAGGTGTTCAACATCACTAATTATTAGAGAAGTTGAGATACCCCTTCACACGCATCAGAACAGCTGCCATCAAAAAGATGCTGACAGGAGTTCCCGTCGTGGCGCAGCGGAAACAAATCCGACTAGGAGCCATGAGGTTGTGGGTTCGATCCCTGCCCTCGCCCAGTGGGTTAAGGATCCAGGGTTGCCATGAGCTGTGGTGTAGGTTGCAGATGCGGCTCGGATCCCACATTGCTGTGGCTGTGGTGTAGGCTGGCAGCTGTAGCTCCTGTTAGACCCCTAACCTGGGAACCTCCACATGCCGTGGGTGTGGTCCTAAAATGACAAAAGACAAAAAAAAAAAAAAAGATGTTGACAAATGCTCGCAAGATTGTGAAGAAAAGGTAACACTCATGCGCTGTTGGTGGAAGCATAAACTGGTGAAGCACCAATGGAAAACAGTGTGATGGTTCCTCAAAAAATTCAAAATAGAACTACCGTATGATCCAGAAATCCTCCTTTTGAATATTTATCCAAAAGAATTGAAATTAGGATCTGGAAGAGATTTCTGCACTCCCAAATTCATTGCAGCCTTACTCACAGTAGCCAAGATGTGGAAACAACCTAAATGTTCACTTATAGATGAATAAATATGGTATATATATACAATGAAATACTATTGAATATGGTATATGCATACAATGAAATACTCTATTAAAAGGAAGGAAATTCTGCAATACGTGACAAATGTGCATGGATCTTGAGGAAATTATGTCAAGTGACATAAGCCAGTCACAGAAAGACATTTACTGTATGATTCTGCTTATATGAGGTATCTAAAATAGTGAAATTCATAGAATCAAAGAGTGGAATGCTGGTTTGCAGGGGCTGGAGAGAGGAGAAAGTGGAAAATTACTAATCGACAGGCAGAAAATTTCAGTTCAGCCAGATAAATAAGCTCTAGAGATCTGCTATACAATATTTTGCCTATAATAATAATATATTGTGCAACAAAAATTTGTACGTTCAGTGTTCTCTTCACAATAAAATAAAAAATTCTTTAAAAAACAAGGAAAAAGTGTAAAGTTATTAAAATATAGATGATTTCTACTTAACCATAATTTTGTTATTAATAAAATATAATAGGAATAGTTTTTATAAATGAGTAAAAACACAAACTTAAATTGCAAAAATATTTTGGTATTATAATTTCATCTAATAAATATATAAAAGTAATACTTAAAAATGCTCAGTGCAACAAAACTTTCTTTTCCGCCAGGAAGTTTCTGAATTATATATTTTAGTGTTTGTTCTTTTCCTATGCTTTGGTAATTTTTAATCTTTGGGGACTCCTATTATATGTATATTAGATCTTTTGTTTTTTTGGCCTGTCTTCTGTATTTGTCATTTTCTCTCAAATCCTCTTCGTCTCTTAATTCATCTTTTTAAAACGAATTCCCAAAGTTTCTTCTCCTATTTCTCTTAAGGCCTTATATGTTGTATTTACTCACTCTCAGGTTCCTTTTAATTTAGTCTTAATTTCTGAAATTAAAAAATTTTTTAAAAATATTTTATTTTTAATTCTTTTCTGACTTTGCCATCTCATTTCCAAGTTTTTCTAAGTCTTACATATGTTGTTCTTTCATGTATTAAATCATTATCTTAGTGTCTTTAACTAGCTTTACAATGAAGGATTTCATGTTGCATGCACATTTCTTCCCAGGATAGTTTTATTGTCTAGAGGGATATTATTCTGCTCTGTATACTCTCTTTTATTTTAATAACTTTGTATGAAATTTGCCTTTGATCTTTTTCTGTTACTCATTTTCACGCGAAATTACTTTTCCTGCATTTGTAGAAGGGATGCAAATCCATAGACTTTCTACTATCAAATATGAAGAACGCCCTCTTCTGTTGATTTTGAAAACTGTTAAAATGTCACCTTACTTTCTATGACCTCAACTGGTTTTCCTCCCTCACTTTATCTGGATTTCTTTTTTCATTGCCCCCATGGTTTTATTTGCATTCTATTCCCACTAGTTTCTCCTCAGTGGAAGTTTTTTCCTCAAAGGAAGCTTTGAGGAGTTAATTGGGCTTGACTGGCCCAGCCCATTTTTTTTTTTAAAGAAATTATTTTTCTATGGCTACAGCTATGGCATATGGAAGTTCCTGGGCCGGGAATCGAATATAAGCCACACACAGCTGTGGCAACACCAAACCCTTTAACCCACTGCCAGGCCGGGACTTGAATCAACACCTTCGTAGCAACCTGAGCCACTGAAGTCAGATTCTTAACCCACTGTGCCACAGGGGGAAGTCCTGGCCCAGTGCATTTAAGTATTCATGCAGATGTTGGCCCCGCCTCCCTTGGCTCCCCCCGCCCCCGCCACTTTCCTCTGGGAAACTGTGGGCACCTGGAACATGCGCATTTGATCCTTTCCTCCCACCTGGACTAGTCAGGAGCCATCCGTGGGAGTGGAGCCCCCGCCCTCACAGGCTCTTACCTCTGCCTTGCCAAAGTGTAGTTTTTGGCATGTCTGGAATGGTCCTTTGTCCTGGGTGTGGTCTCACTCCTGAGATGTGCCCTTTCTGGCATCTTAGCTGGATGTCTGGGTTTGACGAGGGGTTCAGGGAGCCCTCCCGCCGCCCAGTCTTGCGTATCCCTGTTCTGCTGTCAGCCCCATCGCACGCCTGGCTTCTCTGCCTGGCGTCTGCTGTCCCCTTGCATGTGCAGCCTTGCCTAGGGCCAGGGACTCATAAAGAACCTCTGGACAGAGTTCAGGACTCTGTGGTCCAGCGCAGCTCCTTCCTCACGTGCCCTTCCATGTGTATTCCAGCGTCTTCAGTGGCCCAGGATTCTGCTCTCTGCCTTCCCTTTTCTCAGCGGGGCAGCCGATTATCCAGTGGAGAAAACAGTCACTTCATCGCCCTGGTCCCGTGCTCTCGTGCTCTGTGGTGTGAGGGCAAGTCACTCTGTCAGAGCTGGAAGCTGAAGTCCAGCTCTCTTTGAGCCACACCCAACCGGCTACCGTGTACAGGCCTGCATCTTCTCTTCCAAGGAAAACACTCCAAGCTCCCTTGACTTTTCTTTCTGGCTCTTATTGGTGCCCCTTGGCCGTTCTGATCATTTTATTTCCAGAACTGATTTTTGTCCTTATTCCTTTCAAAATGTCCCAGAGCCAAAATGTGAAACTCCAAGTCTGGTTCAACCAAAGAAAACTGAACAACACTCTTCCTCCTGCCTTATGGCCTGTACTCATTTAACACAGCCTCAGAGGACTTCCCTTCGTGGCTCAGTGGTTAACGAATCCGACTAAGAACCATGAAGTTGCGGGTTCGATCCCTGGCCTCGCTCAGTGGGTTAAGGATCCGGCGTTGCCGTGAGCTGTGGTGTAGGTTGCAGACGCGGCTCGGATCCCGCGTTGCTGTGGCTGTGGCGAAGGCCGGCAGCTACAGCTCCTGTTAGACCCCTAGCCTGGGAACCTCCATATGCCGCAGGTGCGGCTAGTTAAAGGCAAAAAAGACCAAAAAAAAAAAAAAAAAAACAGCCTCAGAAAATGTATCCATCGTACATCAGAGTGTAGGTTCACAAAGCTAACTGTTAATCGGCCCCGCGCGATCATGTTTTCTAGCTTCTGCTAAGACATACTTCTTTCATTCTGTATTTATTCCATTTTTTAAAAATTCAACTGTGGGACTGATGTTTATCCATTTTGAATTTAATCTTACCATTCTAGTCTGTTGGGCCTTGGGAAGGATTCCTACTTTTTTGTACAGTACTTTAATGTTCAGCCCTTCATCCATCATTCACTCACTCACTCAACAAACACTTGTTGAGCACCGATTACATGCCAGGCTCTGTGACGGGTGCTGCAAATAAATCACATATAAATAAATCACAGCTTAGTCCTTCCTCTTTGGACCAGAGTACATCTCTGCTTTGTCTCCACAAGTTCCGCTTTCCCTGTCTGGTCAGGTTCCCTCCCTGTTGGGTAACTGTGGTAGGTTAGAGTCTTACTTTCAGTTCCTGCATGTCACATTCTTCCCCAACCCCTTAGGACCCTGAATTTACCTATCAGTTGTTTAGGTAACAGTGCATAGTTATTTTCCCCTGTGCTTTTGTGGATTATTTCCAATAAGATCTTGTTTTACTATCTTTTGGTGCTTTCCATTTGTTGCACGTCTGAAATACACAAGCACTGCTTTCCATATCATAGAGGCGAAGAATCGGAGGGACAAAGAGGCTAGCAGCTGGGTCAAAGGACTAGTTAGTAGCATCTTCACTAGACCATGGCCCTCTCTACTTGTGGAATTTCCTTGAGAGTTTAGAAATGATAACAGTAGAGACCATGTGCCGAAAGCCTAGTATATCCTCCCTGGTGGCCATGAGAACGTGCCTCTCCTATTCTGGACCACAGAGGGCGCCACTGCTCTAGGGCCCCAGCTGCTGCACTCTGAAGTCTATCACCGCATTTGCTCTGATTCCATTACCGGCTGAGTGAAGCTGGAGCACTAAGGCCAGCTGCTTCCTGGGATACACAGAACTCTTCTGACGGCGGATTCTGGCTTGAAGACTCCCAGTGGGAGAGGTATACTTTCCATTTGAAGAAGAAGAAAACATGGGTTATTTTGACAATACTTTTTTAGAGTACTGAGAAACAATTGCACCTGAAGAAGGTAGATCTCACAGTTCCTGGTCAGCAGGGCCTCCGAGTGGGCACCCCCTAGGGCTGTGGTGTAGAAAACCAGCCGTGGGAAGCTGGAGAGAGCGCAGGGCCACCTGACGGGAGAACTGTGCCACTACCTTGCCTGGGAAACAAGTGAAAAGCATGTGATTGGTCTATAGGAATGTGCCCACCAGGTGGGTCCATAATGAGTACGATGAATGTGAAAACGATCAAACCTGTCATAGTGACAAGAATGTCCAGCTTTGTGATTCACCTACCCTCAGCCAACGAGCTCCCGCATTCCATCAGCCAGCACATACGGACTGGCACCTTCTATCTACTTAGGCATAAAGACTAGTCTGATGCAGCTTGTGTATGAACAGACCATACACAAGTAAGGAAATAAACATTCACCACAACTTCTAATGGTGACAAATCTCTGTTGAGAACAGAGCACGATGATGTGATAAGGTATTGAAGGAGTCAGGGATTACCTTAATCAGGTGGTCAAGGAAGGTTTCTAGTTGGATTTATTGTTTCTGGCAGCCAAGTGCAATTTGAAGTGAAACAGATGGTACTTGAATCCGTGGACTTGACTGACATGACCTAGGGGAGTGGTTCTCAATGCTGAGAACCACCAGAAGGGCTAATGAAACACAGGCTACTTGGCCTAACCTCCAGAGATTCTGATGCAGTCAGCGTAGGGCATCGCCCACGAATTTGCTGTCACATCAGAATCCCAGGGGACGCTGGTGCTCCTGGTCCTGCAGTTGGAGAACCACTGTCCTCTGGGATGAATGGAGCTGGGAATAGAGCGCAGCTGAAAATTAAAACCTAGGTTGAGAGGCTGGACTATGAAGAGGGGCAGATAGGTAGAGAGAGAAGCAGGGGGTTGTGGTGTCCCGGAAAATGGGGGAACAGAGTTTGAAAACGACATTGGATATTCTGAAGAGTTTGAGAGCTGAGCACTGAGAAATATTGGATTTAGCATCCAGTAGGATGCTGAACTCTGTTTTTTTTTTTTTTTTTTTTTGCAAATAGTGTTGTGAAGTTGTACCATCTGGGAAGGGGTGGCCTTCACCACAGCCCTCAGGGAAAACTGCTGAAGTAAATGTATCTCTGGATGGGAATATGGGGAGAAACTTTCCGTGGCATTTATACTTAGTTAAACCAAGACTGACCACAGAATTCACAGAAGGAAAACAAATGGAACAAAGGGGAAAAGGCCTTTGATTATAGCCTAATCTTATTAAAAACAGAATTCGTAGAGACAAATTTTGGACTAGTCTTGATATTCGTTTCTCTTTGCTCACATCTCTGGCGCGGTTTCTGTCTCCTGACTGCTCCACTGAACAGCATCGCACTGTCCAGAAGCCCACAATGCCAACTTTCTGCCCATCAAAATCAATCTAAATCTCTTGGCCCCACCCAGTCTTGGAACATACACCCTTAGGATCACCTCAGAGACCTAACTATCCTAACTTTTGGTAGGGTATTTAAAATTATCCCATTTCCAGAAAAACCTTCTATTTTATGTCATTGTCCAAGGAAGCTTTTCTATCAGCAAGAAAAGTACTGGCTGGGCCACCTGAGCCATCTGGCCCCATGGGGGCTGAGTATGCAGTGTGTTAGGGGACTGTGATATTGTTCTAAGGTATGGGCACCCTTCAGGAAGGTAAGAAGACCAGGCTTTGGATTGTTGCAATAGACCTTAAGAGACTTTAATGCTTTGGAGAGCTGATGGTCTTGTAATAGCATCAGCAGGTCAGAGGCACTAGATCTGCAGTCCAGGTAGTGTCAGCTTCCATTCTGCATTCTTTCCATGACCTTTGGATCTCACTGCTTATAGAATCAGTGTCTGGAGTGCATATTTGGCCCAGAGAAGGGCAGCCCTGATGGGTTATATACTCTCCTGAACTGTGAGAATCAGCACACTGCCTGGAAGCAAGCAGGTGCTCATGAAAGGCCTGTTAAGCAAATAAATAAGCACCATTTACTGGGACCCCTATGATACGATGCTGTTAACCCTCTCTTTCTCTTCCAAAATGTCCTGCTTGCTTGCTTCTCTCCTGTCCCTGTCCATGACTTCCCACTCTCCTTTGCTGATCACTTCTGAACCTCTGCTCCTGCCCAGACCTCTCCTCTGACCTCTAGACCTGTGTGATGACCCAACTTCTGGTTATTTCCATCTAGAGCTTCCACTGTGTCTTAGTCAATGCATGCCGCTATAGCAAAATACTGTAAACTGGGTGACTTATCAACCTTTATTTGCTCATTTATGGATGGATGGATGGGAAAATCCCACGCTAGAAACTGTTGTTAGCAGCTTCCTAGGTTTCACGTTGTTCTAGTCCATCCTCCATGTAACTGCCTGAGTGATCATTCAAAAATCATCTCATGTGACTTCTTGGAATCCTGTATTGGCTCCTTTGGAAACACTGGCCTCCTGGACATAGGGCAAAGGGAAAGGGTAAGAGAGTTGCAGCTACATTACTCTTAGACAAAAGAGACCTTAAAGCAAGTAGCTATTTCTAGAGACAAAGAAGGTCACTCTATAATGGTAAAAGGTTCATGCCATTAGAGGCTAAAGCAATTTAAAAGGAATCATCTGATAGCACAGTTTCAAAATGTGTGAAGCAAATCTTGACAGAAATATAGAGGAAAATATACAGAACCGTTGTAATGTTAGGAAAATTTAACACTATTCTCAGAAGTTAAGATGTTAAGTGGACAAAAAATCATTAAGATACACCGAGGTAAAGTACACAGAAGACGAACAGCACAATGGACAGTCTTGATCTAACAGATATAAAGAACCTTGCACCCGACATTTGGAGAGTACACCTTCTTTTCAAGTACACATATACCATTTAAAAATCTTGACCACATAGCAAGTCATAAAATCAGCCTCAACAAGTTTCAAAGAAGTTCTACATTTCCCAAATATGGTACAATTAAGGGAGAAATTAATGCCCCAAATAAAATTAGCTGCAGAGAATCTTCATATGCACTTTTGTGTGTGATATTAAAAGGAAATAGCAGTCCCTGAATCCCTTTCTGGTCCTTTTTTTTTTTTTTAACTTGAAAAGTTTCTCTCTCCAAGGGAAGAACAAGGAGCACAACACAAAATCCCTCTTATAAACTGGTTACTGTTACTTTGCCAAATAAAACTCAAGAAAAGAAAGAAAAACTCACTTTGAGTATGTGAGTTGCTTAAAGAATGGTGTTTATAATTCTAGTCCTGCCTCATCTCACTTTCAATAAACTAAAATAGTTAGCAGGCCTAGAGTCTTCAGCAGGACTGAATTTGGTTTGGAGGAACAAACAAGCAAATCTAGCTTTGACTATGATGTTAAACTAATTATGAAATTTCTTAACAGAAGCAAATCTGTACTTTCTGATTTTCTAAGAAGTAGCAAAGTGTTTTGATGCTTGAAGTAAAATCAGGAGGTAAACATATGCCAACATAACTCTAAATGGATAAAATAATGAGATATAGAAACATTAAAAAATCTAGTAGAAAAAATTAGTGGATATTTCTCTGAATTGGAGGTAGAGAGGGCTTTGACAGTATAAATGCAAGGGAAGAAGTAAAGGCAGAGTGATAGATTTGGGGCCATAGAAATGTACAACCTACCATAAACAAAAAGACAATAACAAACTGGAGAAATAATTTGCAAAACATAAGACGATGGAATGGGTTAATATCTTTAATATATAAAGAGCTCATGTGACTCAATAAGAAAAATACGATCATAACATAAAAATGGGCAAAGTACAATGAAATACACAGAAGATGAGCAGCACAATGGACAGGCTTGATTTAATGGACATATAGACCATATTTTAATGTGATTTCACCAAACAGGAAAGCTGCCTGGTTTCAAAGCTTCAAAGGACAGACTGACTCTCTTGTTAGGGGCTAATGCAGCTGATGACTTTCAGTTGAAGCCAGTGCCCAATTACAATTCCAAAAATCAGAGGCTCTGTAAACAGGCATTTACTTTTCCTCTCTAGCTATGAAAGCACTAGATGGCATCTTCTTCCAATAGAAGGCTATTTTGTCTACATTGAAAAATCTGTTGTGTGGTGTAGCCACCTTCATTAATTATTTGAGCTAGATATGGATAACTTGCTGCAGCTTTTACATCAGAATTTGTTGCTTCACCTTGCACTTTGATGTTATGGATTCTTTCCTTAAACCTCATACACCAACCTCTTCTAGCTTCAGACTTCTGCAGTATCCTCACCTTTCTCAGCTTACGTAGAACTGAAGAGTTAGGCTTCGACCTAAGGCTGGTTGATCTTCTGTTCGGACCATTAAAACTTTCTCCAGATTAGCAATAAAGCTGTTTCACTTTCTTATCATTCTTGTGTTCACTGGAGTAGCATTTTCAATTTCCTTCAAAAATTTTTCCTTTGCATTCACAACTTGGCTAACTATTTGGTGTAAGAGATCTAGCTTTTGACTTAGCTCTCAGAAATACCTCCTCTCCAAGCATAAACATTTCTAGCTTTTGATTTAAAATGAGAGATGTGTAACTCTTCCTTTTATTTGAACACTTAAGAGGACATTGTACAGTTGTTAATTGGCGTACTTTCAGTATTATTGGGTCTCAGGGAATAGGGAGGCTTGAGGAGAGGGAGCAACACAGGAAACAACCAGTTGGTTCAATATCAGAACACACAAATTTATGGATTAAGTTTGTCATCTTATGTGCTCAAGGTTCATGGTGCCCCCAAACAATTACAATAGTGATAACAAAGACCATTGATCACAGATCACCATGATAAGTATAACAATCATAACAAGTTTGAAACATTATTAGAGTCAACAATATGTGACACAGACATAAGAAGTGAGAAAATTCTTTTGAAAAAATGGCAGCAATAGACTTGCTTGACAGAAGGTTGCCACAAGTCTTCAATTTATAAAAACAACAATGAAGTGAAGTGCAACTAAACAAGGTATGCTTGTGTATTATTTATTTTTAAACATTTGGGAATTTTCTAGTTAACCTTTTCATTTCTAGCCTAGTTGCACTATAGTCAGAGAACATATTCTATATGATTCAATTCCTTAGCAATTTCTTGGAATTTAATGTGTCCTAGCATATGGCTAATATCTGTAAATGGTCACATGCATTTGAAAGAAACATATATTCTGTAGTTGCTCAGTGCAGTATACAATTAGGTTAGGCATATTGAGGAATATCATTAAGTATTCAGCTGATGATCAAGCTTCTTCGATCATATTAAGAACAATTAGAAACCATTAAGCAACATTAAACAATGGTTAAAAATTTTAAGAAGTTTGATTTTCAAATCAGAAACCAAATAAGTTCCATACATTGTAATTGGCAGAAATGTCTCAAGTCCCTTTTAATTATAGTACCCTTCTCCATGTATTTTTTCCTTTTATCTTTCTTTTTTACTGTGGTCAAATTCACATAACATCAAATTTAACCATTTTTAAGTGTACAACTCAGGGGCATTTAGTACACTCAAAAAATTCTACAGCCATCCCCGGTAAATAGTTCCAGAACATTTCACCATGCCAAAAGGAAGCCCTGACCCATTAAGCAGTCATTCTTATCCCCACACTCTCCAGGTCCTGGCAAACACTGATCTGCTTTGTATCTTTTTGAAGTTGCATATTCTGGATATTTCATATTAATGGAATCAAACAACATGTAGTGTTTCGTGACTGGAATCTTTCACTCAGCATAACATTTTTAAAGTTTGTGAGTGTTGTAGCATATATCAGAACTTCACTGATTTTAAATGACTGAACAATATTCAATTGTATGGATATACATATTTGCTTACCCGTTATTAATTTGATGGAAATTTGGGTTGTTTCCATTTTTTGTCATTGTTAACAATGCTTCTATAAGCTTTCTTGTACATGTTTCTGACTAAAATTCTTTTTTCAGTTCTTTTGGGTATATACCTAGGAGTGGAACTGATAGGTCTATGATAATTCTATATTTAGTATATTGAGAAACCATCAAATTGTTTTATATAGTGGCCAGATGATTTTATGTTCCCATCAACAATATATGAGGGTTTCAGTTTTCTCACATTATCACCACTACTAATTATTTTCTTTTAAAAATATTATACCCATCTTAGTGAGTGTGAAGTGGTATCTCATTGTGTTTTGTTTTTAAAGAAGCAATTAAAAGTGTCTTCAGACTCACAGATAAAGAGAACAAACGAGTGGTTACCAGTGGGGAAAGGCAAGGGGAGTGAAATAGCGGAAGAGGACTAAGAGGAACAAACCACTGGGCATATAATAATAAACAAAGATGCAATATACAGCATAGGAAAGATGTACTCCATATGAAGTTATTAGATAATATTGGCTTATCTATAAAAATATCGAATCACTAAAAAATGTGCCTTACTAATGAGATGTCAGATAGTTGTGATTTAAATGTTATGATTTCTAGTGTTAATTATTCTAATTTTCTTGACTACCTAAATCAGAAAATTCTAGAATATGCTGTCTTTAAAAGTAGTTAATGATGATACACTCTAAACAAGTCACATTATTTGCTCTTCCCCACCTCCACCCTCAGAGAGAAGAGTGTGTGTATGTATCGTTGCCGGGGGCTGGGGGGAGGTGAGGCTATTTACTCATTTAGTCTTAAACAATCTCAATGCATCCAAGCCCCTTTCAAATATACCCTATCACATCCAAACTAAAATTTAGGGCTGCACCTGTGGCTTATGAAAGTTCCTCATCTAGGGGTTGAATTGCAGCTGCAGCTGCTGGCTTACACCACAGCAACGCAGGATCTGAGCCGCATCTGTGACCTACACCACAGCTCGTGGCAACGCTGGATCCTTAACCCACTGAGTGAGGCCAGGGGTGGAACCCACATCCTCGCAGAGACAATGTTGGGTTCTTAACTCACTGAGCCACAACAGGAACTCCATACCAAATCTTTAACCACTCAGTTCATGCTAGTCCTACATCACCTAATTATAGAAAGAAAAAAGTATTGGTCCTAAGTGATAATGAAATCACTTGAATGTTCTTTTCACAGGACAGAGAAACATTTAAAAAAATTATTTGTATTTTATTTTAAATCGAAGTATGTTGATTTATATTAACTTAGCTTCAGGTATACAACTTAGTGACACAATATTTTTTATAGATTATACTCTATTTAAAGTTACCATAAAATATTGGCTGTATTCTCTGTGCTGTACAACATATCTCTTCAGCCTATTTATTTCATACGCAGTAGCCTGTGTCCCTCAGTCTCCCACCCTCTTCCTGCCCCCCCATCATTTGTATTTTCTTTCTTTTTTTTAGGGCGGCACCCACAACATATGGAGGTTCCCAGGCTAGGGGTCTAATTGGAGCTACAGCCGCGGGCCTACACCACAGCCACAGCAACGCCAGATCTGAGCCTCATCTGCGACCCACACCACAGCTCAGGGCAGTGCCGGATCCTTAACCCACTGAGCGAGGCCAGGGATCAAACCTGCGTCCTCACGGATTCTGGTTGGGTTCCTTACCACTGAGCCAAGGTGAGAACTCTTGTATTTTATTTTTTAAAGTTAAATGTATTTTTTTGTGGCTTTGATTTTCATTTCCCTAAGGACTAATGATGTTGAGCATCTTTTAATGTACTTGTTAGCTATTAGCATGTCTTCTTGGAGAAACATCTATATTCAAGTCTTTTGCCCATTTGATTGACTTTTTGTTGCTGAGTTGTAAGTTTTTAATATATGCTGGATACTGGACCCTTATCATAAATAATTTAAAATATTTTCTCACATTTTATGGATTCTTTTCACTCTTTTGGTAGTGTTCCTTGATGCTAAATTTTTAAATTTTGATTAAATCCAATTTATGTATTTTTCTTCTGTTGTTTGTACTTTTGGTGCTCTAAGAAACCATTGCCAAATAAAAGGTCATGAGTATTTACTCCATGTTTTTTTTTAAAGAGTTTTGCAGTTTTAGCTCTTTCATTTTAATCTCTGATACACTTTGAGTTAATTTTTCTGTATGTTGTGAGGTGAGGGTCTGTTTTCCCACCAAATGATCTTGGCATTTTTGTTGAAAGTCAATGACCACATGTGTATGTGTTTTTCTTATATTATCAATTCTTTTTTTTTTTCTTTTTAGGGGTGCACCTGTGGCATATGGAAATTCCTGGGCTAGGGGTAGAATTGGAACTGCAACTACTGGCCTATGCTCCAGCCACAGCAATATCACATCCAAGCCTTGTCTGAGACCTACAACACAACTTGCAGCAATGCTCGATCCTTTAACCCACTGAGCAAGGCCAGGGATCGAACCTCCATCCTCATAGATACTAGTCGGGTTCTTAACCAACTGAGCCACAATGGGAACTCTGAAATTATTTTCTTAATTTCCTTTTCAGATTATTCACTGTAGTATATAGAAATACAGCTGGATTTTGTGTAATTTTGTATCTTGCAAGTTTGCTGAATTTATTTATTAGTTCTAATATCTTTTTAAAATGTATTCTTAGAATTTCCCATATATAAGACTTTGTCATCTGTAAATAGAGTTGGTTTTATTTCCTCTTTTCCAAATTGGATCATTTCTTTTTCTTGCCTAATTGCTCTGGCTAAAACTTCCAGTGCAATGTTGAATAGAAGTGGCAAAAGTGAACATTTTGTCTTGTCCCTGATCTTAGGGGCAAGCTTTCATCCTTTTACTATTACACCTAATAGGTAATGGGTTTTTCATAAATGCCTATTTTTTTTTTCTTTTTCAGCCACACCCACAGCATATGGAAGTTCCCAGGTGAGGGACTGAATCCAAGCTGGAGCTGTGACCTACAGCACAGCTGCAGCAATGCTGGATCCCTAACTCACTGTGTTAGGCCAGGGATTGAACCCGTGCCTCAACAGAGACAAACTGGATCATTAATCCACAGCAGGAACTCCTATAAATGCCCATTTTTAAGTTGAGGAAGTTCTCTTCTAATCCTGGTTTTCTGAATTTTTTTTTAAATAATGAAAGGGTGTTGGATTTTGTCAAATGCTTTTTCTGCATCATATATGACAATCGTGTGGTTGTTTCCTTCTTTTTTTTTTTTTCTTTTTAGGGCTGCACCTTTGGCATATGGAGTTTCTCAGGCTAGGGGTTGAATTGGAGCTACAGCTACCGGCCTACACCACAGTCACAGCAACGCGGGATCCGAGCCGCGTCTGCCACCTACACCGCAGCTCACGGCAATGCCAGATCCTTAACCCACTGAGAGAAGCCAGGGATCAAACCTGCGTCCTAATCCACCAGGTTTTTTTCATCAAACCCTCAATTTTCTCTGCCAAGGCAGTCCCAATATTTCCAAATCATTTACCTGAGGCTGTTGTTGCCCAAGCTTATAATATGTATGTTAGGCTGCTGGTCTGGCCACTTTAAGGAGCTTAAATCCCAAGTTTCAGCTCTAGGTTCCCATGTCAATAGGTGCTCCCCATATTGACTTGTATTCTGCCTCGTGTCTTGCTGGTTCTACATCCTCAAAATTTATGGGCACATGTTCTATCTCGGGTAATGGATATTTGAATAAGAGAAGCAACATCTCTTCGAGTAGCTGCCTTAAATGTGATCCTTGTAGGTTCTCCAAGAAAAAAGATGCTTCTATCCAGAAACAAGGGCTAGGGGTTGTAAATGCCCGGGAGAGGGTTCGGGGGATTCTGAATATTCAACATTTTCATGTTTGACACATTACTAAGTGTCAGGGTACCACTTGTTCTTTGTCAGCTCCATACAGGATATGGAGAACTGGACACCTGTGCAAGTAATCTCTGTGCAACCGGGAAGTCTCCCTTCACCGAAAGCCAGCAAGCACCCAGGAACTCACAACCATGGCAAACCCCGAGGCTCTGGTTTCACACATAAGCCATCGGTCCGTGATGCTTATAAATAGTTCTCTGTGAGAAGATGCAGTGGTGCATCCCAGACATGTTAGAAATTAGGTTGTCGCCCAGGTCACAAGACAGTGGTCTCTTTCCCAGGGAACCTGGAACATATGCTCTGAGCAGACTTGGAAACACCGGACACGCTCTACCAACCCACTCTTAAACACCAGACATGCTCTACCAGCTCACAGCGCTTTGAATGAAGGAGTGAGTGAAAGAATGAGTGAACGAATGAGGTCATAAAGAAAATACGAGAACCTACAGGTAGGCCTATCTCCCTGACAAAGCTGAGGCTGGGGGAGCGGTGTATTTGCCTCAGAGAGAAGTGGTGTGTTCTGGTAGAAAAAGTGTGCTGTTGCAGGGTAAAAGGTCCACGTAGGGCATGGAGGCGGTGAGTCTCCAAGCACGTCCCGGCCTATGAGGATGTCATGTGTAATGGCCCAGGCAGAAATGGCCCAGGAGTCTTCGCCTCTCTCAGGCAGAGTCCAAAGGGTTTCCATTGGGCCTGAAAGTGAATATTTATTTAGGACGAGAAGAGGACTCGTGGTGAACTTGAAAAGATGGGGATGGATTCATCAAAATTCTAAAATTATATATACATTCATAAGTGTGTCTACACATATATGTACACATATATGTGTGTATATGCATATATACAAACGCATCATATAATTATATGTTTGTGTATAAATACATATACCTCTATACACACAGACACATTACGTAAACGTATACAGATGTTGAACATACACATGCCAAGGTGTGTGTGCGGATATACATGCTATTCCGACTATGTGTTGTAGAATACGAAGTATGACCAAGAAGGGGTTTGAGGTGAAAGAGACGAGGGCTTTCCTGTGAATCAAAACAGCCAGCCCTTCCAATGTCACCCCCCAAAAACCACGTGGCCCTGTGAACACAGAGCACGAGCCCATGAGCGACAGACAGTTCACTCTAAGAACAAAAACGTGCTCAGGGTCACGTTAAACCTGCAATGGTTATTTTCAAAGTGAGCTTGAAAAAGTCAACTAGCTTTCCTAACATTCTGGCCTGCACCTCTCACCACCCCCTGCCCCCGCCCCAAGAAAGGAATGTTGTTTCGAGTTAGGGTAACAGCTCATGGACTTCAGGATTTAGCCTGTGATGGCATAGGTTTCACTGAATTCCGGCCAAAGCTGTGTTTAGCCGAATGGAGACTTTTCTGAAACCCAGTTCCCAGTTCCCAGATCCCGGTCCAGCTACCTCCGAGGCAGCCTGCGATGACTCAGGGATCTGCCTCCCTACTGTTGGAGCCTGCGGGAGCTGGTCAGTGGAGAAGTCAAAAGATCGAGCTAGCTTGGTTTGAGAGCAGTGAGTGCCTTTCTAGGGGACATGGGTCCAGGACAGGTGGGCTCCTAGCAGTCAGCCTGGACTCTGAGGTCTAGAGTAGCTGGACCGCGTCTAGGAGGCTCTAGGGTCTTCTGTGAGGGGGCAGATGGCTGCCTGTGGAGGGTCCTGTCCCTGACAGGAAGGGAGCTGGGAGTCTGTCTGTCTGGGGAAGCCAAGGAGCGGAGAGGTCGCAGTGTCGCATGGGCTGGCAAACCGTTGGTGGCACACTGAGACTGCGGTCACCCACACTGGCACGTGCGCTGCCTGCAGATGAGCCGAAGATTCTGGATTTCCGATGGCTTTTCCAACAACCGTTTGAGGTAGCCATCGTAGACAGAAGGCGTCGCCGTCAGCGGCCTCCCCGATGGTGCGCGTGGCAGGGCCAAGTCAGGGGCTACCTTGGGAAGGAATTCGGTCGCTTGGTCGTTCACGCTGAAGTGTCACGGAGGGAACGAGCGGCCTACGGGGTGTTCCTGCAAAAACAGAGCCGAGGTGTGAAACGCAACGGTTGCTTCGTTTCTGCTACCAGGGCTTTGCCATGCAGTCAGCGAGCGTGCGTTCCCTTTTAGAATGAGAGGTGCGGTCAAAGGCAGTGTTGCGGAAAGATCTGGAAACGGCAGATCCGGGCCGGCCAGCAGAGGGAGGAGAGAGGACAGCCACTGGTCAGATGTGAACAGGTCAGCGGTGGAAGGGGGCCGGGAACCAGACGGGAGAGGACCCCGGCAGGCGCAGGCGCCCGAGATGGGCCCAGCGGGAAGCGAGCACGTGGGCGGCGGTGAGGCCTCGGGCTTCCGGGAGGCTGGAGGGGTCGTGGCGTCCTCGA
>PVHT021183599.1:160270-175270 GCA_004024745.2 Catagonus wagneri
TGCTGTCGCGTGACCTGCACGTGGAGGATGGATGCCTTTCACGTGTCTGCTTTAACAGCGTCTGGGGGCACGGAGCCCGAGACCCTCCACCGTCAGGCAGCTTCTCCGTGAAAGCTGATCAGAGTGCCACGCGTCATTTCTAAATGTTTTACGTTTTCTTTTCCACGCAGGAAACAACCCAGCAGTTGACAAGCATGGGCGGAAAAGACCCTATGAGGACACACCTGAGGAAGAGTTGGGGTAATGTTTTTAAAGTGATTTCCACTTGCTGGGTAAAGTCAGCTTGGCTCGTATAACAAGTATTCTCTGTGAAATCCCTGAGTGGCGCATTTCTTTCCTGCAATTGTGGACCTTATTTAATAATTTTTGATGTAACTTCTTCACAGGAATGAAGTACAGAAGGTGCTGAAAGGATTTGGAGGTACTTTTGAATGATATTGATAATTAAAATTGTTTTAAACCGTACTGCTTTTATAAATGGAAATGTTACTAGATTACAAGACTTTCGCAGATACAGGATTTTATACAAATATTTGGTGTGATTTGAATTTATAGGTTTCCTTATTTACCCTTTGAATTGTTGATGTGGAAAGAGAATGTACTGACACTGAGGAGGCAATAATGATACTTTTAGTTTGTGCATATGTTCATTTAATGGGCTGGGGAAGCTCATCAACGACACGTCTGTGCCTCCTTTTGTGTGCACACATTCAGTGATATAAAGTTTTAATGTCAGTTTTAAATTCTCTTTAGTTGCTTCTCATGACTTTCTGATGTCCTTTTCTTTGGTGTAGCAGCACAAATTCAATCACCTAAAATAACTCATTATTGTTAGTTTTACATTAGTAATCTGTGTATTAGAAAACTAAAGACAGCTATCTAGCTGATGAGAGATGCATGATCAGATTCCCATACTCGAAATTTTATATTGTTCTGTGAGATACTAGTTACACTATATGTTAGAGAACAGTACTCTTGACAAAATTTCTGGATCGGTTTGTGGCTCTTTGATAGAGACAATCCTCTTAGGCAAGTATGATTTGAAAGCTTCGCTCTATTTCATGGTGGCAGAGTGCTTATTTTGTGAGCTCTCTCGTAAACCACTTATTGTAGATGGATTCTGGACGTATAAAATGTTTTTATTTTAGTGCAGATCCTTTGTGATTATTGAAAGATAATTATTGATTGTAGATCCCTAAAGTCAAACTGTATGATTTGCAAAGCTTTATTTGGAGTATTAAAACTTTGTGAAACATAGCACTGATGGATAAAAGTGTTATATACAAAGCTCCAGGAACATATTTTTAATTGTTCTTGAATTTGTTATTTGAAACCAGGGTTTTTATACCCACGATCTTTGTCTCTTTTAGTAAAATACAGTTAAAACATGACTCCCAAGATTGCTTGAAAAATGATTTTCTTAATGTGGAGTATAATTACTTATATCCTTTTGAGGGATGCTTTTAAAGAGGATATGTTTGTGTATTTTATATAATGCATTCTAAAGGCAGTCTGTCTAAACGTGTCCCTTGAACTACAGGATATTTTACACATTTAGAAAAATTTGCCTTTTAACTGTTTTCTCACGAGGAAATTAAAATGTCTTTGAGCTTCTTTATGTACTTTCTGAAAAATGAAAAATCCTTTGATTATTATTCCCTTTTCACTATCTCTAAATTAAAAGATGATCTGCAGTTATAAAAATTAGAATTGAGATGCTAGTATTTGAAAGATTTTACAGAGAAAATGAGCAAATCTTGCTTTTTGAAATGATGCTCGTCTTATAAAATTTAAATGTCTTTGTGTATTGCTGAGGCAGTATTTACCGATATTGACTTGAATATATGAGAACAAAATAATTTTCAACATTAACCTTTAATGAATAAATATTTTCTATATAGTTGACATTAAACAGGCTCTTATTGCAAAGAGAAAAAAGTTTGAGATGAATACAAAAGCTTCTATCAAAACCGCTGAGGAAAAGATTGATCGTGTTTGGAAAACACAGCAAGAACAAAGGTGAAGTGGTTGGTTTTTTGGAGCCATGACGACATTTGTATAATTTCTTTGTGTTCATTGGTGCAACTAACCTAATTCTTTAGTTCTGTAACCTCAACAGAATTGAGATATATGTCCTAGAAGCCAATAAAGATGGCATTTTTTTTTTCCCTTTCTAAAAGCAATTTAGAGGGAGTTCCCTTCGTGGCTCAGTGGTTAACGAATCCAACTAGGAACCATGAGGTTGCGGGTTCGATCCCTGGCCTCGCTCAGCGGGTTAAGGATCCGGCGTTGCCGTGAGCTGTGGTGAAGGTTGCAGACGCGGCTCAGATCCTGCGTTGCTGTGGCTGTGGCGAAGGCCGGCGGCTACAGCTCCTGTTAGACCCCTAGCCTGGGAACTTCCGTATGCCGTGGGTGCGGCTCTACATAAAGGCAAAAAGAAAAAAAAAAGCAATTGAGTAGTTGTCCTATAAAATTAATTTATATTCATTTTAGAACTACACTTGCTGAACATAGGGTAAATGTATTAAATCATTATTCTTTTGACAGGAAACCGTATTCAGTCATGTAGAAAATGTTAATCTTATATTGTAAAAAGTTGTATATTTTAGCTGAGTTGTGTTCACTGTTTTTTTGTTTTTTTTTTTCAAAATCATTGTTGTGCCAAAGGGGAAATATTTAAGGGAAATATTCCTGCTTGGAAATCTATGATAAATGGATGCAATAACCTCATCCAATCTACTTAAGGTATTAGAACATACGATAGAAACTAAATGCTTTTAGATAAAGTGAATTTTTCTGGGAAATTTATAGTACAGTAAATCCTCATTAGTTTTCAAGAGGTAGAGAGTGTGTGAGATAGTGTTTATATTATTCAATTAGGAACAATTCTTTTGGAATTAAAGAGTAAATCATCCACTTAACCTTTTTGTTTACCATGAGAATATTTCAGCTGCTATTATGCTATTACTGCCTTCTCATTTTATAGTGTAAGTTGTGTCAGCTCAATTTTGTTTTGAATGCGGTTAATGTTCATATCTTTATGAAGTGTGACAATGCTCATTGTTATGTTTACAGGCAGAGTCTTCATCTCAAATATTTTCGGCAATTTCAGACTTTATTTCGCGAGTGGGATATAGATGTGCAGAAAGCCCAAGAGCAAGAAGAAAAGCTAGCTGTTAGTATCAGACTTAGCTTTCAAATTAGCTTATTGTATCAAAGTCTCAAGTGACGATAGCTCAGGAAACAACACAGGAGAGAAGGTAGAGCCTGTGCCTCTTGATGGGTAAAGGTGGGTGAAAGATGCAATGACGGGAGACTGCTTCTGTTTATTTAATGAAATAGTAAGGTCATCGTTAGGAGGTGGAGGAAGTTGCCTTTTGAGGGCAGAGAAGAAGGCCCGTTATTGCTTCCCGAGAGGACTAGGGAAATAGCATTGCCAAGCGATGTTATGGGTCCAGCTTAGGTTAGTGTCATAGTGATCATGAATTTAAAGTGAGACCCCTCTGCACGGTTGTGGCAGAGCACCTGGAGAGGTGGATTTTCCAGGGTTGGGATTAACCACGCAGCTTGACAGAGTGAGAAGGGGACCAAGGTACATGCAAGGGCATAGGTGTAATGGTAGCCCACGGAATTTAAGTTGGGAAGGAAGAAAGCAGAGGTCATGGGAGTGGAGAGAGGGTGCAGTGAAAAACCTTAGAATCAATGGATGTTGAGTATTGTGCTGTAGCAAGAAAGGGAAAGAACCATAAACAGGCAGGTAGTGGTTGCACGTTGGGAAAAACGAAGAAGCCGTATAGCACAGTGGTCAAGAGCCTAGACTCTAGAACCACAAATGCTTGGGATCCAATTCTAGTTGACCAATGCTAGCAGTGAAGCCAAAGATCGTTTATCTCTGTCCTTCAGTTTCCTCATCTATGAAAGGGGACGTAAGAAGAGTACCTGCCTGGTAGAGTTGTTTTGAGGATTAAATGAGATCACATATAAGAATTTTGTTTAAAATGGTTCAGAACCACTCCTGGGTTCATAGTTCCTGTGAAAGTCTTTGGTCTTATTAATACATATACATGTTAGTTATTGTGAATGACAGAATCCAGGGTATGACGAAGAGGCAAGATTATTGTGGAGATTAGGTCAAAGAACAGAAGGGCCAGCATTACTGGAAGGGTCATCTATGTGCGTATTGAAAGGACCAAGAGGGAATACATGTTTTGAGTATCGTTAAGAAAGAATAGTTCCTCCATATTTACTGTTAAGAAGGGTTGTTGTGTAGATTCTGCCTATCTGTGGTAAACACGTAAATATTGGGAGGGTCTTTGTAGATTTTTACATCAAGAATTAAGACAGATTTTTCTATGCTTTTATATAGTTTTAAAAAAATAAATTTTATTTTTGGAGTAAATAAGTTTTATTTATTGGAGTATAGTTACTAAGTTGTGTTAGCTTCAGGTGTAAAACGAAGTATATCATTTGTACATATATATCTATCTGTTTTTTTCGAATTCCTTTCCCATGTAGTTATTACACAGCACTGAATAGTTTACCCTGTGCTGTACAGCAGGTTCCTGTTCCCCACGTATTTTAAATATAGTGCAGTGTGCTTGTCAATCCCGTCTCCCTAATTTATCCATTTACAAACCAGAAACAGACTCACAGACTTTGAAAACAAACTTAGGGGTACCAAAGGGGACAGGCGAGGGGAGGGATGGATTGCGAGCTTGGGATTGGCATGTGCACGCTATTGTATATGGAATGGACGGGGACCTGCCGTAGAGCACAGAGAACTCTACTCAGTATTCTGTGACAAACTATATGGGAGAATAATCTGAAAAAGAGTGGATATGTGTATAACTGCATCACTGTCGTACAGCAGAAATGATCACAACTTTGTAAATCAACTCTACTCCAATAAAACTTTAAAAAATGGAAAAAGGATTAAAACTGGGTTTCAAGATAGGATGAAAAAGATTACTCAGTGAATGATAAGATAGGCTTATGATATGGTTTTAGTATAGTGGTGGTGAACATAGTTATCAACATGACCATATTAAAATTGGTCATAAAAGTTGTTAAATGGGAAATGTTACCAAGCATTCAGTTAGAGTATTCCTTTTTTAAAGTTTAAGTATAGTTGGTTTACAGTGTTTCAGGTGTACAGTAAAAGTGTTCCTTTTAAAGTATAATAGTGTTTTCTAAATATTAGATGTTACCCACATTTACACTTTTTTCTTTTATATTTGTAGACTATGTTTCAAGAGCAACGAAAGAGTCTTCAGCAAGCTAGAATTGTTCAGAACCAGAGACTGAAAAAAATTAAAAATTTATATGAGCAATTTTTAAAGGTCTGTTGTGTTTGGTAATACAATACATTCTTACAAAAATAATGTTTATATTAAAGTAGAAGATAGTATATTTCTTTTCAGATTTATGGGAAAAATATTTAGATTCTTAACCGTTTTCCATTTTGAATTCATTGTTCTGGATTTAAGCTAATGTCTAAATGTGTTTTTAGTTTTAGGATTCATTAATAGTTTCACAGGAGTCATTTAAAATAGGGAACTGTGAAGGAATTTTATCTAGATGTATACATATCATGAAAAAAATTGTACTTTATTAACACTTTTTTTTGTGTGTCTTTTTGCCTTTATGTAAAGCCACACCCGCGGCATATGGAGGCTCCCAGGCTAGGGGTCTAACAGGAGCTGTAGCCGCCGGCCTTCGCCACAGCCACAGCAACGCGGGATCCGAGCCACGTCTGCAACACTTTAATCATAACCTCTTTGTTCAACAATTTTTAGGAGATGAGTGACAAATAGGTAGTGGAAAGTAGGAAGTTTATAAATCATCTCTAGAAGTCTTTTTTTTCCCCCTTTTTTGGCCTTACCTACGGCATATGGAAGTTCCCTGGCCAGGGATTGAATCTGCGCCGGAGCTAGGGATTGAACTGACACCTCCACAGACAAGCCAGATCGTTAACCTACTGCACCACAGCGGGAACTCCGCATCAGCTCTAGATGACTTTTACTTGTCTTAACAGTTATTGCTAAATACGAAGCAGGCAATTGTAATTAACGACTACTTCTTTTATTTTCAAATGTATTATATGAGTGTTTATGACATGTTTGCTTTTAGAATACAAGTGGCTAATAATTACTTTCTATGCAAACTTATAATCACTTGAGAGGGAATGGCCTCCTTGCTTTGCTTATGTGCCTCCCCTGGAATCTTACCTTTACCTATTGAAATCTTATTCTTTTGCCAACGAAATCAGAATCGATCTTATTTTCCACTACACAGCCGCGACGTGATGTGCTTCCTAAATTGCTATAATGTTTTTGTGTTTTAACTGTTAATTTTAAAAATACTAAAAAAAGCCCCAGCTAGACCTGGAAACTCCCCCTCCTTAGCCCTGGAAGACTACTTTTTAGAGAGGATGCACTAGATCACCATTTGTTGAATGAATAGTAAATATTTAGAACGTCAGTTTGTTTTTTGTAACTTGAAGAGGTCATGTTACAGATCGTTCATTCTCTCCAGTGGAACTAAGTTGCATTCATTTAAAAAAAGTTTTTAGTTTTAAAATTTTTTATTGAAGTATAGTTGGTTTACACTGTGTTAATTTCTGCTGTATGGCAAAGTGATTCGGTTATACCTATATACACATTCTTCTTAAAATACTCTTTTCCATTATGGTTTATTATAGGACATTGAATATAGTTCCCTATGCTAAGCAGCAGAATGTTGTTGTTTATCCAGTGCATCTATACAACAGCTTACATATGTTAACCCTAAACTCCCAATCCACCCCGTTCCCACCCCTGCCCCTTGGCAACCACGAGTGTGCTTCTGTTTCATGGTAGGTTCATTTGTGTCATATATTAGATTCCACATATAAATGATATCATAGGCTATTTGTCTTTTTCTTTCTGACTTACTTTACTCAGTATGAGAATCTGTGGTTGCATCCATGTTGTATTCATTATTAGTCATCATAATTGCATTGTCACCTGGTGTTTTGAAAGCGTTTTAGAAGGTTTTCAAATTAGGATATTTCATTCTGTTGGACTGTTAGTCTTTTTCATTTTCTGCTCCACCTTGACCGTAACTGTTCATCAACTCATTGTCTTGAGCAAAGGGTACTGCCGTTGTACTGCTATTAATACTATTATTTGACTCGACTATGGCATTTAAAAGACTTCCCAAGTGGGTATTTTTGATCTCCACATATCTGTTACAATATCTTTATTTGTAATAAATAATGAGCATCCTTTGAATATTGAGAGTTGTTAAATTTGAAATTTAATTGTCAGTGTTTAAAACGTGAGATGAAAAGTGGTGCTTGGGGTTCCTGTCACGACAGAAACGAATCTGACTAGTATCCATGAGGACGCAGGTTTGATCCCTGGCCTCACTCAGGTTAAGGATCCAGCTGCTGTGAGCTGTGGTATAGATCGCAGATGGCTCGGATCTCGCGTTGCTCTGGCTGTGTAGATTGGCAGCTGTAGCTCCGGTTCGACCCCTAGCCTGGGTACCTAAAAAGAAAAAAAAAGTGATGCTTTATCACTGAACTAGACCTTCTGTTTTAGAGTATGGAGGAGTTAGAGAAGGATCACGACCGTCTTCTCACTGATGAGCAAAATGAAGTTAGACAAGAAATGGCCAAGTTGCAAAACAAAATTATAGTTGAAACTGTAAGTAGCGTACATTTAATATTAAGAATGTTAAGGGATGTGAGCATTAGGGTATTTTGCTTGCTGAAGTGTATAGAACAATAATTTAAATAATGTGTAAATATTTGATATTTCCTTTCCTGAAACAGCAACAGCAAGAGCTGGCCATAGTTCAAAAGTCTCTTCAATCCCTGTTATTCTGAAGATTTTGAAGAAAGAACTCGAACCTACGTTGTATGGCACAAGAGTAACAGCCACAGTGAACCACATCACAGTAGTTTAAAAACTGTAGTTGATGTCAGTACATCTTGTTTATCATAGCTTGTTTGTTAGGTATAAGACCCCCTTTCTGTTAAAACCTGAATAAAACCTAAGCAATTTGTGATTATAATCAGCAATTTTTGAATTACAGGCATGAAACTTTCAGTCTTTTGCTTTTTGTTAGTAATGATGATTTTTTTTGTACCTAACACTGTCAAATAACTTTTAGCAATAAAGATGATTTAATTTTAAGTTGGCCTCAGGGCATTTGTATTTGTCCCAAAAGGTTTGGAAGCACAACTATAGAAAGAAAGTTACACTGTTCTTCCCTAAGGAAAAAAAATTAAAGAATATAAAGTACCACTTTATCTGTTACACTTTGGTATTCACTCATTACTTTGCAGAGCTGGTTCCAATGGAAAAAAAAAAAGATTTCAAAGGAAAAATCTATGTTTTGCCTTATAAAAATCATTAAAAGCAACTTAAGTTTCTGTTTTTGAAGAATCTAAACTGCTAAAAATCATTGAGGACAAATCTAACTACGTAAACATTAGTGCTGAGACATGGCTTTGTGAATATGTCATTTCCACAAAGATATCAAAATATCATTTAATTGCTGTTGGTCCACTATTAAATGACACCTCCCCTTAGTATTGATCAAAAGTATTTAATTAATATATACATGCACTTAATTACTTATGGTTTAAGTATTTCACATCTGTCTTTAAATATAAATTACCTAGAGTGCTTTGTTTTCAAGTTTAATATACATTGACTGTGTGGAACATTGATTTTGTATTCATCTAAAAACTTGAATGATTAATTCTTGGACATTTCCTTTTGTAATGGGCATTTTTTACATTGAATAATACAACACTATCTTCATTTGGATATGTGCTAATTAATAAACGGCATTGTTTCAGAATATATTTTAAAGAAGTCAATTAAATGTATTCTTTTTCTAAATTACTGAAATAGCTTTCCCGAATCATTCAAAACAAAATATCCCCATCTGGAGCGGACGGGTGACTTGTCCTGTTTTTCTGTGTGTTTTTCATTTTATTTCTGCCCCCTATATACCATCCTTCTCTTTGTTTCAAGGCTTTCCAAGTTTTTAAAAACAAGCCCGTATAAGTGATCTTTTTTCTTAACTTTAATAACATGTACCAGAATAAGTGAGTCCTCCACTGTTATCCAATATTTGACGATACAGGGAGAGTTTAATCGCTCAATTTCATACTTTCTGTAAGGGACTCTCCTTTAAACCCAAAGCACATGTTGCTACATATGTCTAAAGCTCTCTTTCAGACCTCTCAGAAGGTCCTTATTTGGGGACTTTGCCAGTAGCTACAGAGGCAAAGTAAATACCCCAAACTGGTAAGACATTTCTTTTACTAAATACAAATTTCAGAAAATTGCAGTTAGAGCGTCTAAAGTCTAGCTGGTAGACTAATGCACATATTTTCTTTTATTCTGTAGTAACCAAACACCTGCTCTGCAAAAATGGCTAATGTCAAGAAAGTAATTTTTTCTAATATCGTTTGATTCGACAATTGCAGTTCTATGAACCGTGCACTTGTGTAGTACTACGATTTAACATTTCAATTTTTAGCTATCAAAGTGTGCATTACTCTTTGTTGCAATCAATCATACCCTAAATTTTTATCTAATCCTTCAGCAATGAAACTCTGCATGTCTGCTAAGGACTTTTCTTTGGCACAGAGATTGCTCTTTTAACCACAGTGGTTCCATTTCTTATCCTCAGGATTTAAATGATTTTTTGCCCGTATTTCTGATTAAATGTGTAGGCCATTGCACTCTCACTCTGATCATACCTGTGAATCTGAATGTTGATGATTACAGTGGGGGCTTCCTGTCTTCTTCAGCTACAAGTCAGCCACCAAGCTTGTGAACCTGCTCGGGTGCTTGATGACATGTTGTCCTGAAGACGTTAAAATGAAGATGTCTTGAAATTTATAGACACAAAACACTAAATACGTCATCATACAAATGATGCAATGACCTTTAGAAGCAAATATATATGACCTTTAGAAGCAATATATATATGATTTTATGGTCTATCATTTCTGAAACAGCATCTATTTTCCGGCTATCCCTTAAATCTCAACCCCTAGCCTAAATTTTTTTCACTGAAAATAGCAAGTTTTAGAGTACTTTCTTGTATTTCTTATTTGAACCTCACTGGAGTTACATGGACTATGCGGGCATTTCTGTACAATTACAGGGCCTGAGTCACAGAGGTAAAAAGACTGGGCTGAAGCTAAAGCCTGAAAGTAACATAACCCACACTTCTGACTCCAGGTTCTGTCAACTTTCTGCTGTGCAAAAAACCCTAGATCTACCTGAAGTGTCCATCAGTCATTATCATGTAATCGTCTCATTTTGTCAGATAAATATCTTATTCTTTTGAGGTTATTTCTAAGAAGATAAAAATCTTGAAATAAACAACATAGTTGAGGGGAAGCAGATCAAAGACTGTGGTGCGTACAACATTTAGGGGAAAGCTTGAAGATAGCTCTTTAGAAAGTTTACCCGCAAACTAGGGGCAAGTAGTTTCCTTCAGCAACTGACGTCCAGGAAAAAAAGAAGCCAACTGCCTTTGCCTTTTGGAGAGGGGATCCGCCCCACCCAGTAGAGGGAAATCTTCATATCATGTCCCTGACTTCACCTGAATAACTCCATCTTGCTTCCCATCCTTCCTTTTAAAAATTGAGGTGTGTTGGAAAATCTGACAGAAATCTGTAAACCAGCTATAATGCAAACAAATAAAAAATAAATTATATATAAAAAAAAGAGTGAAACTCATAAGGACTCTTTCAGGATTGGTGAAAGAAATAATTAATGAGGAAATATCCAACCCAGAATAAAAGTTCCATAAATCTAAAAAAAAATAAAATAAAATAAATAAAAATTGAGGTGTGATTGACATATAATATTATGTTGGTTTCAAGTATACAACCTAATGATTCCATACGTGTATGTATTGCAAAATGATCACAGCGTTAAATCTAGTTAACATCCTTCACCTTTTCTCTGGGTGAGAACTTGGTCCCCTGCAGAAGCACTAGTGATGCTTAAGGGCACGGCTCCTTTGTTGGACTTCAGAATTTTACCAAAAAATCAAATTTGACTTATGCAGATACGGTTTGCACCCTCAGCTCCCCGTAGCGCTCACCACTGGGTATGGCAGGCCAGTTCACTCCTTTACAAAATTGCCTTTGGAATTTTTTATTACCTGGCAGTTTAGCTGTGTATTATCAGTTCCATATAGTAATACATATCTAAGTACATAAAAGAAATTCTAACCTGGATGTTCAGATATTTTGGATAATAACCTCTATGTATTAAATTTGAATTGTTTCATAGCCTTAAAGGGATGTTTTGCAGGTTAGCACATCAAATATTCTAGTTTCCAGACACTTTTTGGAATACTTTCTGGAAGTTGTTTCATGGTCACCTCAGAGGCTGAGTAATTACATCTTACCACCTACAGGAAACAGGGAAGACTTCTGAACTGGATTAAGAATGGATATTAATATATTTCAGGAATAGTATACTCATGTTAAAGGACAATAAGCGGGACTCCAAAGTCCGTGGACTCGCACAGAACAGATAGAGATTTTTTTCTAAAGTTAAATTTGACAAACAGGGTGAGGTTTTCCAAATTATCAAAAGATTTACTGCAGCGTTTCTTTTCATGTACTTTCTCGTGTGTTTGTGTAATATTAGCAATTTGACAAAGACCAGCGAGACACAGGAAAATGCCACACGGCCGTTCAGAACTACCATGAACTGAAGAGCAGGGCGGAGGTTAACACATCCCAGCAAAATATAAAATCTGATAATGCTTCGTTTTCCTATACGGAGGTGTCACCAACAATGATTATATTTCCTCAGATAGTTAGGTTACTCTCTTAAGCCCTAAAATTCTATATTTGATAACGATTTTGGAAAATATGTGTGCCATTGACATCCCTTTGTTAAACATAGTGTAATGAATGCAAATAGATGGCGCTTCCTGATGCATTAAGTCCCCACCTCTGCTGGCACTGCCCCCATCTAATTTGATGTTATCTGCTGCGAGCTGATGATCATTGTGTAATGGTAACAAGCTTATCTGCAGGCCTGTGGCAGAGTAAAATTGTGTAAACATCTTTCGTTGTTTTTTTTGGGGGGGGTATATATAGTTCCTCTTGAGGTACCCAGTTGTGTTTTCAAGGGTATAGGTTATTGGAAGATTGACCTCCAGTTTCTAACAGCTTCTACTGTGCGCAGAACTGTGGGCCATTTCTACACACAATAAAATAATTGGCAGATTGTAAGAAGCAATTTTTAACTATAATTCAGGAATACTTACTGTATAAATTCTAGAAATTGAAGCTGCTGATATCTCACAGAGATGATTCTTAAGCATAGTGTTACCTGATATCTGTTAAAGATAAATAAGGCCTGGGAGCTCCCACTGTGGTGCAGTGGAAAAAGAATCTGACTAGTAGCCATGAAGATGAGGGTTCGATCCCTGGCCTTGCTCAGTGGGTTAAGGATCCGGCGTTGCCGTGAGCTGTGGTGTAGGTCACATACGCGGCTCGGATCCCACGTTGCTGTGGCTGTGGCGAAGGCCGGCAGCTGTAGCTCCTGTTAGACCCCTAGCCTGGGAACTTCCATATGCCGCAGGTGAGGCCCTAAAAAGCAAAAATAAACATATAAATAAAAATAAATAAGACCTTAGCAGGAAATTGCTTACTAAATTTTGCTAGCAATAGAATATATTCATCTACGAAATTATAAAAGCATTAATCTAAAAATAAAAGACCTAACCAGTAGATATTGTGACTTGAAGGCACAGTTCACTTTTGGTCATATGTGAGGTACAGACAAAGAAGTAAGCAAATTATATATCTGTGAATTTACGTTAATGTAATTTGATGAAAAAAATCACTGTGTATTTATTTCGCTAATAAATTTTAAATGTTTTAACTTTAATTTTAGGGCTGAGAATTAGTTACAACTTTGGTTCAAGATTCAAACAGATAGGGATAAAGAGACCTGACATTTGATATGGGAACACTGATTCTCAAACTTATCAAATTCATGACCGAGTAGCCTATTAAGTTTTCTAATACTAAAATTCCTTCATATCAGAAAACTCTAATGGATCATAACAGAGCAATAATTAAAGAACTTACTATATGGGGGAAAGTTGGTCTTCCTGAATATAACATTAACACATATCACAGTCTCGTAATACCCGCGAAGCATAAACGGCCAACCATTTACTGTGTGATGACATCACAGAAGAAAACCGGCCCTTTGTGTGAGTAGTTCCCAGCCTTGTGTCCCAAGACTAAGGACTTTATATCATGTCACCAACTAAAATTGTTTCTCACCACCAATTGTGCACATCTTAAGCAAAGATACACTTAAAATATTAGGATGTTAAGGCAAAGAAGCTTTTCAGACACACTAGTTGCTGACTTCTTATAGCTCATTAAGAAGGATGTTTAGGTGAGAGGACACTGGTGCCCTTAAGGGATGCAGCAGAAGGTCAGCATCACCCTGTGACATTGCATCTCTCCCAATGTAGACAGTATGCGACTGGACAGTAAGCTGGATCATATGGCCTAAGCGAGTAACTAGACCACAGCTGTGCCTTCTAGATTTCCACAGAAGCTCATGGTGTTACTCAGAGGTCATGCAGGGCCATAGAGGTCTGGGCCAACCTTATATAGCACAGTGTTTTATATCAGTGAACAGCAAACAGGCAATAATGGCAATTATTCTATACATATTTTACTATGCCAAAGACTATCGACAAGGGCTCGCCAAGTTAATCCATTGTTGTCCAGATAGCTTAAATGTGCTTACCCTGCCACTTCTGTACACTATCCAAATCACTGATTAGAAGGAGTGTAGCTCTGCCCTGGGGTCTTGTCCGCACTTTCCCTCTTCCCCCTCCTTTTTTTTGCATTCTGATTTTAAGTATCTGAAATTTAAAATTATACATGGCAACCTACTACATTTTTATTCATGTGAATCAAGATTCTTTCATCACCGCTTATCCAAAGCAAATAAGGGAATAAATTAAGTATTTATTAAGGCTTACTAAATCCAGAACCACCTGTGTGCACTAAAACAGCTTCATTGTTTATTTGTAGATCATAAAATGATTGTATTCTCTATGCCAATGATTATTTGAACATCAGGTCAAACAGTGAGGGCAAAATGTGTAGGCACATATTATGAGCTGAACAAATATTGTTAGCTACCGATTGCCTCATTAACCTTTTTAATACCACAGTCATGTAATTATGATTACATTACACAGCTTTGTGGACTTAATATGTAATACCCAAACAATCTGTTTTTTTTCATAAGTTTCCTTCTTATGTAAAGATTGAATTTTTGACTGGCCTTCTATGAACCAAATTTTATCAACATACTGAGTTCACCAACCAAGTAGAAAATAAAACTTCCCAGAGTTCCCATCGTGGCTCAGTGGTTAACAAATCCGACTAGGAACCATGAGGTTGCGGGTTCGATCCCTGGCCTTGCTCAGTGGGTTAAGGATCCGGCGTTGCCGTGAGCTGTGGTGTAGGTCGCAGACGCTGCTCAGATCCTGCATTGCTGTGACTGTGGTGTAGGCCCGTGGTTGCAGCTCCAATTAGACCCCTAGCCTGGGACCCTCTATGTGCCACACTTGCAGCCCTAGAAAAGGCAAAAAGACAAAAAAAGAAAAGAAAAGAAAACTTCTCATTATGGGAATCTTCACCTTATAGAAATTTATAAAAATTCAAAGTAGTAAATTTTCTTTCCCAATATTGAGAAACATATTTCATGTAAGATTTTATACTGGACATATCTGATTTAATATTTAAATTTTGAGATAAATTTTGGCCTGTAAAAAATAGTTCATCTAGTGTATTTAATTTTGTATTAAGGAAATTTGGTCCTTCTCTTCTATGTGGTGATATATTTAGGTTTAGGGAAAAATGCAGTAATACAGTATAGAGGATAATAACATTATAAAATGAAGAAAAAAGGTCAAGACATG
>PVHT021183599.1:177601-192254 GCA_004024745.2 Catagonus wagneri
ACTCAGCCGCTCCAGTGTCCCTGCGGCAGGACCTGCCAGCCCCTCGCACCAAACGCCACTATCCGGGTCACCTCAACCCCAGCCAGAGAGCTACCCGTACCACGGACAGACCTACACGCGCACACACATGCCCGTGTACACACACGCGTGCGCACGTGTACACACAGACACACAAACACACACGTGTACACACACACACACCACTACCTGGACATCTGGTGGGGGGGGGGGTTATACTTCTTCCATTTCAATAGCAGGTAGCAGAGTTGCCCGAAGAAAGCCCAACCTATTTGGCTCATTTCTCACCTCCAGAGGGTCGCCTGTGTCTCTCAAGACCCACACGCCTTCAAAGTACCAGAGCTCTGCCGCACTGCGGCCTCTGCACAAACGAGCAGTCAGGGGACATACGCCCGCAGGGACACAGCCCCAGGACCCATGTCCTCCGAGCAGGAGGAGCATGAGCACGAGAGCCGAGAGCTGCGCAAAGCTCAAGGTTTCTCATCAGGGCTGTATTCATGCCACGCAGCCCCCACAGAGACCGAGGCGGGCCTTTGTGCGCTCACATCTCGATGGTAATGCAGGCGCGGTCCGTAAAACACACCACCCACTCAGAACGGTGGCGTGTCCCTCATCGTAGGAACACGAAATGCATGTGAGGCCCAGAAGGGAAGAGGGCTGCAAGTGGGTGCTGAGGGCCGAGGTTGCCTTTCCAGTCAAGCGTGCTGCTGTCACACAGCACAGACGGGGGCACACACACTGGCACATAGGCGCCCGGAACCTTACTTTGCAAGGGTTCCGAGGAGACAGGAAACAAAGCAGTGGATGGAAGTGAACCGAGAGAACGCAAGCAGAGAGAAACGTTACCATGCCCTTGTGTGGACGGCAGCCAAGAGTCATTCGCAGACGTCCCAGAGCGCCCTGGGAGTTTGCAAGGAATCCGCGGCGGGAGCCCGTGAGCATGCCCTCCTCCATCCAGTCACACGCCCCTGTCCCTGAGGGGTGAGGGGCCATTCTGGGGGAACCCCGAGAGGAGCAGGAGCAGAAAGGAAGGAACCCCAGCTGTCTCACTTCCAGACCGCCTGTTGCCCTCTGCTTACCCCACCGGCCGACCCTCGGAGGGGCCCAGATGGCAGAGGGAAAAGGGGGTTGGCCAAGCCCCGTCTCGGCCCCACCCAGCAGCACGCGGGGACCGGAGCTGAGAGCCGCGGGCGGCCTTCCCCCAGGACCTGCTTCCCTGAAAGCACATCCCTGACCGAGAAAGCAACGCTATTCCTGCAAGTGCTGGCTCTTTCTTGAGCAGCACAGAAAGGACACAAGAAACCATAGCATCGGCCACATCCACTTCCAAACCAGAACCCAACCCAGGCCATGCCACACCGAGACAACAGAACAAGCCAGAACTTCAGAGAAGGAGATGATAGGTGCGCTTATGTAAGAAGGAAGGTGCCATAGGTACTGACCCCAGTTCCCGTCCCCGCACTCTGGGTAGTGGTGGGATCACAGGACAGTCTCCTCACCGTAAGCGGTGGTGCCATCTCAGGAAATCTGACCTCGGGACAACATGTTTCTGAATTTGTGTGTGCCGCCTACTCCGGGAGAGCACGACCTCGCCCCCGCCCCCGCCCCGGGTTACCCAAGTTAGGTTAGATCCTCCAGTCCTAGCCAGCTGTCCCGTCTGCTGACCTCAAAGTGTCTCCCTCGCATCGCACACACAGAACATTTCAGTCTAAGCAGGTGTAAGTGATGAGTACACTTACATCTCTGAGGGTTCCTGAGACGGACAGTCCTCACGAGGCAGGGGCGTAGGATGAGAGATGCTTGGGTATCTCTGCTTTCGGGAGCTCAGGTGACAGTGCCCTCGCATAACAGGTGTCACCTTAGGACACGGGAACGGGGCTGGGGCAGGACAGGTGGGTCATTCAGTCACCTTAGCCAGGGCCCGCGCACCCCCCAGAGGAGGAGCGGCCGTCCTCTCTTGTAAAACAGGAGCGAGTCAAGCTCTTACCATCCCAGTAAAGACCCCCACCACTGGCACCACGCACACACACACACACGCACAACTCACATTGATGGCAGATGCCGACTAGTCTCGATGTTTCTAGTTACTCCGTCTCTCCAGTCTGTACATCTCCTGGTTAAGTGTGTCTGCCTCCAGGAAAGAGTGGCTTTCCCTGGTTGTCATGGAAACCAGCATGTCATCACCACGATCTCGGTGATGTTAGCTTTCTATGGAAACCAGGAAGTACTGCTACAGCGGACGCAGCGCGCTGATCTCGCTCTCGGTCAGGTTCGGCCGGCCGACCAAGACAGTGAACCTGGGACGCAAGGCAGGAAGAACGAAGGAAGGGAAAATGAACCAGGGGCTACTGTAGACAAAAGGCAGTGCTCTCATGGCATAGGCACCACATGGGTTGAGGAAGGAGTAAAGTGAAAGCACACTAAGCTTCTGTTCTCCCTTGAGACACACACCCTTAGGATCCAGGTCCCCCAAATGACCTCCTTGCGACCCGCCAGGACGTGTGAGGCCGGCTACATTTGTATAGGGGAGAATTCCAGGTCTCAGCGAGGTCAGTGCACAAAGACCTGGTTGTTGAAAATGGGGTGGAGGTGCCTCCAAAGCTTCAACACCAACTTTGTGTCGGAGGCAGTGACTCCACTCTTAGGAATACGTCCTCCCCGCCCCAAACTGAAGGGCTGGGGAGTTTTGGAGAGGCTTTTTTTTTTTTTCTCAAACTGCCTTGAAGGGGTCTTTTTATCCTCAAGGATGTCTGGTTTCCTGGTTAGTGCTTCTCAGTGGTCTACCGCAGCCCACCTGTCCTGTCTATATATACCTCTCCCCAGGATAATAAAGGGCACATGCTTTAGTTTTGTTTGGTCAGCAAGGCCCTATCCCAGCCATGGGGTAGCCCTGGGGGTGGGAGGTAGGGCTTATACATCACAAAACACTATCCAGACACATCCATTGGGAAGGGAGAGGGTGGTAGGGAGGCAACGATGCTCAGGTTGGAGAAAAAGGACTTTAGCATCCCCTATAGAGCCTTCCCAAACTGACCTGCCACCCTTAATATCCCTGTATTCAATGGTGGCGGGCGGGGAGTTGTATCCAAGCCTTAACCCCATGGCCTCCCTACTCAGTGGTACATTCTTTTATCTCCTATGCTCCAACATTGACAAGTTTTTGCATTTTACATAAAATCCCTCCACGGCAATATGGCCCTATTAAGGCTATGTGGAACTATCATCAAAGTCTACTAGAGATTCTCATACGAAGTAAAGTAAGTCAGAAAGAGAAAGACAAATACTATGTAATATCACTTATATGTGGAATCTACAATGTGGCACAAATGATGCTATCTACAAGACAGAAACAGACTCACAGATATAAAGAACAGATTTGTAGTTGCCAAGGGGAAGAGGGAGGGAATGGGATGGACTGGGAGTTTGGGGTTAGTAGATGTAAACTATGACATTTATAATGGATAAGCAAGGAGGTCCTGCTGTACAGCACAGGGAACTCTAGCCAGTCTCTTGGGGTAGATCACGATGGAAGATAATATGAGAGAAAGAATTATATATATATATATATATATGACTGGGTCACTAAGCTATACAGCAGAAATTGACACAGCACTGTAAATCAACTATAATATTTTTTCAATAATTTTATTTATTTGTTTGTTTGTTTATTGTCTTTTCTAGGGCTGTACCTGTGGCACATGGAGGTTCCCAGGCTAGGGGTCTAATCGGAGCTGTAGCCGCCGGCCTACACCACCGCCACAGCCACGCGGGATCCGAGCCGCGTCTGCTACCTACACCACAGCTCACGGCAATGCCGGATCCTTAACCCACTGAGCTAGGCCAGGGATCGAACCCGCAACCTCATGGTTTCTAGTCGGGTTTGTTAACCACTGAGCCATGATGGGAACTCCCTCAGTAATTATATTTAAAAGTCTAAAAATAACAAACGGTGAGAATGTGGAGAAAAGGGAATCATTTTTATACTGTTGCTGGGAATGTAAATTGGGCCAGCCACTATGGACAACAGCATGGAGTTCCCTCAAAAAAAAATAGAACTACAATCTGATCCAGAAATTCCACTCCTGACTATATATCAGGGAAAAAAGCTAGCCCCAAAAGATCCACGTACCTCAATGTTCATAGAAGCACAAATTTACAATATCCAAGACATGAAAGCAACCCAAGTGTCCATCAACAGAAGAGTGGATTAAGAACATATGGTATATTTATGCAATGAGATACTACTTAGCCATAAAAAAGAATGAAATAATGCCATTTGAAGCAACATGGGTGCACCTAGAGAATAGTATGCTTAATGGAATAAATAAGAGAAAGACAAATACTGTAGGATAATCACTTTTATGTGGAATCTAAAAAAATACAAATGAGTGTATATGCAAAACAGAAACAGATTCACAGATATAGAAAACAAACCTGAAGGTATCAAAAGAGAGAGGGGCAAATTAGAAGTACAGGATTAACAGATACAAATGACTATACATAGAATAGATAAGCAACAAGGCTACACAGTATAGAACAGGAAGTTATATTCAATATGATGTGATAACCTATAATGGAGAGTGTAATCTCCAAAAAAAAAAAAAAACAGAGTCACTGTGATGTATACTTGAAGCAAACAGAATGTTGTACATTAAGAGACTTCAAATAAAAAGCACTGTGGAGACGTGAATCACATCTTTCCGTCCACACTAAATTAGTCATTTTCATGCTAATTTCTGTGAAGTATTCATTCTTAATTTGTATGCATTCTTCTGTTGGGTTTTTGGGCTCTTCTCAATTTTCAGTAGCTCTTTTTAGAATACAAAAGAATCCTAGGCTGTAAAATAATATTTGCATGGTTTCATTTTTTACAAATGGACCAGAGTCCATTAAGAATTTATTCTGGTATACAGCGTAAGGAACAGATCCAATTTTATCTTTTCCCCTATGGCCATTCGGTTACCCCAATGCCATTTTTCAAAGTCCATTCCTCCCCCTCTCGTCCGATTTGACATAGACTCAGTTTCTGTATACATCTATGTCTATTTACAGATGTTCTGTTCCACTGTTCTGTTCATGCACCGATGCCACACTGTTTTATTTACATAGATTTCATCACAGGTTTTAGTATCTGCAGGTGTGATTCCTCTCACTGGTCTTCTTTTACATGGTTTTCCTGCCTACTGTTTGCTGGTTTGTTTCCCTGAATGGTCATTAGGATGAACCTGTCTAGCTCCAGGAAAAAAAAAAAAAACCTCACGGAATTTTTATTGTGATTGCTTTAAATTTATAAAATTTACTGAGGAAGAACTGACTGTTCATGATATCGAGTCTTCCAGTCCAAGAGCGTAGCACGTCTTTCCATCTGTTCAAGTCTATTCGTGAGTCTTTCAGAACCATTTCTAGTTTTCTTTATTTACATTTTGGCTATTTTTTGTGAAGTGTTCTGCTTGGGTATTGTATTTGTGCCAGTGTTAATGGAATCTTCCTTCTTTTATTTCTAGCAGGTAATTCTTCTGTACATGAAACCTTTGATTTCTGTAGCTAATTTTACTACCTGTTATCTACTAACATCTTCCCTTGTTTATAGAGGTTTTTTCATTAATTCTTCCTTTCTAATATTATGTGTGTATTTCCTCTCTCTTGTCTAATTACATCAACTCATACCTCCATCACAATGTTAAGTAGGCTCTGGAATCAGATTGTTTGGCAGAATCAAGTTCTGGCTCCACATACCTGTCATGTGACCCGCAATAAGTCACTTACCCGGATTTTCTTCAGTTTCTTCATCTGTAAAATGAAGGTGCAAAATTTCCACCTGGGTTCCGTGACTTTCAAGCTTTAGCACCTCAGCCTAGCCCTTTTACCTCCTGAGACTTGGCATCTGTAACTGTGAAATGCCCTGCATATTTCATACAACGCCAATGAGGTTCAAATATGAAACATACGAAAGTACTCTAAAATGTAATATTTTCAGTGGCAAATTTTAGGTTAACATTTCGTTTGGTGGGGGGAAGGTAGGAGGGGAAGCTGCTGCTTCAGGAAAGACAGACCGTAATACTTCTTACATTTTCTTCTTGCTTTTAATGGTTGCTGCATCATTTGCTCCATAATATATTTAACGCTTTCTGCCTGCAAATTTCAAGACAGCTTCATCTGAGTATCTTCAAGACGTATGTCATCGAGCCCCTGCTCAGGTTCACAAGCTGAGTGACTGACTAGTAGCCCACAGAGAAGAGGAGAAGCAGTTGGGGGAGCCTAGATGTGAGCAGATTCTCCTTTAGCAGGAGGCCACAATATTATCAAGGGAGTCGTATTTGAATGCGAAACAGAAGTCCTGCATTCGACCGTGTCCCCCTCAGTTATAAGGCTCCCGGTAACCTCCAACATACGGGTTCACAAGTATGATCACAGTGAAAGCCCGATAACCCTACATCAACGGGAAACAGGACCCCCCGTCCCACACACACACAGCTAAATTTCAATCCTGAGGATAAGAAAGGGAACCACTGCAGTCAAGAGAGCTGTCTCCGTGTGTCTGAGAGATTCTCATCAGACACCTGGGGTTTCATTGCTGGAGGACTACGTAAGCATTCAGGCCATGAAGGATTTTAGCCCCACTGAGGGCGATGCTGTCTTTGACGGCTCCGAACTGAGATGTGAGATCACGCCACTGCATGAGTGAATGGCTTACAACACTGAGGCAAACGGTACTACAAGAAGTGACCTCCTTGATATTAGCCATTTTCAAAGAAGGTGTTTAGCTACTACGGAACAAAAGAAAAAAATGAGCTATACTCTACCAGTTAGAATTTTAAAGGGTTAAATGGGATTTTCTAGAATCTACACTTAGTAGTAAAAGGCATCTGTCTGTCCAGTTCAGGAGGAAAAGGAATTCTGCACTCGCTTTAGGGCGACTTGTTCTTTGCTATGCGGAATTAAAGTGGACACTAGACATTACCGTTAAAAAAAAATAAAATGTTAACATAAACACAGCACACACTTAAGAAAATTTGTCTCCTAACAAAATGGTTGTTTAAAAACAATGCTGTCTTTACATATCAGCCACAGTCACTTCAAGTACACATTTACCCTTTTGAGGTGGTAAGAGAATAAAAAACAGAGGAGTGCACAGATTAAACAGATTTTATATTCTTTAATTTTTTTTTCCTTAAGAAAGAATGCTGAAACATTCCACAGTTGTCCTTTCTACCTTTTGGGATTGATACAGAATTGCTGGGGCCAAAACCTAAAATTAAGTTAAACTAGTTTTTACTGCTAAAAGTTAGTTGACAGTGTTAGGGAGAAAACATTGTTAGCAGAGGGTTGAAAGCTTAATACATGTACCTGTGGAACTGCTGCTACCCACACAACTATTTAGGATTCATTTGGTGGTTAACAGAAAAAGATTCTTACACTCAACGAACAAATGATAAACCATGGCGATGTGCTTCGATGGAGCTAATGTTACACTTGTATCACATAACTTAGGTTCAAGTTTTTTCTTCAAAGCCATCAGAATAACATGGATTGAAGAGACCTTCGAACAATTGCCAGGTCTTGCTGCTGCTGTTTCAGGAAAGGAAATATTAAACATTTGCATATTAGTGAGGTAACTGTTATATACACTTTAGCAAACAAAATGCCTTCATGCTCACATCCGTCCTTAATTCTCAATATTAACCCTACTTACAGCTTCCAGCATAATTTTGTCTTGCAACATGGCCATTTCTTGTCTAATTTCACTTTGCTCATCAGTAAGATGTTCGTGCTCCTTCTCGAAGTCCCCCATACTCTAAAACAAAAGGCTAGTTCAGTGATAGAGCACCGCTTTTTATCTCACATGCTAAACACAATTAAACTTCAAATGTAATAACTCTTGGTATGCAAAAGATGTTCACTATTTATCCCAAAAACATTATCACTGATACATGGAGATCAAAATATCCACTTAAGAAATCTTTAAAATGTTGTATTTGAGTCAAATATTATTATTTAAAATTTTTCATTATTATAGAGGTACAACAGCAGTACAATTTGCTCAAAGCAATGGCCTCACAAACAGTTAAGGCCAAGATGAAGTGAAAAAGAGAGAAAAAGAAAGAAAGGAAGGAAGAAGGAAGGAGGGAAGGAAGAAAAGAAAGAAAGGAAGGAAGGACGGAAGGAAGGAAGGAAGAAAGGAGAAACTGCAAAGAGAGGGTCTTGTTGCGGGGGACACCCCGAATGCCTGGGAATCTGAACTGGGAAGCTCAGGGCAGGGATCCGTTTAGGAAGGTCATGCGGCAGAACTGTGAAGGACGATCAGATGCGAGAAGACACAAACGTTCCATTTAATCATCTCGCTCAAACATGTGTTACATGTCTTTCTTTGAATTCCCGCTGCTGCTGCCCTTCCTAGTTCAGGACCTCTCACCATTCCTCGCTTGCACTGGTTTCTGTCTTTCCTGATCACATCCTTTGTTCCCGCCCACCCCTCCGGATTAGCTGCTTTCCCTGCCCTAAATCCCCATGACTCCTTGCTTTGCTTGCGTGCCTCCCCTGGAGGCAGAGGCAATAAAATGTGGGGCCTAGTAACAGCTGAGTGCTAAGGGCAAGGGACTCGGAGGAGTCAAAGACAACGCTGAAGTTACTCCCCTAAGCAGTGACTTTTAGTAATGAGCAATCTTCTTTGGTACTTTATCAAATATTCACACCAATTAATAACCAGTTCCCAGGGGCCATTAGAACAGCATGTTGTCTACTTGGAAACACTTCTACAATAACTGTGTTGCGTGTGTTCCTTAAAGAATATTTATTTTCAAACTCTTTTACTGATTTACTCAAACCATCTCAATTCGTTTAGAAGAGTGACATATTAACACATATTTGAGCAAGATGATTAAATGGAACAACATCCCAACACAAAAAGAAGGGGTATGTCCGGGCTTTCCACGCTTCCTAAAGAAGGACGTGTCTGCACCAAGCAGAGGACAATGCCATGAAGACAGCCCGCTAAGGTGAGAAGGGGACAGTAGATGGTTCTCAGTTCACAAACTTTCTGCCCTCCTCTGGCTTTTTCACACCGCTATGCATCCAGACTACTTCTTAGGATTATCCATTTGCACATAAAGCCATTTTTAGTCACTGCAGTAATTCTAAAGGCAAATGTGCCACAAAACACTCATACAATACAATTTAAAATAAAAGAGATATTCGGTCACTCAGATACTCAACCGCCATGTAAAATACTTCCTATTTTACATAAACCGGTGAAGGAAACAGAGGTAAAAGACATGTGAGTCTAATCAGAGACGCCGTGCTTTCCACAATATCATTATCACTGACCTCCCCCCAAACTGACAGCCGAATACAAAATTATGATTCTTCCAAGTATCAGTTTTAATCACAATAGGTCTATAATATCTAGGCCACAGTCCCAATTTGCCATTTCCTGTTTTTAAATAATATCACAAACTATTACTAAATCCTAAAAAATAAAAATAAATTTAACATTCACATTAAGCCAGGAACAACGAATCCAGACGGAAAATGGTTAAGAATTTAAAACGTGTAACCAAAATACTGTTCCCATAAATTAGGAAACAATCTAATGTCTACTTCAAAACAAGACACTATGTTTTATAAGAATACACTGTGTTACCAAATACAGCAGACCTTTAAGAACTGGTCATATAAATTTTTAATTTTTTTCAGTCTCCGGCTCTGAACAGTTCTAGCTTGCTGAAAAATCCTTTGTTGCTCATGATACAAATTCTACAAGTATAAAAGAAAAAAGTTGAGATAAAATGTACTTAACTCAATATTTACCAAAACATAACTCTACATGAAAAGGATTATTCTTTACATCAATATTTTTAACATTTTCTGTGTTAACTTTTACAACAACGGCTAACCTTTGTGTTTACCACCAGTAAACAAGTGTAAAAACACTATCCATCAGTCATTGAGAAGGACCTTACTCTTTCCTTTTTTCCTTTCTTTCTTTTTCTTTCTTCCCTCTTTTTTCTCTCTTCTTTCTCTCTCTTTTGTTTTTATTCATTTTTATCGAGGCAACAAATTTTAATGGATGGAAATGGGGGGAAACTGAATTTCTGGCAGCGAGCGCACCGTAGCGCAGACAGAGCAGGAACATAATAACGCCGCGCAGGGCATTTCCTTCCTCGCCCATATTCAGAACATGCGTCCTAATTCTCGGCAGTGTCAAAACCCACAAATGGCCTTTACGACCATCTCTTTTCCAAAAATAAATGAAATCTATGCAATTATCCTACTTAACAGCAATCGGTTAAGAAAAATTCTTTTCCGACAACACTCAAACATGTAATATTCGCCGGTCATTCAATGTACACACACATGAACCCTTCAGTAATGCAAAACTTTGAGTTCTTTGACCTAATCTTCAAAATCAATTCTGTCCTCTCCCCTCGTTCAGCCATTCACTTTCATATTCTTACCCAAGGTCTTATCACTCCCACCCCAACAACTGGAAAATCTCTGTAACATGAAGAACAGCAAACTCATATAGGAACTGTATGTCAGGTCCTGCTCTGAAAGATTTTAAGTAAACTTATCATATAGGAAATTATTTATCCTCAAAACAAACCTATGACGTAAGTGCTCTTATTATGCCCCCTTCTTAGATGAGGACATTGAGACACAGAGATACATAACCTGCCCATGGCTCCACAGCCAGTAATCAGAATGGGATCCCAAACGTTATGGTTCCAGAGCCCAGGGTCTTGACCACGGCACTATACCATTTCCCCATTTCCCCCTTTTGTACCACAGCTCAGCAACCTATCAGCACCTGACATCTCCATCGAACTGAACACTTTTCACTGCCCGCTGTCTGGCTTCAGTTTCCTCCTTCCTGGTGAAAGCCATGGTCATTCACTACCCCTACATACTTGCATTTGTATCTTGCCCCCTTTCCACTCTGTCAACGTGCCCAGCTGACCCTGACCCTGGAAAATCCAATTCTCCAGCTGCTCAGCCACAACCATGCAGCCAGGTCTCACTTTAAAGTCGTGACCACTATGACACTCATCTAAGTTGGACTATATTGCTGCTTGGCAGTGATATTTCCATTCAGAGTCCATTCGCTGACCCGCTGTCAGGAAACAATGCCAGGTCTTCTCCTCTGGCCTCGAAAGGCAGTACCTCCTCCACCATCCTTACCCCTAGCTGCTTCAATGATTGGTTCAGGAATAAGCCAACCATCCAAACTAGACGACCAACAGTCCTCCAGAGGAATCTCCTGCCGGGCTACTGAGATACTGCCTAGGTCCACTGGGGTTTACTAAGCTGGTCGCGAATTGAGGATTACGAGACTCTCTCTTGCAGAACCCATGGAGAAAGCCTACTAGGAGATGGATACAGAGCCCAGAAGACACTGCCTGAGCAGCCTTTCCCCAGCCCATCCAGCTGTGTCTGGAGCTAAGCTCCCCCTGACTCCCTTAGATAAACCAAGAAAATCTTTTGTACTCTGGTACATTTCTGCCACTTGGAACTGCAAGAATCCTAACCAAGAGAGGCAGTTAAGACCACGGGCTTTTGTGAGTGTGGCATGTGCCTGTACTTCTCTGGTTTTCTGGAATCTCAGCCACAGAACCAGCAGTGGAGCCCTGACTCGGGTCTATGTGTCTAAGGTATGGCCAGGTTCTACATTAGGGCTTGGGGCCCGGTTATGATCGATTAATTATAAAGCTAAGCCTGATACCAACAGCCAGTTTTTCCTCTTCTTCCTTGACTTTCTGCACACCTATATCCCACTCCAGAAACAAGGTCAGAAACTGCTGAGAATATTCACGATAAAGCTTCTGCCTGTAAAACGACATAACGAGCAATGTCATACGTCGTACCTCTAAGAAAAAAAGTAAACACATTCAAAACAAAATTGATATGACATAAACTATACTATAAAGGAAGAAGGGAATGATGGCACCTGAAATCTTCAGACAATAAACAGCAGAATAAAATGGATGATTTACTCTCCTTCCTTGAGCGCGTGTTCCTAACTGTCTAAGACAGGTGCTAACTCGCGTGCCTTAGCTCTTGAAAACTAAGGAAGACTTATTTACCGCGTTATAAAATGTCCCCAAAATACATTTTATCTACGAGGGTTTCCTTTTTTACCCCCAACTTCTCTTACTGACTAACATACATGTTGTGACATGATAAGTAGATTCAACGAGCATATCACATAAGCTCGCCAAACAGGAATATTCCACCTTCCCCCCTCACCCTGCCCCAATAAAGATTCCACACAAAAGAATGGAGGGCCCGGTAAAGATAGATTTTAAAATTATTTAAATATTAGGTTAACCTTTTCCACGTAATTGAAGACAGCTAACTCTCACAAGACACTTCTCTCTTATTCAGCTAGCATATTCCAAGAATGAATATAAATTTGTCTTAGATGCTAAGAAAACTCAATTACAGTTTGAAAGGAGAAATAAGGTCGTCTTTATTTACCTCGAGTAATACCTCTCCTTTCAATTAAGGTGCGAGGCTCTAGGGCTAAAGGAATTACTTGCTTAGGTAAGAATCAAGCCACATATAGTTTTCAACAGAGACTCCAATAAATAAAGGATAACAGCATTATTTTAATTAACACGTACTCACAAATACTAAGAAACGACACACAGGCCCAGGTTCTAAAAACCAACGATGCTTGTTACCTTTGCTCTTCCTGGGTTTTCCAAATACGCTCAATTTTCTGGTTAACAGTGTTGACAGAAGAATTGATGTTTGTTATAAATCTTTTTCTCTTTGCATGAAGAACCTTTTTAATGTCACCTACATTAAGCATATATAGTTATTTACATTTAATGTTGAGCCGGTAGCACTGGAAAAAAATTAGCATTTAAAAAAATGCATCCGTCAAATATCAAGATCATTCGCTTCCTTTCTCTCTGTGAAATCTTTTACTTACTAGTACCTCAAGTCTAATTTTTAGAACTACATGCCTTTTTTTAAAGTTGTAATGGAAAAGGAGCTAAGAAACCGACGTTACTTTTTCAAAATGAGTAAAAAGGATCTTAAAGACAGTCTTTCATTTTCTCGTGAGGAAATAGTTCCAAAGGCTAGTTTTTATAGTGAATTTATAGACTATCCTCCAAATTACAGGGCACATTCCTATGGATTATCATTAGAACTTGATATAAAAAGCATACGTCATCATTCAATTTTTAAAGTGTCCAAAAGAGGAAAAAAATACGCTGAAAAGGTAAGAAAATTATTTTTCTAAGTTTAGTTAATGAGGAGTTTAAGTATACTTGAGTTAAAGACACTGACCATGGAGAGTTTAAGGAAATAAAAGAATTTATTCAAAAACACTTTCTAAATCCATTTTTTTGGGGTGGGGGGAAGGAGTCTTTCTTGTATCATCGTTTAAAAGAAACTTTGCAACCTGTAAAAGGCTTAATACTTCTAGAAAGGCTTTCCTATCTGAGCATCTGATGGTATGTTACGGATCTTCCATGAAGAGTTATTTTCTGGGGGCCGTGGTAAGCTGCACTATTATACTGATATTTCATACATTCAGTTTATCGCGTAGAATAATCAGTTTATGAGACAGCTCACACTCAAGCCCCTTGCTTGTATAAATGACCCGTTCAGAGGACTCAAAAAACAGACTCAGACTCTTGTTAGCATTTTCTCCTCTAACCCAGGTAATGTAACTGACACTTGACAGAACAATTTAAAACGTTTAAGCTCATGCTTTGGACTGTATATCTCCAGCGTGCTGCAGCAAAGCTGCCTCTAGTTCTCCACTGCACACAATGTAAATACAACAGTAGAGACGTTTATTTTACAGCCTTTGGTGTAACATAAACACCACAGAAACAGGAAAGCCACAGTACATAGCCAGAGCGAGAACATTTAAAAATTGGTGCTAAAAACGGATCTGTTGTTTACTCTGAGACGCCAAGTGGGAAAGAGGTTATTTCATCCAAGTTCTTCTCATATCCCCCCGCCCCTTTCCTCAAATGCACCCGCGTATAAAACAAAAGCATCGCTCTTACCTCACCACCGGTAGCACCATTCTCTCCACAGCCACAAGAAAGAGAGAAACTAAGGAAACCCGTGACGCCGAATCACACTAAATACTTACGGAAAAATCCTGAATCTGAGAACAAGGCATTGACATTTCCTATTACAAACATTATGAAGGTGAACTACGATCTCTTCTAAAACGTACCTTCAAATCTTTCCAACATCTTCTGTAATTCATTCCTGTAAAGAAATTACATGAACTTTATAAATAAGTACCCCAAACACCATGCTTGTTTGGGAAGAACTGTGTTTTACATTCAGTACTGGTCCCCGCAGTCGGCCTTACTTCTCTTAAAGAATCCTACCGGGCAAGCAAAAAGTACTTTGAACACATTACCCCACGTTGTCCTCAGGTGTTCGCGAAGAAGGACTTTCCCCCCCATGCTTGTCAACTGCTGGGTTGTTTCCTGCGTGGAAAAGAAAACGTAAAACATTTAGAAATGACGCGTGGCACTCTGATCAGCTTTCACGGAGAAGCTGCCTGACGGTGGAGGGTCTCGGGCTCCGTGCCCCCAGACGCTGTTAAAGCAGACACGTGAAAGGCATCCATCCTCCACGTGCAGGTCACGCGACAGCA
>PVHT021183599.1:210543-233579 GCA_004024745.2 Catagonus wagneri
CCAACTCAAATCCTATCTCTAAAGAAGCCAAGTTCCTACCCCGGCCGAGGAACTGACCCCACTCAAATCACATCCTTTCCCAAGCCCTGACGCCACTCAAGTCCCCCTACTGTCCCCAAACCTCCTACCCTCATTCCCCCGTGCTCCCCACCCACGCCTAAACCCACCTCCCTAAGTCCCCCCACCCCTTCACACACCCACTACCTCAAATACCCCGCATTCCAGAGCAGGAATATATCTGGCCAGTGGAAGTTGGTGAAGGCCACGGGAAGGGCTGAAGCCACTTTCTTTCCAGAGAAGCCCAAAGCCAGTCCTAAATGCAATGGCTGCGGACAGAATTAGCTGTGGACTAGGCTCCCCTGTAATTCCTAGCCTGGTTGCAGTGCCTGGAAATGGCACGGAAATGGTGGGGGTGCCAGGGCTAGCAGGAGCCCACTAGAGAGGAAACCTATAGCCACCAGCCCCCGGGATGCCAAGAAAGATGGTGAGGGCCAGTGGGGGAAATCCCACATGGTCTGGGTTGCTCTCTGTGCCCGGGACCCCAAGCCGTACCTGCTGGAGATGCCTCCAGGCCAGAGCGCCCGAACACCACAACTACCAAGCGTCTGTCGCCGCTGCTGCCACGGTGCGGACTGAGTGGGAACCTCGTGGCGGCAAGAGGTAAGAGGTTGTTGGGGGATAGACTGGCCCCCCTCGCCCCGAGCTGCACACGGCACACTCGCGGCTGCGCCCTGGCAGCATGGCGCCCACCACGCCACCCCTCGAAAGGGGGATTCCGAGCCCCGACCTGTGTCCCGTCCCTGCTGTGCCTAGGCGGACAGGGAATTTGAGTCAGGCTGAGAGCACCCCACGTTGCACAGCCGGGCACAGTGTAGCCTTGGATTAGCTCGAAGGAGAGCGCCACGTCGGCCACGTGGCATGCCGGCTCAGTGGCCATTTTGGCTCTTGTTTTGCATATCTGTTCCCTATTGGACGGGGGCTGTGGCCTGACACTCACCAGTCACTCTCACTATTTGAATATTCCAAGCAGTCGGCACGGGGCCAGGCGCTTACTGGCGCAAATCTTGATACTTTTTTTAATTGGCCTTTTTTCTAGTGGAAGATAATAAAAATACAGCTGCTTCCTACGAAATACAAGGGCATGCAAATCTTTAGGGTTTGCTAAGAGACAGAAAACGATCAAAGGATTCCATTCTCCCATTATTCTCTTGACTTCATGACCAAGTATTAACCACCTAGTACCCAAACTGCTTCCCGCTCTTTCCCGAATTTCTTCCACACAGGGAGGACCGACACCCAGCACCTTCACGGGGCCTTAACGCGCTGTTCAAGAGAAGGGCGTGGGTGGCGCTCAGGTTATGCACAAACCCCCGGGAGGTCTTGAGAAAAATGGAAGTTCTGAATCAGGAGCACTTGGGTGGGACTGAGATTCTGCCTTTTTCAAAAGTTTGGTGACTTGGTTGTTGCAGATCCCTGACTACATTTTGTGAAGCCTGTAGTCACGTTTTGGGACCAGAAGTTGTGTGTGTGCCTTTGGTGAGAGAATAGATTTCTTTTGCTTTCTTTGGGGTACTAAAGAAGAGGTTTTTTGGATACTGTTTTACTAAAAATATTAAAAGCAAACATTTTAAATTAAGGATTACTGAGCCAGATATTTGCAGACCCCTCTTTAAGTACAGATATTTCCTATGTCGGAAAAAGGGAACACGGACATGAATATCCCTTACTTAATTAGAAGGTACTATTGAAAAGCTGTTAAATCGGCCTCCTTCCTGTGCCAAGAAAAAGTGGTTACCCGCTGCTCTAAAAAAGTCACAGACTCCAAGTGGGACATTTTACCCGTGGCTCCCAACGTGACGCCCCCACTCAGCCACCTGGTGTTACAGTTATCACAAAGGGTGATGCCATGGGGAGAGGCGTTCCAACTGCCATCATGGAAAACAGTGGAGGTTAAGAAATGACCTCTGAAAATATACAACATTATATTCGTTTCAAGTGTACAGCCTAATGATTTCTGCATATGTTGCAAAATGACCATCCACCGTAAGTCTAGTTAATATCTATCACCACACATAGCTTTTATTTCCTTGTGGTGGGAATTTTAAAAATCTACTCGCTCAACTTTCAAATATACAATAATACAATATTTTTAACTGTAGTCTGCATGCTGTACATTTACATCACCAGGAGTTATTTATTTTCTATTACGTTTTTGTGTATGTGTATGTAATATTTCCTTCCCCTGTTGGTATTACCAAATTAGATTATAAAATCCCTTCAGTGCACTCTGTTATTATTGGTTTAGAGATAAATAAGTGCTTTTATAAATTGAATAGTCTTAAAATTCTAAGAAATTAATGAAAGTGAACTTATTCTCACAAAACTTTATTTCAACAGTAATTATGTTTCATACATAGTATATTAACCTGAAAGATAATTTACAAGATCTTTTGGTGACTTAAAACCTTAGACTTACACTAAATTAAGTATACAAGGTATGCAGGGTGTGTTTTTGTTAAAGAAGAAGAGAGATTTTGTCCTAAAGTAAGATGACTGGTTGCTCCAGAATGAGAAAGATGAAAGTGTATGATGAAACCTGAATGGATATGGTTCTCAGAAAAGGGATTTTATTGGAGTTCCCTCCGTGGCTCAGTGGTTAACGAATCCAACTAAGAACCATGAGGTTGCGGGTTCGATCCCTGGCCTTGCTCAGTGTGTTAAGGATCCGGCGTTGCTGTGAGCTGTGGTGAAGGTTGCAGACGCGGCTCGGATCCTGCGTTGCTGTGGCTGTGGTGTAGGCCGGCGGCTACAGCTCCTGTTAGACCCCTAGCCTGGGAACGTCCATATGCCGCGGGTGCAGCTCTACATAAAGGCAAAAAGACAAAAAAAAAGGGGGGGGGATTTTATTTATTGTGGTCAAAGCTGACTAAAGTTCTATTGGCTTAGTTATAATTTTTTTTTCTTTTTTTTTGGCCATTGAGTGCAGTGGCTTGATGTGGGATCTCAGTTGCCAGACCAAGGATTGAACCTGGGCTGCAGTGGTGAAAGCACCAAACCCTAACCAGTAGACAGCCAGGGGACTCTATATTTATAATATTTTCAAAAATGTGCTATAACATCAAATAGTACATTGATGCCAAACCAGAATTAGATTGTCTCTGTTAAAATGCAAACATTTCCTTAAATTATTGGCCTGCTCTTAATAAGAAGTAATAAAAGGTTTTTCTTCACTTTTTTGATTAATCTGCTTAGAAAGCAAAGATTCTTTCTTATCAGAATAATTTTCTTTGCTTTATGTTGACTTTATCATACCCTTAAATACTTGAGAAACAAGTCTTCTCACTTTTGAAAGAACTACGTTGCATTACTTCCTATATGTACTTTTAAAATATTTTGCCACTTCGGTTAAGTAGATAGATGAGTGGTGTTTCTTAGTGACCCATACTCTTATTTAACCAATTATTCAAACCTCCTAAAAACTTTTAAATTTTACTTTCTCACACTTAAATCCTAAGTGATATAGTCTTTTTTTTTTCTTTTTAGGGCCACAGGCTGAGGGTCAAATCAGAGCTGTAGCTGCCAGTCTACCATAGCCACAGCAACGCAGGATCTGAGCCACGTCTGCAACCTACACCACAGCTCACGGCAATGCCAGATCCTCAAACCACTGAGCGAGGCCAGGGATCGAACCCACAACCTCATGGTTCTTAGTCAGATTTGTTTCCACTGAGCCAGAATGGGAACTCGTAAGTGATATATTCTTGATCTCAAACCTTAGTTGAGTTTTCCCAGAGGGACCCTGGAAAACCCCAAAAGATCTTGCACCTTGTAAAAACATCTAAGCAGAAGCAGCCCAGTCAGGTTTAGAGAATAGACACCACCGTTTGAGGGTGCTGGAAGGAAGGGCAGGATCCACCACTACAGCCTTGTTCCCTACTCCCACTTTCTCAAGCTGCAGGACACTGCCTGCCTCAGCTTGGGGAACCACTTGGCCCTGGCGGCTGTAGGGTTATAGACTTCTTGGAGCACGTGGAGTAATAGCCTGGGAAAATAGCACAAATTCCTGGTTCCTGCCAGCGGGGGGCCCCTCGCCCTAGTGGAGCCCAACCTGTACCAGAAGAGCTGCTGGCCGTAGCAGGCGCCCATCTGCCAAGAGATCAGGGAAAACACAGGCCTCTCAGCTCTGCAGGTGCCTGCTCCCTGTCAATCGGGGAAAACACAGGTGCCTTGGCTCCACCCAGAGACTCTGCAGAGGCTCCTGCCAGCAGGGCAGCGACAGAAGAGCTGCTGGCAGCAGCGCCTATTTTTGTGAGAAGGCCATGGGTGCCTGCTCCCTGATGGAGCTGTGGGCTGCCCAATCAGAGAAAAGCACAAGATATAGGGCCCCTGCCAGTGGCCCTGTGAAGCCTTACATCAGTGGCACTCTTTCCACACCAAGGGAGTCTGGGGAACCCACGAACACACGTTCCGATCTGCAGGGCTACAGAGAGCACTCCTACCAGCAGCAAAGCAGGGGAGGAACCACCAGAAACACATAATACTGCACCTACAGAGAGAGCCTTTTAACAACAGGTAGGGAGAAGCCTACATACCAACTGTTAAGGGGACGATCAACAGAGAGGTAGACCCTATGAGACAACAGAAAAGCAGCTTTCAGACAAAGGCACAAGACACAAACACACAAAGCCACTAAGTGACGAGAAGATAGGCAACTTACCTGAAAAAGGATTCAGAGTGGTGATTGTAAATGTGATCCAAGATCTTGGAAAAAGAATGGAGACACAGATGGAGAACTTAAATGTTTAACAAAGAACTAGAGGATTTGAAGAGTAAAATGAATAGTGCAACAGCTGAAATGAAAAATAATCTAGAAGGAACCAATAGCAGGTTAATGGAGGCAGAAGAATGAATAAGTGAGGTGGAAGACAGAGTAGTGGAAGTCACTGCCTCCGGAAAGACTAAAGAAAAAAGAATGAAAAAAACTGAGGAAAGTATAAAAAACATCTGGGACAGAATTCAACATACCAACATTTGCGTCATGGAGGTTTCAGAAGGAGAAGAGAGAGAAAGGGCCAGAGAAAATATTTGAAGAGATTATATCCAAAAATTTTCCAATATGGAAAAGGAAACACTCAAGTAGAAAGAAGCAGCACAGAGAATTCCATATAAAATAAACCCAAGAAGAAATACAGTATGACACATACTTTTCAAACTGACAAAAATTAAATGCAAAGAAGAAATATTAAAAGCCACAAGGGAAAAGCAACAAATCACATATAAGGGAATCCTCGTAAGGATAACAGCTGAACCCAATAAGTACCTTTATCTCTTTTAAGGGATTATAGATTACCCGTCGGTGATAGTTAAAGGGAATAGGTTGTAACCCAACTCAGGAATGCACTTCCACAGCTAGAATGGGCTTGTAAGGCACTGAGCTCCTGGTCATTGCAAGTCTTCAATAAGGACTAGGTGGCCATCTACCTGCAATAATAGGGGAGGGGAGAATGGGCCTAAAAGAATAAAATTCTTGGCTCTAGAATGCCACACTTCCTGTGCACGCATAGTTTCTAGATCACACTGTTTTCTTCTCTTTAGATTTGATATTACTTCTTTTTTATTTTTAAAAGTTTTATTGAAGTGTAGTTGATTTACAATGTTGTGATACAGATCTGATACATAAGTACATTTATTTGCTTTGGTAGAGAGAATGACTTCAGATAATAGAAAATAAATCACACAGCCAAATACACCGTTACTACAGTTAAAAAAGGAAACCTTAACATTTACACATGAAATATCTTACCATTTATTATAATTGTGTACATTAATGTGAGTTAATAAGCAAGTATGGTTAAAAATGCTAGGCAACTAAAACGAAGCAAAAATGGAATGCAACTACCTCTCTTCCTTAAGTCTGCAGAATTCTGTGCTGTTTGAAACATGGAGACTGTTTCAGATTGAAATCTACATCTTGCATGTCGGTTTTAAAACTCCCTTAAAGGCAGAGTGTATCTTGAAGGCGGGGAGGCGAGCCTTTCTTGGACGTCTTTATCCTGCACTCCATCAGCTGGGCCTGTGCCAAGACTCAGGAGTGGCCCCTCCCTCCCAAAGGCACGACCTTTCTTTCCCTTTCACCCATCCATTCAGCACCTACGTGTCAGTCCCCACCACGTGCCAAGTTCCACACTGAGGGCTAATCTTCAGGAGATCCAGTGTCAGTATATTTAGTGTCGGTACACAGCACATTATACCACTTTTCCCCTCCAGACTAAATATGATGCAGATCTATGCAAATAAATGGAATGTTCCTCTGATAATTTGGCAGGAAGAACAAGTCCACCAATGTTCATAAGACTCAGAAACTGGATAGAGATGGAGAGACATTTTTTAATTAAACCAAGAGAAAAAGTCGTCATTTTTCATAGGAAAAACTCTCAGGTTATTCCTTCTTTTGAGAAACTTACACAGTGATGCTGGTTCCAAGTACCTAGGGTCTCAGCACTTGCCACTAGCGTCAGAAAGTCTGTGAGTCAGATCTCTTCCCAGCCGAGAGTATTTCCATTCAGAAGTGTTTTCATGGAAAAGGGAGGTGAGGGGGGCCAGCAAAGGAGTGCAATTTCACCCCTTCCCCTCTCTGTAAAAGTGTGCCTCAGGGAAGGCCTGAGGACAAAAGAATTATTTAGCTATCCAGAGTCAGATAAAGATGTCCCTTTGATGAGCAGACTCCTAAGAATCACACCCTATGGAATTTAAATGTAATGTATAAACTTTCTGATACATGTTCACGTGCCCGCAGGAAGGAGGTCATGGAGGCCTGCTATATAACGCAATTAAAAGCAACTAACTCGATGTAAAAGTATATGGAAAGTTTAAAACATACATGGCACACAGACAAGCTAAACATTAGCCTACATTCATCCCTAGTATTCACTGTCTGCAATTTACCCACCAGGGATTATCAACAGTCTTTAACCTGGGCCCTCAGGATCCTCAGGGGGTCTCCTTCTCCTCTCAAGACCCCAAGGTACACTCAGAACTGTGAACCAGAATGTGATTTGCTCTCTGTCCCAAGAGTCGGGACACACCGAACCCCACACTTGTGTCCATGCCTAGTATACCAGGCCACCTCCACCTGAACTCATCAGGAAGCTGGTGTGTCCTAGGGAAGCCAGAATGGAATTCTTGTTCAATTGTCTTTGCTTGAACCTGAAGCAAGGTCATGGATGTCAAGTGCTTTCTAAGCTATAAAAAGCTACACAGAGATGTAATTATCATGGAATCACTGAGATTCGCTACTGGATGTAAGCAAGTTCAATGTAAAGAGAGGCAAAAACATGAAGAAATCAAACGGAGGAGGGAGGGAGTAAGAGAAGAGGAGACAGCAACTTGGGGCGACTGGGGACAGTCAAACTTGTCCAGAAGTCGTCAGCTTCTTCTCAGTCTGGAGGAGCTAAAAGAAAACAGAAGTATCCATGAGGTTGGAAATACTCACCCAATCCAATGACCAGGAGACGTTGACCTGGATGCCGTTACCGTCCCCAAAAGTCTCAGACGCTGGGGTCAATTGCACTAGCTAGGTGTTTTCCCATGTACTTTTCCTTTCTAGGTCTTTATTTATCTGTCCCCCATGAGGCTAACAACATAGGCCTGGCCAGTATCCCAGGGCAGCCGGGCGGTTTAGCTGATGTTCCACTTAGAAAGTGCTTCTTGAGAGAAAGAGACTATGACTCCTGCAACTTGGAAACGTCCACAGGGAGGGTCTTTATCTGTGCCACACAGGACTTCAAAGGGACATAAAGACTCAGGGTCCCCTTAACATAAAGCTGAGAGAGCAGTGTCCCAGCTAATAAGTTTCCTGCTGCTTGGCTCCTGGAATGCTAACACCCACCTAGAAGAGCTTATCATAACATTTCCCACAATGGATGGTGTCACGGTGAATGAAGATCTGATCCAGAAGCTCACCCATAGGTTTACTGCAAATCTCACACTGAAAGAGAAAACAAACCCGAGGTCACCATACAATGGAAGCAATATAACTGAGTGGAGTGGGCAGGCAGGCACCGAGCCGATGCCACATCCTGGACGTTAAAGCAGACGATTAAAAATGGCAGAAACATGACTTCCCACTGTGCTTCAGCAGGTTAGGAAGTGTTAATATATTTGGAAGATTAATCCCTTGTGAGTTTCCATCATGGCTCATGGTTAACAAATCTGACTAGTATCCATGAGGATCCAATTTCTGGCCTCGCTCAGTGGGTTAAGGATTTGCCATTGCCGCGAGCTGTGGTGTAGGTCGCAGATGCAGCTTGGACCCTGCGTTGCTGTGGCTGTGGTGTAGGCCGGCAGCTGTAGCTCCGATTGGACCCCTAGCCTGGGAACCTGCATATGCTGCGGGTGCGCCCCCCCCCAAAAAAATGACAGAAGGAGACAAAACCCAAAGTAAAACAAAAACAAAAAACTTAACAGGCAGAATGATTGCAAAGTGGTTAGGAGCCCAGGTTTCAGAGTTGGGCTTGGGTTTGAGCCCTAAAACCACTACTTGCTAGTTTGTTGACCTTCGGTAAGTTACTGAGGCTCTCAAGCCTCCATCTCCTCATCTATGATGGGCACACCGGCAGTTTTTCAGAAGGATTCAACGAGGCAGTTCATGTAGAGCACTCGGCTTGGGGCCAGATGTAAAATAAGCGCTCAGTAAATGGCAAGGTCATTACAGTTGTAGGAGAGCTGAAGGACCTTAATTGTGACATTTAAAGTCCAAAGGAAGGTGACATGAGGGTCCAGTGAAAGGTGCAGCCTTAAAAAAGCAACAAAGAAAAAAAAAGTCATCAGACAGGTGCTTGGTGAAAATGAATACAGGGACTCGGAGATCCTAGCAGCTGTTTTCTACTGATTCCTAGGCCAGTGTTTGTTTTTTTTTGTTTGTTTTTGTTTTGTTTTGTTTTGTTTTCTCTTTTTAGGGCTGTACCCACGGCATATGGAAGTTCCCAGGCTAGGGGTCTAATCAGAGCTGCAGCTGCTTTCCCACACCACAGCCACAGCAACATGGGATCTGAGCAGCACGTGTGACCTATGCCACAGCTTGTGGCAGTGCTGAATCCTTACCCCACTGAGCAAGGCCAGAGATTGAACCTGAATCCTCACGGACACTGCTCTGCTCAGACTGTAAGTGGAAGAGGAGCCTCAGCATTGCCTGAACACTTGTCAAAGAGGCCAGTTCTCAGATCCCACCCAGACGTACTGAGTTAGAAACTAGACTGAGGCCTAGTGCTCTGTGTCTTACCAGTCCCTTCAGGGCATGGTCAAGTGTGAGATGCGTGTTCCAGTATGAGAAGTGCTGCTCTAGACCTTGTCACAACCAGTAAGTGCACTGTGTCCCAGATCTGCAAGTCACATGCCCACTCCTTGACTTCCAAGTCCCGCAGCTCATTCAGATGGTATGCAACATGGGATCTGAGCAGCACGTGTGACCTATGCCACAGCTTGTGGCAGTGCTGAATCCTACCACTGGGACTTACGTTACTGGGCCAGCCCACTGCCTCACTGTTACTGTTCCCTCGCACACAGACTAAACCATGCCAAGTCACCTAGGAACCTCTCTGTATGGGACCCTCAGGCTTGGCCGTTCCTATATCTGCCATGTTGTAACTGGCGCCATCTTTCTCTCCTACAGAAGGACGGCACAGTCACCGTCAGTGTGTGTTCTCTACTGTTTCTCCGTTGTCAGCATAAGCCCCACTGTCTGCTTACAGAGCTAATCCCTCAGAAGAGTCTTCCAGTGTTGGAGACCATGGAAGAGCTGAACACTGCAAAAGGCAAATATCTGTGGACACAAGAGTTCTAAAGTACAGAATCTCCTTCGAAGACAAGATAAAGGACTTAATGCATTAACCATATTATTATGTCTTAAGGATACACCCTTTGATATCACTAAGAAGATAACCTCGTTATTGCTTATTCCCGCCCACTAATCTCGTCACCTTCCACACTAATATCATCATGTTCCTCAATAAAAGTCATGTGGGCTGAAACCTAGGGGCCTTTTGTTCTGCGGAACAGAGTGCCTCCTGGTCCCCCACTTTCTAAAAGAGTCTTGTGTGTTCTGTTATAGCGCACCGTCCCTCTTCCAGGATTCCCCACTTGCCTGCAGCGCTGGACGCAGCATTCCAGAATCACCCTTTCCATTTCCACATGTCCTGTCCTCTCATGAGCCCACTCTAGTCAGGCATCTATCCCCATCACTCCACCAAAACTGCTCTGACTGAGGTCATCAGTGACCACTATGCAGCAAAATTCAAGGTCAATTCTCAGGCATCATCCTATTTAATCTCTTAGTATGCCCTGAGGAACCCGTCCCAGCTGGAACCCAGCACACAGTATCCAAATAACCACGTGACTTCTCACACAGCCCGCTGTGACATCTTCAACTTCACGCATCCCCAATTTCCCTTTGCTCAAACCTGATCCCCTCTAGTCCTTCCTTTCTTAGTAAAAGGCACCACCACCCTTTCAGCTAATGGCTGGGGCCCCAAAGTTTGGAATCTCCTTGGACTCCTCTCATTTTCTCACACCCTACAAACTGCCAGCTCCATTTTCAAACAGTACCCTCAATCCAGCCATCATCTTGACATCTCCCTAATCAAGTGACTCTTTTCTCCAATCTTGCCCCTCTACAGTATCTCCCTTACCTTGTCTCTCCTCTGCCCAAACCCTCTACAGGTTCCAACTGCATTTAGAGTAAAATCCAAAGTGTCTCCATCTTTATAAGTTTATTTCCTACCCCTCACGCCTCACTCATGCCATTTCAACCACACGAGCGAGAACACTCCACTCTCCTTCCCCACAGCTTTTGCACTTCCTTATCCTTTGCAGAGCTTCTGAGATGAGGCATGATCGTACAGACATCAAGCCTTCTCCACAGTCTCTGAACCCACAGGCTCCCTAGCTCTGATTCTTTTAACATTTTTTATTGAAGTTGATTTACAGTATGTATCAACTTCTACTGTACAGCACAGTGACCCAGTCATACATATATATACATTCTCTTTCTCATATTGCTTATCCATTCTAAATGCCCTAGTTTGCGCCTACTAACCCCAGACTCCCCGTCCATCCCCCTCCCCCTCCCCCTCGGCAACTACAGGTCTGTTCTCCATGTCTGCGCTGTAGGCTCCCTAGCTCTGGATGAGGTTCTCAGCAGCACCACTCCTCTTCCTTACCTTAAAGCAATAGTCATGGCAGCAGATGCCAAGATGTTCTAGGGTAATCTTTGGACAGTCTTGGATCTCCCGGTGGCAGTAAGTACAGATACCTGCAGTTGTTCTGGGAAATGAAAAACAAGGAGCCACGTCAGGTGGGCATTCATACTACCGATATAAATGCAGCCAGAACCTCACCCTGTTTGCAAAAACCAGTCACGTATCTTCACCCTACTCTCTATCATAGGTGTAGACACCACAATGTGACTGTCATTCCAGGCAGCTTACCTCTCCCTGTACCCCTGCCTACCATATCTTGGCTGGAGGGGGAGGTCCTTCCCTCTAGAACAGGCACACCCATGTTTTCTCCTACAGGAGACATGACCTGGCCCCCTGTCTTGATGGCCCTTCTCCTCATGCCTGGGACCACTGACAGCTGCCTGGACTATCACAGGGCAGCGTCTGTCCGAGGAACACCACAGAGTCAGTCTGGCTGTAGAGAAGCTGGGATCTTACACTGAAGTCCTGAGACCGACTTCTAGGTTGAGTATCTCCCCAGTTCCAAGATCCCGGCCTCTGTTCCTGGAGTCACCCCTGCTTTTCCTCTTTAGACTGAACTTGCTGAAAGTCCCTGCTTGCCCTGCTGCTGGCCTGGGTCTCGGTCTCTTGACAGTGTTGCTAGAGACTCCTGCCCTCCTCACAGCCTTGCTCTGCCATCCTATTTTACCCTCCGCAGCCTTGCTCTGCCATCCTATTTTACCCTCCGCAGCCTTGCTCTGCCATCCTATTTTACCCTCCGCAGTTCCAGCTCACTATGTCCACCCTTTGGTCTTCGCTGGATTCAAACGCTCTAGTTACCACAAGTGTGACAGCCCGGTAATGGAAGCAGTGCCCTATGGTGTGATGTGACACATCAGGACTAAAAATGGATAAGCAGCAGCAAAGCATGAGACAAAAGCAAATGGACTTGGCATGTAAATCTCCCTCAGCTGTTTCTCCTCTGTAGACCTGTGAGCTCCCTGGACTTACCGCTCAGGGTGTGGAGTACTGTCAAATGGGACTTTCTTCGACATGCTGCATGAGTCCTCGATGCTGCTGATGCTGCAGGGAGAGAGGAGAACATTAGATGGGAGCCAGATCATGACCGCAGTCGTGAGTGGAGAGTGATTCTCTAATGAACACAGTGACTACAAGCTGAGACAAGATTCTGTATGACCAGCGAACATCTGTTATGCTAAATGGCAACGGAGGCTTTGAACTTGGTGCCAGGAGGTATAATTCTCTCAGAGCCCTGTACTGGGCGTGAGGAAGATGACAAGGGGGTGGTATACCAGGAGAACCCCCAGTTTCACTGACCATGGGGAAAGGATCATGGCTTTTCTCCCCACATATGTGCATGGGTTATAATGTGACAGTCACCTGGAGCCCACTCACAGAAGAAATCAGACACTAGGAATGGGAACGAAAAAAAGAAGCACCCCTGTGCTTGGGTGACAAGGTGGGATTAGGGGTGGGGTTTTTTTCCTTTTTGCATCTTCATTTTCCAATATTATGAGTTTTTATAATAAAAAACTAATGATTAAAAAACTATTCCCAGAGAAGTGCAAGCAGCTACAAGCTCTAGGATTTTCTTTATTGAAGCTGCCATTCTCACAGAAGCTTAGGTCATGTTCCTCCTAGCTTCTGACTTCTGAGCATTAAGCTTATCCTCTAACCCTCCCGGAAGATAAAGCAAAAGAAAGTACTGGTAGGACTGGAAGAAGAGAAACCAGGGGACAGATCGTCTTGTCCAGAAAACAGAGTATCTTGTCCAAAATGATCCAATAAATGGGCCTTGAACTTGACCTCTATGTTCATGTTTATCATTTCATAGCAGCAGTGAAAGCTGGTCCAGAATCTCCAGAAGGACACTGTCTCAGTCTGGGGTAGTTTTTAACTGACGTGGTATGGACGTACCCTTCAGTATGGCATCAGGAAGCAAGCAGACAAACAGATGATAAGTGAAAAGTTTTGCACATATCAGGACCTGCAGTCAAACGTGTCTTTAAATGAGGCAACCTGGCATGCTGGAGAGAGTGATGTTCTTGGAGCTCCCGTCATGGCTCAGCAGTAATGACCCTGACCAGCATCCAGGAGGATGCTCTCAGAGTTTCTCTAAAGGAAGCTTTACCACCTGTTCAATAAATGATTATACAGAAACTACCCTAGGTCAAGTCCTTCATGAGATACTGGAACTACAGGGATTAAGACAGCACAGGGCCTGGCAGGAGAAGGCATGACATGGAAAGATCTGGGACTTCTTACCTGCCATGAAATGAAGACAGTGGCTTCCCAGAAGATACCTCACCAGCATTCACATACTCCTTCACGAAGAGGATCCCTTTGCTGTAGAAAGAGCAGAACAGAAAGATCCCAGGGGACTGGGCCTGGCCTAAAGGAGGGGCCCAGGGCCGAGACGGCCATTTTGTTCGAAGGAAGTGAAGGAGGAAACAGGAGCTGCTAGGCTGCTGCACTCACTGTGGACTAAAATCAAAGCCCACGGCTACAGTCTGCTGTGTGTGGATTTGAGAGCGCTAGAAAGAGGCTCCCTGCAGCCCGCGGTGCTGGCCTACCCCCCTTCATGCAGGTCTCAGCACTACAGCAGGCACGTCCCCTTCCTGAGACTTCAGGCCAGTTCAAATGTCCATCATCAGCGTAACCTCCCCCTTCTCACTTCTGGGGCTGCAGAGGTCTGGAAGTCCCTTAGCCCCGGACAGAACCCTGGCAACATCAGACACAACATCTACCTCGTGCTGGGCTCACTGTGACCCCAGATTTAGCGCCATTTCCTGGCCGTGCACTCCAGCCTGCTGGCTTGTAGCAGCACAGGCTCCGCTGATCTCCCCAACACGTACGCCCCTCACTCAGCCTCCCTGCGGTGGTTCCCGTCCTGCTCTCTCAGGTGGCGGGTGAGGCCAGGGGTGCATCTAAGGTAGTGGGTATGCACCTCTCCTTACAACAGATAACGTGAGAGAGACGGACATAGGCCCTGGCCTCAAGGAGACGCTCTCCCCAGAGATATTAGCAAGGACCGATGGATAGCAGAGGCCTAGGAAGTAGCACCTCACACAGGACTTTGTATTAGGGCTACCTGGGCTGCAAGATGTGAACCCTCGACCACTGGGCTGCTGGGAGTTGGAGGAGGCACTAGAACTAATGACAGAACTAACGTGGGACAAAAGCCAAGTCCTTTAGGTCCAAGGAGGAAACAGCCCAGAGAACACCTCCAGCTTGTTTCTTCTTACCTGGATGAGCTGGGCTCCAGGTCAGCCAGAGAGGCTGGGGTGTAAACACGAAGCGGCTCAGAAGTGGCAGCAGTGGCAACAGTGGCCATACAGCTCGAGGGGCTGGTCGTCCTGAAAGTAGACGGATGGGCAAGTGTGTCAACACCTGCTGTTTTCCAGGGTCAAAGAGGGTTTCCAAGGGCTAATCCCGAGACTGCCACTTCAAGGAGTTTTAAAAAATGCTAATTTATATTCTGAAAACAATCCTTGAAAAGCACTCAGATTTTGTTTTTTGAGGCTCCTGAGATCACTGGGTGGAAGCACTCATTTTATAGATGACAAAACCCAGGCTATGTGACACAGGTCACATTGTCAGTGGCAAGACCCCAGTCTTCCAGTGTGCCCAGAACTACCCCTGAAGCCAAGAGCCTTGGCCTGTGACTCACTTGGTTAGAGCAGAGCCATGGGGCCACCCGGGACTTAACAGACACAGCCTTGATTACCCCCTCAGTCAATGGGACAGCCCTTTCCTGGAATGAGCTGCCCACCCTCATTCTCCAATGAAGTCGCTGAAGCACGCAAGGCTGAGGGACAGGAAGAAACGAGCTCCTATCCAGCTCACAAGGCCTTTTCCTGGCCAGTCCCTTACCAAAAGCTGCTGGATTTAGCCACTTCCAGAACATGATCTCTCTGCCAGACCTAGTCTAACATATTTGATGCTTTGGCTCCAAAGTGCTGCTCACAGAGATCTACTTCTGGGGTGCTCATTGCTGATCAGCTTTCCACTGGTTGCTAGCCAGTCACATCTACATAAGTGTGTTAAGATATGTTCTGGGTTGCATCCCCTGACAAAACTCCCAGCATAGCACTTACCTGCTGGCCTGGCTGTCCACTTCCAGGAGCTGCTCAGCTTTCCTGGGGCTGCTCTGCTGCTCTGGGGTGCTGGGGTCTGCAAGCTGCTGACTGGGCACAGCTGGGTCTCCCTGGCCATTTCTCAGGGCGCCGGGCTTCCCCTGCCAGGCCTCCTCTCCCTCTGCGGTGACCACAGTCTTCTCAAAACCAGCCAAGTTGCTGAAGAAGAACCAGCAGCCTTATGGAGCGAGTGCCGTGGGACCAGCCCTTGCTCACCTAGTGCAAACATCCCCCCTCCCCGGGGCCTCGGGGAAGGGTTGCCAGAGAGGAGTGCAGCACGGCCCCAGCACAGCTCCCCTCCCACCGACAAAGGCAGTCTGCAAGAACACAAGATGACGTCTATGAGGCTTTAACACAAAGTCTTCTAGCTAGAAAATGACATTTCTCCACCCCACCTCCCCGTTCTGCTGCCGAATCTCCTTTCTTCAGCCTTCCCAGGCGCAGTTCATCTGTCGACCCTAAAAAGTACCAAGCCACCCTGTTTTCTCCCCAGGCCACGGTGCTCAGAAGGGTCCTGCACGAAAGCCCAGCAGGAGCCCAGCTCTCTGGGAAAGGGCTTCTTCCCCCAGCTGCCTTGGCGGACTGTGTGGGGGCCACCTGGGGGAGAAGAGAATCCTCACGGTTCAGCTTGTTACATTCTCAAACGGACTGCTGACCCTAAAATGTGGGGGGAAGGGCCACGAAAACCCAAAGACTCCTGAGCAAGCCAGGCTAGTGCTACCCAATCCATTTGTGATCGTCGCGCGCCATCTGCTGGCCTGCACGGGTCAGGCCGAGAATAAGCTCTGCCTAAGCCTAATTTGCCCACTGGAGCCATTTTCTTTATTGACGGTCCCATTTCCCGGCAGTCACTGCGACCCGAGCTCGCCGCCGCAGGAAATGGCGGCCCGCGCAGCCGCACACGTGTGCGACGCGGCGCACGTGAGTCCTGGGCACCTTCGCACAGGCGCAGAAGTATGGTTTTGGCCGCTTTGTTTATCGCAGTCTTTTTTATTGCGAAGTAGTCAGTTATTATGAGGCGATAGCATTTTCATTCTTTTTTTAAAACAGGGAAAAGTCTAGGGTGAGGGTCCTTTGCAGTTCTTAAAAGGCCCTCAGGATGTACTTTTGACGCGCCCCCACCCCCCACCCCGCGCCCCCAATTCACGCAGCTCAATCTCAGGGTATAGCTACTGCCACACTTCCCATCACCAAGTTTTCCGTGGGAAATGGAGTAGCAGCAGAAGCCATCGCTTAAAGGACCTTTTTTTTTTTTTTTTTGGTTTCTCTCTTTTATTTTTTTCTCTTTAGGGCCGCACCCAGGGCATATGGAGGTTCCCAGGCTAGGGGTGTGAATCAGAGCTGTATCCACAGACTTACGCCACAGCCACAGGGATCCAATCTGTGTCTGTGACCTACCCCACAGCTCACCGAAATGCCGTATCCTTAACCCACTGAGCAAGGCCAGGGCTCAAACCCGTATCCTCATGGATACTAGTTGGTTTCTTAACCCACTGAGCCACTACAGGAACTCCTTAAAGGACCTGTTTAAAGAAAAACAAACAAACCCCCCCAAAAAAACAAAAGTGTTTTTTAACTTCAAGCACCCCATCCTCCACTCCACAGCTTCTCTTCCTTCTGCAACAGCCAAGCTCCTGCAACAAGCCAAGCTGTGTGCACTAGCTCTTCCTATTTCTTCATTCCTTTCTCCCTGTCAACTCTCCACAGAAGCTAATATATTTCTTTGCAATATCCCAGACTATCTGTGCAGAAGGACCTCTCTTGTCCTGAGTGTCCAGGACCAATATTTGCCTTCTAGTTCCCTGCCTCCACTGGGGGCTCTTCAGGGTCTCAGGGAGAATAAAAAAAGAAAAATCATAGTAGGCTTGAAAACCTAATTGGAAATGCTCTGGATGTCTTGTCCAGGTAGATGAGCTTTGGAGACACTCCAACTGGCTCTTTGGTTTCTTCTTGGTGCCTCACCCAAAATTTAGTCTACAATCTCCATAAGATTATATATCAGGGCAAAAAAAAATGTACAGCTTACTGTACAAATATTAGTAGAAAGGTTAGGCTTCACTGGTCCCATCTGCCAGAAACACATATCTGATAAAAATATAAAGTGTGGAAAAGAGGAGCACCAATGTTATATAAACCAATGAGTTTTGTATTTGTGCTTATATCTGACTCACGGCTGAAGATTTAAAATTAAAGCCATAAGATCTCTATTCAAGTCTGCCTCCATGTTTATGTACACATGTATATTATGTAGGTGTAAAATTTTTTACCTCAGAATATGATTACCAAGTTAAATTGCAAAATCCCTTATCCTCTAATGCAACGGACTTAGACATAAGATCATCTCTTATCTGGAGGACTGGTATACTTCCAGCTCTTTTCCCTGCTTGCACCTGCCCACTTCCAGTCCATTCTTTTCATCACCATCACAGACATAACTCTAAAGCACAAATCTGACCATATCAATGCCCTGCTTAAAACTTTTCCAGGAGTTCCCACTGTGGCTCAACAGTAACAAACCCGGCTAGTATCCATGAGGATACAGGTTAAACTCCTGGCCTCACTCAGTGGGTTAAGGATCCAGATTGCTGTGAGCTTTGGTGTAGGTCTCAGATGCGGCTCTGCTCTCGCGTGGCTGTGGCTATGGCAAAGGCCAGCAGCTGCAGCTACAATTCCACTCCTAGCCGGGGAACTTCCATATGCTGCATGTGCAGTTATAAAAAGCAAAACAAAACAAAAAACAAAAACTTTTCTGACTCTGTAGGTAGGAATGGAAAATGGTGCAGACATTGTGGAAAGCAGTATGGTGGTTCCTAAAAAAACTATAAACTAATTATATGATCCAGCAATTCCATTTCTGGGTATTTACCCAAAAGGATTGAAAGCAGGATATTGAAAATATATTTGTACACCTATGTTTACTGCAACACTATTCATAATAGTCAAAAGGTAGAAACAACGCAATGTACACTGATGGATAAATGGATAAACACAATGTAGTATGTCCATATTATGAAATATTATTCCATCTTAAAAAGGAATAAAATTCTGGTACATGTTACAACATGGATGAACCTTTAAGGTATTATGCTAATAGAAAGATGCCAATTACAAAAGGACAAATACTGCATGGTTCCACTTATATGAAGTATCAAGAATAGTCAAAGTCATAGAGACAAAAAGTAGGATAGTGGGTACAAGGTGGAAACAGTTCTGGAGACTGATTGCACAACACTGTGAACATACTTAATGCCACTAAACTGCACACTAATTTTTATGTTATATGTATTTTAAAATTTAAAAACAAATTTCCTTATTTCCTCTTTATCCTCAGGAGAAAGTCCAAGTACTTATTATGGCATAAGGGTCTGACCCTGCCCATCTGTGCTTGTGATAATGTAGTTTTTGTCCTTTATTACACTGATACAGTGTGTGGTGTGTTGGTGTCTCTAAGATCACCCTCAGGTTCAGTGATTCACTAGAACTCCCAGGACGCAGCATATAGTCTTCATCTGGTTAAGATTTATCACCATAAAAGGATACCAAGCAAAATCAGCAAAAGGAAAAGGCAGTGTTTTCATCTATAGCCCAACATTTTTATTAGAAGTTGGTCAGGTAAGCAGTTTCGGCCTAGAATGTACCCAAATTCCCAAATCCCAGAGGACAAGCAGAGATTCACCATAAAGCACATCATTTGTACAAGCAATCTCGGCCGTCAGCCTTACCTTGAATCAAGTCACATGCTTCTTCTAATATGCTGCCATCTCACTTTATCCATACCCCTAGTTATGGATAGAGGGTCTAGACAAAGTCTTATTTGTCTATATGCCCTATACTTAGCACATGACTTGACACTAGCTAATCACTAAGTAAATTTTGGTTTAGTTACAGAATGTGTGGCTCATTAATTCACAGAACAAATCAAGGCACCCATATTCCTCTGCTCATTCCTTCTCCTACCATCTGACCTACATCTGCACTCAGATGCTCAAAACTTCTCCTTCTGGCCAAACGCTGTAGAATCTACTACCACCCAGCTTCCACCATGACCTGAGTGACCCTTCACCCTCAGGTTTACTCACTCTTTCTTTGAACAGCAAACTCTCTTTATCAAACTGTTATTTCCTCCCCTGGGCACAGAAGCACACATGGTAGGAAACCTGTATCATCGTCCTGTGTTTATCTGCTTGCTCCTCCCACATCCATCACTTCATGGCCAACATTTTGGAGAGTTGTGTACCTCCACCAACTGCACCTCCTTACATCCCAACCTTCCCCTGTCCAGGCATCCGTAAGTTCCATGTCACCAAATATAGTGGACCTATTTCAGGGTCCAAAGCACACTGGAAAGTTAACTCAGCTTGGTTGGTTTCCAGATGTCCAAAATTTTCCTTCTCAGTATACCTCCTTGGCTCCTCTTTCTCAAAAAAAAAAAAACCCTTCAATATTATTTTCCAGAATTCTAAGCCATCTGCCTTTGTTTCTGTCTTATTTTTACTTTTTTTTTTCATTTTACATACTTGCTTAGAGTTTCAGGGGCCAAAAATTAATAGCCCTTTCATGGGGGATCTTCTGGGCTGTCTGTTAAAGCCACCTGCCTCCAAAAACAGGTATAATTAGGGGCCAATCTGAGTCCATATAGTCCCTGTTCCCAAAGTGGCAACCACCAAAGCCATTCCTCCCCAAGAGAAGAGAAGGAAGAATGGGAACATCCTTGGCTACAACCCTCTGTCACATTTACCTCTGATAAGACGACAAGACTGATCTGCTGCCTCATATTGCTGTGGACCCGCTAGGCGGATCCTCCACGTGGCAGCTAAAGGGGGTCTTCCTACAAGTTATGTCTGGTCTTTCACCTGGAGCCTCCCACTGCTGCATCCATGACTTTGAATTTCCTTCACAACATATCTGTCTGGCAAAGTCTTGCAACCTCACGCCACTTGTACATAAATCCTCTCCTGACACTGCCCGCCCACCAAGCCCCAAAGAAATGCAGTCACATCCTCCTCCATCTACAGGTTTCACTTTTTATACCCTGTCTTGCAAGATGGAACGCTGAATAGAGTGCCAGGGAGTCCAAAGTTGTTGGGTTACGTTTTTTTCAGTCTTTTTTTTTTTAAGGCCGCAACCATGGCCTATGGAAGTTCCCAGGCTAGGGGTCAAATTGGAGCTGTAGCTGCTGGCCTGCACCACAGCTCATGGCAACACCAGATCCTTAACCCACTGAGTGAGGCCAGGAATCAAACCTGCATCTTGATGGATACTAGTCAGGTTCGTTACCTCTGAGCCAGTCACACTTGCCCTCTCACTCCTGCATACCACACACCCACACATCACTGATCGCAACCCTGCTGCCGCCCTTACTGCCCCTGTCAGGTCACCTCTCTAATGCCTGCTCACCTTCTCTCTTTGCTTCACCCATCACAGGCCCCATCTCAGCTCCCCGTGCCACAGGAAGCCCAGGGAGTCACCATCCTAACCCCGCTCATGGAGCGGGAGCCTGAGCGCCCGTATGCAATGTGCCAGGCACTGGCGTGAACGTGGGGCAAAAGCGGGTCCCACCTTGGTCGTGGCCCCTGACAAAACTCTGGCTCAGGAAGGCAGGAGCCCAGTCCACTGTAGCACTTACCTGCTGGCCTGGCTGTCCACTTCCAGGAGCTGCTCAGCTTTCCTGGGGCTGCTCTGCTGCTCTGGGGTGCTGGGGTCTGCAGGCTGCTGACTGGGCACAGCTGGGTCTCCCTGGCCATTTCTCAGGGCGCCGGGCTTCCCCTGCCAGGCCTCCTCTCCCTCCGCGGTGACCACAGTCTTCTCAAAACCAGCCAAGTTGCTGAAGAAGAACCAGCAGCCTTATGGAGCGAGTGCCGTGGGACCAGCCCTTGCTCACCTAGTGCAAACATCCCCCCTCCCCGGGGCCTCGGGGAAGGGTTGCCAGAGAGGAGTGCAGCACGGCCCCAGCACAGCTCCCCTCCCACCGACAAAGGCAGTCCCCACATGTACTAGATGAAGCTTGAGCTCAGGTGCTTTTGCTACCCCCTGGATCCAGCAAGGAGGGAGTGGCTACCTCAGGACAAGAAGCTCATGCCACCTCCAGGCACCTACCACCTATCCTGGAATTCTATTTACAGAAGTTCATCCCATAGTAGGAAGGATCCCCGCCTTCAAGCTGGAATAACAAGGCGAGCGGATGGAGGACTGGCACTGATACACCCACTCCGCCTCTGCCTGCAACACACATGCTTAAGCCAAATGCAAACGAAGAAGGCCTAGAGAGCTTCTTTTCCAGCTCTGGGATCCCTGGTTGTGCTGTGACCATCATGTACAAAAATAAACTGGAACTGATTAAAGAACTAAATGTAAACTAGATACTAGAAATACCCTGTAGGAAAACATAGGTAGAAGCCTCTCTGACATGAACTAATGAAGAAATTTTTAGATTCACCCACCTGATACGTAACAAGGATAGCTTAGTAAAACAGTCACAGGAAATCTTGATGAGCAATGCTAACATCCCAGAGGTCTTCCAGGCCCCTAATGAATTGCCTGAATGTCAAGTGTTTAGAGATAAGGAAGGTAATACTTCTGGTCATAACTACATCAAAGATCCAGAGCCTAACACAGCTATTACCAATTCCGGACAATCACACTTTCTACATGGAAGAGAACAGCCCCTTCCACTCTTGCAGTATGTCCATGAGACTCCTGCAGTTGTCCACAGTGAATAAATGTGCTTAAAGTTCACCTGTTCCAGAGTTCCCACTGTGGCTCAACAGGACTGGCAGCGTGCAGGACGCAGGTTTTATCTTTGGCCCAGCACAGCGAGTTAAAGTATCTGGCACTGTGGCAGCTTCGGTGTAGGTCGCAACTGTGGCTTGGATTTGATCCCTGGCCTGGGAACTCCGTATTCCCCTCCCCGGGGGGCGCGGGGAAAAAAAAAGTTCACCTGTTCCTAATACACAGGGAACCTAAACCCGAAAAGCCCAGACTTCCATAGTAACGAAGTGGCAAACAGCATATGCTGTAAATGTAAAGTAAAATAACAAAAATTTAGTTCTGGTTGAAAGAGGCACTCGTCTGGGGCTGCTTTATTTCAAGTTTTTATAAAAGGAGAGTTCAACATGTATGTAGTACTTTGTGCCAGGAAACGTCCTAAAAGCTTTACACATACAAACCCATTTTACCCTCACAACGACCCTGCATGGTAGGAACTATCATAGCCACTAGGTAAGGAAACAAGCACACAGGAGATAAGTAAGATACTCAGAATTCTCTTGGGGCGCAGCAGGGTTGTCACAGCTGTGGCCTGGGTCAGTGCTGTGACTCAGATTCATATCCCTCGCCTGGGAACTTCCACATGCTGTGGGCGAGGCCAAAAACTAAAAAAAAAAAGATACCCAAGACCGCATAGCAGGCGATAGAACTGAGATTTGAGGCCCATCACGGGGTTCATACGCACTATGCTACAGAGCCTCGTTCTGTACCAGCGATAAGGACCCAAACCCCTTGAGAGGAGGGCAGAGTTCCTCAACTTGGGAAGAGGTCCACTGCTCCGCGGGCCTCCCCGCCCGCCCCCTTCACCCAACTCCTGGGAACTAAGCCCCTCCCCCACGAGCCGCAGGGCCCAGCGCAGGCGGGCCCCTAGGGGCTGGAGGGTCCAGCCGCCTTCTCCGCT
>PVHT021183599.1:234579-256086 GCA_004024745.2 Catagonus wagneri
CTCGCGGGTGCAGGAAATGGCGGCGCGCGCAAGCGCACACGGGCCGGATGCTGCTGCGCACCACCGCCGGCGCACTCAGGCGCAGGCGCACACAGGACGGTCTCACGCAGGACTGGACCCCAAGTCGCTCAGGCGTAAGCGGGTCAGGAATTGGCGCCCAGGCGCGCCTGGCAGGTGCACACGTTCTGCGCAGCCGCATACTGTATCCATTCTTCTCAATCCAGAATTTCCTGGCTTCCTGTACAGATCGTGACGTTCTAGGACAGCGTTTGTCAAGCTCGCTATTATTGACATTTTGGTCTTGATAACTGTCATGGAAGCTGACCTGTGCCCTGTAGGAAGTTGGGTATCACCTCTGGTCTCTACCCACCATTTGCTAGTAGCAACCTCTTCCCAGTTATCACAATCAACAGTGTCTCCAGACAGTGCGAAGTGACTCTTAGGAGGTCGGGGAGATGCACCTGGTTCAGAACCACTACCCTAGAACAGTCGTTCTCAATCTAGACCGAACATGAAAATAAACTGGGAGCTTTTAAAAAGGCATTGATAGTGTAAGTCTACTGCAGAACAGTTTAATCCAAATTCTCTGAGTAGGGCTCAGTACGATTTTCTAGAAAATACAAAGTGATTCTCAAGTGCTGGTAGAGTTGTCAAACACTGTGATCAACAGTTTGTTTTGATTTTGCAGACTTTTAAAGAGAGGAAAGTAGTTCCAAGCCTGGGCTCTAAAATTAGCCAGATCTGAGCTCTATTCCTATCTCTGATCCTCAAAGGAGCCCTCTGTTTCCTCCACTGACAAATTGCAGAAGAAACCACATCCTGCCTCAGGTTTGGGGAATATTACATGAGATAGTGCAGATGGCATGTGGTACATATTAACCATCTGACAGTTAGTGATTCTGGGTCTTAAGAATAGGCTCCAGGAGTTCCCGTCGTGGCGCAGTGGTTAACGAATCCGACTAGGAACCATGAGGTTGCGGGTTCGGTCCCTGGCCTTGCTCAGTGGGTTAACGATCCGGCGTTACCGTGAGCTGTGGTGTAGGTCGCAGACGCGGCTCGGATCCTGCGTTGCTGTGGCTGCGGCGTAGGCCAGCGGCTACAGCTCCGATAAGACCCCTAGCCTGGGAACCTCCACGTGCCGCAGGTGTGGCCCTAAAATGACAAAAAGGCAAAAAAAAAAGAATAGGCTCCAAAGGTAGGTTTCATGAACTAGCTTTTTGGAGTTTTTCCTGAGGTTTTTCTTACAGATTCTTGTGTTGGGACTCAGCTCTGCCTTTTGTAAGCCCTTGAAAAGTCACTTAACCTTTCTATGCTTCAGTTTCCCCATCTTCTGTATTTCACAGGGTTGCTGGGAAGATTGTTAAGCACCTGACCAGATGCACTATAGGTGGTTAGTTATTGTCTTCACTTTGTTAATGGTCAGTGCAATTCAAGACCAAAAAAATGTCATATAATAGGACCTCATACCTTAGAGATCCATTGCCCTCCTAGCAAAAATTCACTCAACTTTTAAACACCCAAATCAGACCATGTTCCTCTCTGGCTTAAAACTGGAAATAAGATCCAGTCTCCTTACTAAGGCTTACCAAAGCCCTGTTCCATCTATGGTCCCCTTCGTTGCCACCTGGTAGGGTCCAGCCACTCTATGTTTTGGAACCTGCTAAGCATGTTCCCACAGCAGGGTTTTTAACCATCTCTATCTGCAGCTCTCCTGAGTGGCCCCTCGCCACTCATCTAAGTAGTAGCCCTCCTCACCACCATCACTATCTTAGCACCTTGGCTATTTCTTTCAGAGCACTGTTCTTCTCAACACTCACAGAGACCTGGGTTCTGGGCCTTTGTCCTTCACTATAATTAGGCACAACCCTCAAAGGAATATGGAGAGGACCATGTGAGACACTGAGTAGAGAGCTGTGCACACAGCAGGTGCCCCAAAGTGAAGTAGCTGTTGTGATTATTAACGATATTTGGTCCTAAAGGTCAATCAGCCGCTGCTTACCTCGACAAGACTCCTGTTCCACCACTGCCCCGTGAAGGTCCTCAGCACTGGCAACACTCAGATACATACAGTGCCCAGAAAACAAAAGGCTGTTTGGACTCCTTTGTATATCCTGTTCATTTTGCCCCCCCCCCCATAAGCCACGTCTGATTTGTCTGTGCTGCAGCCTACAGCACAGGGCAGGTGATCTCCGAATAGCTGCTGACTGAAAGAGTGGGTGACTGCCTGTTTATGGAGGAGTTCCTGCCTGGAGGCAACAAGGTGTAGTGGAAGGCTCTGTGGCCTTAGAGGCAGAATCTGGAGGTTTCCAGCTGGGGCTTCAGCCCTTGCATGTTCCTCAGACCAGCTCATAGACCTCACTGGCCTCACCTTCCCAGCCAAAAGCTAAATTAACACACTTGAACTGCCTCTCTCCACTGCAGAAACTCAGCACTGTTGGCTGATGTCTTACCCCTTTGGGTCTGTCTCCATGTCCTCCAGGTCTGCTGGGCTGTTGCTCTTCCTATCAGCTAGGACAGCAGAAGCCAAGGTGGTACCCGAGCTGAGGGAGGAAGCACATGGACCTGCTGAGGTCTTTTTCCAAGCTCTGCCTTCCCAAGCTGCCACTGCAGCTTTGGTCCCTGTGGGTAGGTGCTGATTTGTCTGGTCCCCTGACTTATCACCTGTACCCTCTTCCCCACTGCCCCTGCTAGGTGGATTCACCTCCAGGTCAGGGCCCCTGCCAGCCTTCCTGTCCTGCAGTGATCACCTGATGTGAAGATGGCTTGGAGCTTAGGTGAGGATGAACCATGGAGGCTGTCTGGCAATGGGGTTGGTCATTGGGCAGTTTCCCCACCCTTACCTGGCAGCCACTGGTCCAGGTATGCGAGGCTGCAAGTTGGCACCGTGCACGTCCTGATCACGCAAGAGAGGGGTAAAGCCAGCAGCTGAGCACAGCCTATGGAAGGAGGCCAAACCTGGTCTTGGTTCAGGATTTTGTGTTTTTATATTTACTCCCCTTGAGAGGGTGGCTTCTGTCCCTGACAGATGATGGGCACTGAGGAATTGCTGAAACGGATGCTCGGGGCACAATACTCACTCACAGCCCACAGCCGACTGAGCGTAGAGCAGTGTGGCCTGGTGTTTAAGTGCACACTCCCTGGGGGCGCAATGCTCTGATTCAAATCACGGCTTTGCCAACCTCCTGGCTCTGTGACCTTGGGCACATCACCTGACCTCTTTGGGCCCCGGTTTGCTCGTCATTGAAATGGGTTGAACTGCGTCTGCCTCATGTGTTTTCCGAAAAGAGGAAATGAATTAATAGATGCCAAGTACTTAGAACAATGCCTGGGCCCCAACGCGTGCTAAAGCGTGCCTGTTATCATTACTGCGCCCTGTGGCTGTTTGTAGAATCAGCAACACTTTGTAGTCCATCTGTACCCATCAACTTGATGCAGACTCAGTGAGTGCTGTCTTATGCAGCCTTCCCAGGTGTAAGGTGAACTCTGTAAATCACAGCACGCTGAGCAGTCAGGGCTCACGGGGCGCTTCATCACCTATGCAAGGCTGTGCCCTCCACTTGAATGCCATGCTCACAAAGAGTTCCTTGTTTTTCTTCCCAAATCCATTTATGCCAGTCGTACTTGCAACCATAATCACTAAATTCAATTATTAAGCAAACTCAAGAAAATGAATGGAAAAAAAGAGTGGGTTTTCTTTCATGAGAAACCACCTTTCCTTTGGAAAGACAATAAAGGCCAATCTCTTAAAAATCATTGTGAGGAGTTCCCATCATGGCTCAGTGGAAACAAACCTGACTAGTATCCATGAGGATGCAGGTTCAATCCCTGGCTTTTCTCAGTGGGTTAAGGATCCAGGTTGCAGACGTGGCTCAGATCTGATGTTGCTGTGGCTGTGGTGTAGGCCAGTGGCTACAGCTCCAATTCAACCCCTATCCTAGGAAACTCCATATGCCGCAGGTGGTGCAGCCTTAAAAAAAAAAAAAATTGTCAAAATAAATATAGATAAGGAAACATAAAAGGCTGCATTAAAAGTCATAAAAATCTAGATGGTTCTTCAGATAATTCTTCAAATTAATATGAGCTGTGGCTTCATTTTAAGGAAACTAAAAGCAGAAAGCAAAGATTTTCCACTGAGCCACGATGGGAACTCCTCTGATCTGCTGCTGCCAGTGCACCTACCGAGGCCCAGTGGGCAGAGGCTAGGACCTGCTGTGCTCTTCCCATGTTGGCTTGTGCTCCTGATTTGGGACTTAGGGCTCAGGGGCCAGGCATCAGGTGCAAATCAGTAAACTTGGTGGGGGCAAGGAGTCCTGGTGGGTGTGGGGAAGTAGGGGCAGCTGAGAAGGCCAGTTGGAAAAGCAAGGCAGGGGTGCCAGCTGGCAGCATGCCTTGGTGGCTTTCTGCTGACCCCAGCCTTGCCGTCCTCTCTGGCCATCTGCTCTAAACCGTAAGGCGTCTAGCACAGCTTGGAACTGAACTATCCGTGCCAACATCTGCCCATGTGGGCCACAACCCGAAACCAAAAGGGACAAGTGGGACCTTTCCACTCCTGAGAAAATGGACCCTGACTTCACCCAGGTCCAAGGAGTCAGAGCCCAGCTGGACATGCCTGTCTCCTACTTTGTCTCACTGGAGCCATAGCTTTTCCGCTCACTAAACCTGGCAGCAGAGCTGGCCAGAGGAGGAAGGTGAGGTGGGGCAAGGATGCTTTGGGGCTTCTGAAAGGGAAGGGAGAAAGCGGGGAAGAAGGACTTCCTTCTAGCTTGCCCTCAGAGTTCAGCCAAGAGTCAAGAAAACACTGATCCATCCATCGTTCACTCATTCTGCATAGGTTCGTCCTACCTGCCCACGGCCGCCCCCATGCCTGCTTGGGAAGAGCTTGAGAGCCAGTGGCAGAGGATAGGGGAAGGAACAAGATTCAAGCCTAGGTAATTCCCAGCAGTGGAAAGTCCAGAGAGAAAGGACTCGGTTGGGGCAGGAGTGCTGGGGATGGGACGAGCAGTGGACCGCACTATGGGAAATGATCAGCTTTGGCAACTTGACCCTGGCCCGTCACCAGGAATATGAAAGAATCAGCAACTTGGTAGCTCACCCTCCTCTCCCAGAGCTGATGTCTACTCCAGCCAATCCTTCAGGTGGGGAGCCCATGGCTCTGGATCCCACGTTGCCTGCACTTGACTGTGCACTTGATCTGTTATGGGAAGAGAAGCCTTTGCTGACTCTGATTCAGTTTTGATTTCAGTGAACTCAAATGTCCTGGTAGCAGACATGTGGCCACAGCTGTCACCTTGCACTTCTTTTCTTCCCAACTTGATTGGCTGGGAGCAAGTGTGGGGCCAAAACAGAGCAAGGTGGCAACTCAGGAGGAGGCCGGCTCAATGGCAGCCCGATGGCCAACAGAACAAGGGGCAAAGTGTCTGGTGCCACTAATAAACCACAGAGCCCAGAGCAGACACAAGGCTCTCCAAACTATCCTAGGTCCCCTTCCCTTTCAGCAGATATTCATTGAGGACCTGTACTGCCCCAGATACTGCTCCCAGCTCCATCCACTGCACTGAGTTACCTCTTTTTTTTTTTTTTTTTTTTTTGTCTTCTTGCCTTACCTAGGGCCGCACCCGCGGCATGTGGAGGTTCCCAGGCTAGGGGTCTAACAGGAGCTGTAGCTGCCGGCCTACACCACAGCCACAGCAACGTGGGATCCGAGCCGCGTCTGCAACCTACACCACAGCTCATGGCAACGCCGGATCCTTAACCCACTGAGCAAGGCCAGGGATCGAACCGCAACCTCATGGTTCCTAGTCAGATTCGTTAACCACTGAGCCACGATGGGAACTCCCTGAGTTACCTTTCAGAGTCTGGATCATGGCCCTCCAAGGCACCTTCACCAGTCACATCTCTCTTGGGCTCTCTGGGGTTTGTGGCCTCCTTCTCTTTGGGGCCTGGGGAAGACCTATGGTGAAAAGAAACGTAAGTTAACTGCCCCCCATCAGCTACGCGCACTCAGGGGAAGGGCTGAGATTTGAACCCAAGCAGTCTGACTTCAGAGTCCTGGACTGTAATTACCCATGATGTAAGACTGACCCTAACGTCCTGATTCAACATCTCTCCGTCCTCTCTAAGGTCATCACGTTGTCAACCCCAACAGCAACACTCCTATCGCTGTCACCATTCAGGACCACTGAACCACGGAGCCACTGCCACCCCTCTCCCCCATCCTTCCAGCATGACTGTGTCTCACTGCCCCTGCCCTCCTTGTCTACAAACACACTCGTCATATATTCATCTGTAAAATACTGAGTATTCATAGCACCCTTCCATGCCCTCCTCCCACTGGTCCCCAAAACACATAGGGTGGGAGTCAGGCAGCCTGAGTGGAAGTCATGGATCTGCCTGCTCTTGGCTGTGTGACTGGAGGCAGGATTTGGGGGGCTGGGAGCTGGGCCCTGAGACATCAGGCAGGATCTAAGTGGGAGGAGCCACTCTGCTGTTCATTTGGCTACTCACCCCAGCTAACATTTACTGAGCCCCTGATGCACACGTGACTCTTGTGCCAGGGCCGGGAGCAGGGGTGGGGGGGCGCAGCAGCGGTGAAGCAGACAGACCAGGGCCCTGCCTTGCGAAGCCAGAGTCTGGGGACAGAGGCCAGAGGGTATGACCAGGCTAATCTTTGGGGCAGTGGAAGCGCTGTGGCCAAAGGAGAGAGCTGGGGTCCGAGCGTGTCCTCCTCCAGGCTCATTGCCTTTTTCCCTCTCTTGCCTCCTCTTTGGACTTGAGCTTTCTAGGTGCTACAGCTGAGCTTGGGCCACTGACCTTCAGGTCTCGGAGGAAGGGGATGGAAGGATCCCTTCACCAGTCTCTCATCCTCAATCCCAGCCTCCTTCAGACACAGCAAGGGGCCCTCAGGGTACAAAGAGGACCACCCAGCCCCGATGGTGATGCTGACAACCTGCCCAGGTGAGTCCTGCTTGTGGCCCAGGAGCATCCCAGATGGCTATGGTGAGGGCGGGGGAATTGCAAGTTCATGGGCTGATGATGGGAACAGATGATGAACTACAGTGCGATCCAGTAGGAGGGCCTTGCTGGAGACTTGGAGGATGAAGGCAAGAAACCAGGTTCCCCGTGAGCTGCGGCCCAGGGAGATTCAGACGCTCTCAGCGCTCAGGAGCCTCCATGAAGGGTTCTGGTGCTCAGAGCTTGTTCCGTGGGTAACTGCACACATCCCTCCAGGTCCAGTGTATTTCCCCCACCCCCCGCAGACCCTGACGCCCAGCAGGCTTGGCCCGTGGTTGGCCAGAGCTGCAGAGAATGTAGAACAAACTGGATTTATGGCGCACGCTTCATCCCAAAGCACACCTACCCAGGTCCACATTACGGCCACTCACTCCTTCCTTTGCTTGCTCCTGGGCACCGGGGTACTTGCGGGTGAGCCCCAGGCCCGCCCCAGTGAAGCCCCCAGCCCAGCAGGGTGCAGGATGAGAGCAGCGTGGCACGGACACTGAGATAACGACATGAAACCTGTCGCTACTCTGCCCCATCTAAAGCACGTGGTTTGAAATCTGTGAGTTTGTTTCTGTTTTTAGAATAAGTTCTTCTGTATCATTTTAAATTAGGTTCTACATATATGTGGTATCCTATGATATTGGCCTTTCTCTGTGTGACTTACTTCACTTGGCTGAAACCACTGTGGGGAGAGAAGGGGTGGGAGCGCGGGAATAACACACACACCACTGTATGAAAGACGTGATTGACAACGACCTACAAGGGAAAAAAGAGAGCAGGGACACGCCAAGTAAACCATACTTTCTCACTGCCATCTCTTGTTATGTCACAGAGGAAATAGGGACAAAGCACTGACTCAGCTCGCACCTCTCCCTCAATGCCTTCCCCTTGAACAATTCCTTCTTTTTTCTAGGACCACACCTGTGGCATATGGAGGCGCCCAGGCTTGGGGTCGAATCGGAGCTGCAGCTGCCGGCCTACACCACAGCCACGGCAACGCTGGATCCTTAACCCACTGAGTGAGGCCAGGGATGAAACCCGCATTCTCATGGATACTAGTCAGGTTCATTACTGCTGAGCCACAGTGGGAACTCCAGATCCATTCCTTTTCAAAGGCGCAGCTCAAATGGCACCTCTTCCAGGGGTCCTGTTATGGGTTGCATTATGCCTGTCCCCAGGGGGACAGGGAGGGAAGACAGCCATGTGACAACAGAAGCAGAGGCTGGAGTGATACATCTAGAAGCTAAGAAATGCCAATGATTGGCTGCAATAGGAGAAATAAATCCCAGCCACTCCTCCTCTGCAGCCCCCACAAGCCCCACCAACTCCCCAGCCCCGCAACCGCATCCAATCTGAACGACAAGTCCAATCTCAACTTCTCAGCTAGCCTGAGAGCTGCTGGGGGCCAGTAGCGCTCATTAGGGATGGCCTCAGATGCTATAGCTACAGGGGCTCCTGCAGCCGTAGCGGCATTTCCCTGCAGGGCCAGCAGGGGGAGGCATTGGTCTCGTCATTTGAAGGCGGGCCCAGCAAATCGGGAGGTCCCAGACCCCAGACACTACACAGAGGATTTTACAGGCATTGTCCCATTTAGTACTGGGGATAGCTTCTAGAGGTAGGCCTCACCGCTCCCTATTTCACGCACGAGGAAACTGACGCACAGAGAGGTAAAGTGACTTACTGAAGGTCACACAGCCAGTACAGGGCAATGGCGGTGTTTTGCCTTGTGCCAGATGTTGCGCTCCCACTCGCCGCTCCCCAGCTCCTCTGCCAGGCAGCATGCCTCACCGTGGTCAGGCTAGGCAGAGAGCCAAGGAAGCTTGACCAGCGCCCTGACGGGGGCAGCAGGCACGCCCGGGGCTCTCCCACAAGCCAGGTTCCCTGAGACAGTATCGGAGCGAACCGAGTTTGGAGCTCAGTAGGAGTTATGCGCTCCCAACAGGAGGGGAGAAATGAGATGAAACGGCACCAGGCTCCGTGCTGCACGGAGGGACACAGGTCAGCACTGGGGGAGGTGGGCACAGGGTGGGGGTGGTCCCAACAGCAGCGATGAGCAGGTCAGGAGTCCCGTACAAATGGTTGTGGGGCCTGGCTTGGGGAGAAGAGTGTGGACTGCAGTGACAAAAGCTGGAACAGCCCCAGAGGCAGTGGCTCTTGGCCAGACTTAGTGTGATTCAGCTCAAAGGACAAGCAGGTATTGATTGTCTTTCTTCTGTAGACAAGAGAGCACCATTACCTGCCTGGACACTCCGGGGCTCAGAAATCAGGGCAAATGAGGGCCCCGCCTGGAGTGAGATCACCAGCGCTCAGCCTGCTCCTGCCCTGTCACATCCCACAGTTGGTGCTTTTCTCGGGCTGTTGTGGCTGCCACTGCGCTCAGTGGTGCAGCGGTTAAGTTGACACAGAGAAATACCAGACACCCGAGAGTGAAGCGCTCTCTTCCAGGAGGCCAAGCTGTTTCGCTCTTTTCAATCCTAAGACATCCAGCCAGATAAGGCTTTCCTGATTTCTGTGCCCCATCCTGCCACTGGGCACATGGGGACACCGACCGGAGGGGAGGTGACCTGGCAGAGGTTCCACAGTGATGGAGCTACTGATTACCTGCTGGAGCCGGGAGGGGGTCTGGCCAGAGCAGGTGTGCCCTGGCTTTTCTCGGAAGGCCCATCCTCATCCACCACCTCGACCCTTTGGGCAAGAAGAGAAATAGATGTTCCACCTGTCCTCACGGCACTTCCGGTGTGCAAAGCTGCCGTGGCGCTTACTGAAGGATGTGGCCGAGCAGCTCAAGCTTAGCCTAAGGCCAGCGTACTGGGTTGAATAGCGTTCCACCAAAATCCCTGTCTGCCTGGAGCCTGGGCGTGTGATCTTCTTTGGAAATAGGGTCTTCGCGACCAAGTTGTCATCGAGTTAAGATGAGGTCACACCGGAGGAGGGGGAGTCCTAAATCCAAAGACTGAACAGCCAGGGGGAGCAAAGGAACGGCTGCTTTGACCCCAGAAGCTACTTTTGAGGCAAATCCCCAGAGGCCATCGGAAACACCACTGCCCCACCTGGGGACAGGGGCCTAGCGCCGTCAGCTGCTGGCAAACGGCAGTTTCTGGTCATAAGTCGTGTCCTCTCAGCCAGGCTTCTGTATACACAGAATTGGTTTCCAGGCCCTTATGTGTCACCCGGGTGCTTCGTTGGCTTCCAACCAGAAGTCACCAGCCCCTCGCGAGTCCTCTGCCGCCACTTACCTCTTCGCAAGGAACGGGGCCAGTGTCTCCGGGGCGGGGCTGCTGGAAGGAGGCAGAAAGGGGACGTGCTGGGCAGAAGCCATGGACAAGTGACATCATTCACAGAAGGTCCGGCTAGGAGGGCCCCGTCAACCCGCCTCTCACCAGCCGCCTCTCACGAGCCGGAGGAAGGCCACAGCCCCGGGGGGAAGGAGCTGGCATGTCACCTGCTGCGCAACTCACCCGGCGCTCTTCTTGGCTGCCGACAGGACGTAGGAGTGCTCCCGGGAGGCCGTCTTCCTCACCACGCTGCTTGCGGCCTCTGACCTAGGGTGGCACAGACAGGGGGAGGCAGCTTTGGGCGCTTCCCCAACGCCCCACACCAGGTGGGGCACCCTCAACTGCCTCTTGGGGTCCGACTTGCTCGGCAGCCTTTTAAACAAACCGATAGAAGATGCTCCCCGTTGCTGGCAGCCACCCTCCAGCAAACAGAGCGTTACCTCCGTTTCTGCGCCTCTTCCTCTCCAGCAGCCCCTGACATTGAGCTGCGCCTGACGTTGTACGGCGCCCTGGGGATGGGAGAGGGGTTGACGATGCCCATAGCCACGGCCCCTCCTCCCCTCGCCTCCGCCCCAAGAAGCGGCCCAGATTCAGGCACGAAGCACGAAGCGCCCAGAGCCGAGAGGCTGCCAGCCCAACCCAGGCCCACGGTCCCTTATCCGGCTCCTTCTTCGCCTCTGATCAGAAGTGCAATGTGCACGCTGTCCAGTTTCCTGGGGCCCGTCACCCTCTGATGGGCTCAGGCCACAATGGCAACTGGCAGGGGTGTGAGGGTGGCAAGCCTGGTGTTTGGGCTTGTGCCTCGGAGGAGGCAGCCAGGCTGGGTCCGAGTCTGTACTCACAGCTTCTTGTAATCCTCCGTGGTCATTTTGTAACCAGAGGACGAGGCGCGGGGAGGCCCAGCAGGAGCTGCTCTCATCAGACCGGCAGCGCTGCGGAGGCAAGGAGTTTCCACGTGTCTACCCGCAGGCCCCCTCTCGCTTCCAGACCTGCCTACACGGCCCAGCAGGCAAGAGGCCTTTCCTCTTTGCTCTCATCCCTGCCAGACGCCCAGAATGTCTGCGCTACCCTGAGCAGGGCTGCCCATTTGCCACAGACCCAGATTCAGCCTGATGGCACCTCAGCCTGCCAGGAAGAAGGTGGCCTCAAGCAAACGGATCGGTGCAGCCGATCAGCAAATCAAGGCTGCAGGCCCCACCCGGCCCCCTCCCTGTGCCTCTGTCCTGGTGACCAGGCCAGTGAGGACCAGCCCAAGAGCAAGGGCACTGACAGTGGTCCGGGGCCCTACCTTAGGCAGGAAGGGAGCTGCCGCTCACCTTTTCGGAGCTCCGTTAGCCTTGGGGAAATGCTGCTGGGACGAGCTGTCTACGGGCTTGGTGAACACTCCCCTGAAAGAGAGCCGGGGAGAAGGAGAAGCAGCCTGGTGAACGCCCCTGGGAGAAGCTGGGGCGGGGGGCAGGCGATGCAGCGGGTGCGGGGAGGCGGGCAGGGTGCCGTCACCTACCGGATGATGTAGCCGGTGGGAGGCCTTGTGCTCGGGGGCCTGCCGAGGGAAAGAAGGTATGAAGTGACGCCGCGCTAGACGGCCCAGGCAGCCGAAAGTGGTCTGGGGGTGTGGGCGGGTGTCCCAGTGTGGTCAGAACTGAACCTGCTAAGCCTGGAGGCTCTGTGGTCAGAGGCCTGGGGCTTGGGCCAGGTCGGGCAGAGCCCCTAACCTGATGTGACACCCCCACCCTTCCCAGCCCCACCCCGCCAAGGGCAGCGCCGGGCATGAGGCAGCCCAGGCCATCTGCCCTTTTCTTCTGGTGCCTTTTAGGCTTCTCTCCTCCAGCCCCTGGGACGCCCACCTCACAATGAAAACAGACTCCACGGGCTGGGCACCTCCACGCCCCTGGGAGGGGGCTCAGAGGACTCAGACGGGGGGTGTGGGCAACCAGGGCTGTGAGTTCTGGGCCCAGGGGCAGGAGGTGACCAAGTTTCAGGAACTCTTGGGTTAAGACTCAAGAAAGAAAGATTCCTTATTCCTCCTGCAGCCACACAAGCATTTTGGACTGAAATACCAAGATTTTGTAAGCAGTGACCTGGGACCGTTCCCTTCCAGCCGGCTCTCTGAAGCAAGGCTCAAACCTGAATTCTGTGGCCCCTTAACCTTAAGCCTTTACTTCTCAGGAAAGAGATATGGGTGGACAGAGGATGGGCTGTTCGCCTCAGCCAGCTGTCAGAATAGGTCGTTTTGAGCTTGGGAGACAGCTGGAGCAAGTGGCACGGAAGGAGTAGAGCGGAAAGTGCCTTCTTCCTGGAGGGTTCACGTGACTCTCTGTCTGCTGAGGACTGCAGGACGGGGCCCGCCCAGCAGCTCCCTGGGCGCCACTTCTCACCTGGCTGTAGGGACCTCCCCAGCTGACGAAAAGGATGTGGTGCGGTTCCGGCCGGAGGGCAGCTCTCTGGGGAAAGAGGGAACACGAAAGAGTGGCTGCCAGGGTCCCAGGCAGGTGAGGGGTGCACGACATGCACCCCAGGAACTCGGCCCGCTGTGCCCATCTTCCTTTCTCCTTCCCGGCCGTCCCCACACCCCGCAGCCCTGGGGCCCGGCTGAGCTCTGGGTGCTGGAAGGCCACCTGCAACCCCGGCTCCCCACGGAGCACCACCCCACGCCCATGCTGTCACTGCCGGCCCTCGTGGCCTCCCGGACTCACAGGGTGCGGCCCTCTGATTCATCCTGCTTGGTGATCCAGCTCTTGTCCCCCTTCAGCGTGGTTCGAACCTTCATCTGCTTGAGGACGTTATTGCGCTCCTCCTCGCCCGGGGGGAGCGCCTTGCCTTTGCTGCCACCCCCGAGGGCTGAGATACTCATGGCGCTGCTTGGCAGGTCCCTTCTCACTGGACTCAGCAGGGCCCCTGGGGGCAGAGGCAAGCACACAGATTGTAAGTTCATGCCTCGATAATGGCTCGTGGCTCAGCACGTGGCCCTTGTCACACTGAGAGCATCCAGATGGTCCTTCGGACATCGGGAGGCCAGAGTTGCTGGCGTCCTGGCTAGAGACCCCTGCCGGGCTGTAATGTCCACCCGTCTGCCCAGGGCCGCTCACAGCACGACGGGGCTGCCACGGCCTGTCTGTTGCGGATCTCGAATGAGGCCTGCCTCCGTGTCTTCGTTTATAAAATGTGAGTTTAAAACAATGTCTACCCTTGGAGTTCCTGCTATGGCTCGGCAGTAACCAACCCCACTGGCATCCATGAGGATGCGGGTTCCATCCCTGGCCCCTGTCAGATGAGGCTTGGACGTGGCGTGGCTGTGGCTGTGGTGTAGGCTGGCAGCTGCAGCTGCAGCTCTGACTTGACCCCTAGCCTGGGAACTTCCATATGCCACGGGTGTGGCCCTAAAAGAAAAGAAATGGCTACACACTTGAGGGTGCTGTGAGGACACGAGGCACCGATGTTCTTGCAAGCACCCAGCGCCACCCGGCACAGCAAGGATAGCAGTGACGCTTAAGCTCTCCCAGCAAGGACACCATCAGCGGTCCTCAGACAGGCCCTGGCTCTGCCATGACGGTCCTAAGGCCCATCGGCCACTCTCTTCGGGGCCCGCCACCTTCTGGGCCTCTCCAGGGCCAGGCCATGAGCAGCCGCGCTCTGCTAGCAGCTGGCAAGTCCTGAGCATGTTTCCGTGGAGGTCAGGGGCTCACTGAAACGGGTGGGACGGGGGGGGGCCAGGGAAAACCAAATTTGCTGTGTCAGGAAGAGTTGTATTGCCCATAAACTGCACCGAAAGGGCGGCCCGGGAGGCCCGAGGCCACGGTGTGCCAGGAACGGCACCTCATCACTGCGACTGGGAGCCCTGTGGGCGCAGCCCCTGCACCAACTGCCGTGTCAGAGTTCCACCGAGCAGTGCTCACTCCACGGGTGACCTTGAACTAGGCTGTTCAATCGGCCCATCCCAGCAGCCCCTGGCCTGGCCCCACTGGTCCCTCCTACTACTCAGTCAGCAGCTCATCAATTTCCCCTTGACAAGCCCGTCGGCCACGCTGCCTAGAAGTTTTATCTCAAATCAGAACCCAAGAAGCCACCTTCCAAAGTCAGGACTGACTCACACACATGCAGAATGACAGAGGCAGAGGGCCAGTGGAGACTCTCGGGCCAAAGGGGCAGGGACACGTACCAGAGGCCCCGTCAGAAGACCCAGGCTTATTGTCCCACCTCAGCTGGCAAAGACCAGGGCTGACACCTGCGTGTCAGAAGCCAGATGTCTTTTCTGATGGGACAATAAATCTGAGTCAGGGAGGCAGCTCCTTAGGACAAAGAGACTTTTAGCTGATGAGTCCCAGCCAGCTGGATGGACACATGAGCTTTGAATCTATGTCCCAGCTGGACAGCTGGCTTCTCCCTCCACTTCATCATGTCCCCTCCCTTCAGTCCCACAGCCCTGGTTCAGACCACAGTCACTTCTGACCTCCTCCTTGGTCCGCTGGCTTCATCGGTGTCTCCTTCAGGCAGTACTCATCAGCCCCTGATCCCTCTTGGCCCACCGTCAGCCCTCGCTTCACACTCACAGGGGACCACAGTGCCTCAGCATTCCTGGAAGGTGGCGCTGCCAACTTAATTCCTGCACCTTCGCTTATGCCACTGAGCTGGACGCTGGCCAGGCTCGTGACTTCACAAATACGACAGTGAAAATTTGGCAAAACTCAAAATTCCCCATAGTTGTATTTGAACGTATTATGATCCCCCATTCATGCAAAGAGCGTACGAGACCATTACAAATGATATCCACTGGTGTGATATTTAACAAGGCTTCGTCTGTGTTAGTTTCCATATATCACCGAGTGAGAAGCACCCTCCTCTCCCCACTGCCAGCAAGGCTGACCTCTAGCCTTGGCCGTGCCCTTCCATGGGATGTGGGTTGCAGGCCCACTCCCCAGGCTGGCACCCAGTCCGGGTGCTGGGGCAACCCACCAGCTTCACTGTGAGCAAACCAACACCTTCGGAGGGTGGCAGCCTGAGCCCCAGCTGTGACTGCACAGCAGCCCTGCTGACCCCACGCGCGACGTCACAGAGTGCGCCTTGGAGGAAAATCGCGGGGTCCAGCTGGCCCAGGCACAGCCACCACCAGCACCAGCATGCTTCCTGCGGAGCAGGGCACTGGCCCCAGCAGCTGGCTCACACCTGCTGGAGGGAGGAGAGTCTTGGACTCGGTCCAGCCGTGCACACAGAGCCTGCCCGGCCTCTTGGCCTGGTCGGGTCACCACCAACTCTGAGCACCAGATCTCAGAATCCTTTCCGAGGTGGGCCGCCCCAGACGCTATGCTTTCTACATCCAGCACGCCAGGGTCTCCTGACTGCACCTCCGCAGTCACTGCATGCCGAAGGTGGAGAATGAGGCGAGATGCCAAGTGCCCAGAAGGACAGGCAGACCATGAGCCCTGCCATCCAAGGGGCACGTCATGGCTGCTGAGTCACATCTGTGAAGTGGCGGACAGGCTTACTGGGTCTCCTCCTGGCAGGGTATCCCCAAGCCAGAGCACGTGTGGCTCCCTGGAATTTGGTGCCAGGTCTTTCCCATGCTGTGGCTTGGGTGTCTGGATTCTGGTGGATGTCCCTGACTCCCAAATGGCCTGGCTGAGCGCAGGGTTGGTCAGGACCCTGACCCATTTCTACCTCGATAGGGACGTCTTCTGATTCCTTAGGAACTGTCACGTCTCCCGGCCCAGACAACCCTCCTTGCCTTTCACCCCCTTCTCTCTCTGAGCAGCAGGTGAGAAGCGTGTTCCTGGTGGGACTGGCTGGGGGACATGGGGACAGGCCCTCCCTGACACGCCTCCCTGCTGCCAAAGCCTCGCAAGTCTGCCCAGCAACCTCCCAGGGAAAGGGCCTCAGGCCCTGATTGGGTAGAAAGAAGCCAGGGGCCAATGAGGGGGGGTGACAGAGCCTGTGGTCCCCGGCCACGTGAGCCCAGTGGCGTCAGAGGCCGTCAGCGGGTGGAGTCGGGGCTGATGCAGAGGGAACTGGGAGAGCTGGCAGACACTGCCTGGAATCTTCGGGGCTTGTGTGAAAGGAGAGGGCAGGCAGGGACATGGGAGGGGCGCTGGGTGCCGGACAGGGAGCTCCCAGTTAAACTGGGAGGGAAGAGGAACAAAGCGCCTTCAGCCTTGCCTTCCAGGAGCACAGAACGTTGTTTCACATGACAGAGCTGCAGCCAGAGGGCACGGGTGTTGGGGCTTGTCTGCCTGTGTGTGTGCTGGGCGCCGGCCACCGTGAGCAAGCATGAGCGGGCGAGCCACCAGCAGAAGAGCAAGCCCAGCTGTCTCCTCACCTGTACCCGCCGTCCGCGGGGCCCCTTCTCTGGCCAGCAGGGATTAGGAGCAATTCTGTCTTTGGGAACCAGAGCCCACAGCTCGGCTCTGAGTGGACCCCTTAGGCGTGGGTCAGGAGTCACAGCGCGGAAACAGCAGGACACGGCCAGGGGGCACGCGACCCATGCAGCCACGCCCAGCAATCAAGTACAGCTGTGGCAAGGACATCTGGACAAAGCGGGGGCCGGCTGCCGGGCCCAGCTCAGACCGCGTTTCAGTACGCTGCTGTCCGCGAGCATTTTCATGGGGCTCCTGTCAGTTCCGCAGAAACATACGTGCTGCGATCGGGGGCGGCAGAGACAGGTGCAGCCAGCCAGTTCGCATCCTTCAGCTGCCAGGGGTCTCAGAGAACACCGCCGGCCGGGGGGTCAGAGGGATGCAGTGAGGACACTGCGCGTGACGCTCCCAGGCCACGGCCCCTCGCCTGTCCGACAGCTCCACCCGCTGGAAGACTTGCCCTGTCATTGTGCCTTAGAGCCACCTTCCAGAATAAACACCTGGTCCTCTCTGGGTGTCTTTCAAGCAAATGCCTCTGAGCTTCAAGATAAGGGTCCTATTTTGTGTGTAAGTGCCTGTGAGAGGCAGTCTGGGTTACTAGGGGACGGGTGACACCAAGGCAGTCAAAGCCTGGAGGGGTGGCTGAAACAGAAGCTGAGAACGGCTCAGACCCAAGCCGGCCCGGCCCACTCTCTGTCGTTTGGGAGATGTGTGTGTCAGGAGGGGGCGCACGTGCTGTCTCTTCCAACCTCAAGTGCGAAGGAAAGAGCAAGAGACACAGGGTGCAGGTCCTGGTTCTGCCAGAAAAAGCCCCCAGCCATGTCACTTACCTTCCCTGCCCCTCGCGCCTGGCCTTCCTCGGCAGCATCCCCGGGAAGCGGCAGCAGGACGTGCAAGCAGGAGCCGGCGCGTAGGCCACACGCCGGGCTGAGAGAGGCCTGGACCCAGATGAACGACGCTGAGCCCCGAGGCAGCCCGTGGCACGGAGTATGAGGGGGCTGGGGACGCCGACAGCCAAGGAGCACGACCCCCACCCTCTGTTTGGGTACCGTCGTCTGCTCCTTTCTCAAGGCATGCCGACTAAGTTGGAACCCGGGCTGGCACGGTCAAACGCCCCATTTTGTGAAGCAGTCTCCTGAGAGCGGGTCTCATGAATGAAGACAGCCTGGTTCGGTCCCGGTAGGGCCGCTCAGCACCCAGCTCCCAGGGGCCCTGGTGCTCCAGTCCCAGAGCTGCGGCCTGGAAGCCAAGGAGGGGCAGGCAGGAGGCGCGCCGTGTGGAAAAAAAAGCTGGAGGAGACTTGGGTTGCAGATGGGGAAAACGTAATACGGGGGAAAAAAACGCATGGACCGGGGCGAAGTGTTTGTAAATGTGCTTTACAGGTAAATGACTTCTGCATGAAAGTCTGGAATTTCGCCTCCTCTCATCCCACTCCGCAGCCCCCAGGATGGAGACTTCACGGCGTCAGCGCTGGACGGGGCCCTGGTGGCCAGACGCCTGAGGCGGGTCAGCTCCTTCCGGGCGGTAGGCGCCTTGAGTCCCAAGAGGGCAAAGCGAGCCACGGCCGTCCAGCCACTCGTCACTCAGCCACGGTCTCCTGCGCCAGTTTTCTAGCTCTCAGCAGGCTGGGGACAAGCAACCGCTTAGGGCACCTGGGCCACTTCAGAGGTGGCTTGGCCTCAAGGGCCAGCAGGGGGCGTCTTGGCAGGACCCTCTGAGCTGTCTCTGTGGAGGCCAGGGGCCTGGGCGAAGCCAACATGCTGGGGACAGCAGGGCCCGCTAATGGGACCCTTTGCCACAGCCACTTACGTGAGCTACTCTCACTATTCCCAGGGCCACCACCTCCCCACTGAGTCACGAGAAGGAGCCCAAAGGAACCCCAGCAACACCCCTGCACTCTCACTGCTGCCACCCATTCAGCCTTGGTGAGAGCGGGCCCAATGACAGCGCTAATTCCTTTTGTCCTAGTCACAGGCGATGACAGGTGAGGCTGCCTTCCCTGTCCCCTCCCTTCACACCTTCCGGTCCACCGCAGGCCCAAGGTTCCCTGAGCTCCACCTTGAGCTCTCATCACTGGCCTCGTTTTGGGGTGAGAACACAGAGACCCAGCGATGAGAAAGCGTTTGCCCAAGGCCCCGTTTTCACTGATTCCATAACATTTAGAGAAGCTGGGGAGTTCCCTTTGTGGCTCAGTGGTTAACGAATCCGACTAAGAACCATGAGGTTGAGGGTTCGATCCCTGGCCTTGCTCAGTGGGTTAAGGATTTGGCATTGCCGTGAGCTGTGGTGTAGGTTGCAGACGCGGCTCGGATCCCGCGTTGCTGTGGCTGTGGTGTAGGCCGGCGGCTACAGCTCCTGTTAGACCCCTAGCCTGGGAACCTCCATATGCCGCGGGTGCGGCTCTACATAAAGGCAAAAAGACAAAAAAAAAAGAGAGAGAAGCTGAAGCGATGCACAGAGACCTAGCGCAGCTCCCAAGAAGGCGCCCTTGGCAGAAGTGACGCCGGGCAGAAGTGACGACGCGAGTCCTGGTTTGGTTTGGTTTTCACACTTAAACCGGGTGCTGCCTGATGCGAGCATTTCCCCCTGCACCTGCTGTCTGCATAGCAACCTTTTTGCCACATCAGGCTCCCGGGGAAATTGACCTGATGATCATCAGAAGCCAGACCCAGACCCAGAGTGTGGCCAGAGAGCCGCACAGCCACCTTGGCAGCCACCACCAGTGGCTCCAGTTCCCAACTCGCTCTTAAAATGGGAAGTGAGCACACCCCCCCCCCCCACGGGAAAAGCCTAAGCAGGATTTCTGAAAACAGCCTCCGGGCCCCTCTGGCATCCAGGTCCCCTGGGATGTGTGCTTCACTTGCAGATTCCTGAACTCCCAGATTACAATGACACTCATAGGGCCTCTTGTCATTTCATTTTCCAGTCCCTTCTCGCCCCAGTCCTGCACCCCCGCCCCCGGGCCATTCTCAGTCATCAAATACGTATGCCCCGCTCCTAATCCCCATTGAGTGTTGACCGAGTTCCTCTCTGTGCCGCGGTTTCCCTTTGGATAAAATGAAATGACACCAGCCCGGCCCACCTCCTGACCCTGACCCTGGCACGGCCACTCATCACTGCAAGGTGACTGTCCCCAGGGAGCTCTTTGGACCATTCTTGCCACTTTTCTCTGAGTTTTAGGTTCCTCCACGATAAAACAAAAACAAAAGCTGCGAAAATTGTACAAGAAAGTGAACCAGATTTTAGCAGGCATCCAAAAATGACCTGAGAATTAAACATTCTGTGGCAAAGCATTTAACTGCATCGTCTATGCATCGTAGACCAGCAGGGACCTTTAAACTGAGCTCTCACCCTAGTCTGACCCGCGAGCCGCTTTCCCACCGCTGGGCTGTAATAGTGCCTCCGTGTCCCACTGCATTCGCGACAACCGTCCACCTCCCATTGCCACTTCACAAGGCTCAGGCACGTGGGTCCCCGGGTGGCTGCCCTTGTCCTGGCATCAGCCAGCTCTGCACAAACCCAGCAAAATGAATGCAGAATCCCAAAGGTCCGGACCATGAAAAGCAGCTCTCCTCTCCGCCAGCCATGGTCTTGTCAGATGCCAGGAGGGCCTGGCAGCGGGGGATGGCCGCCTCAGTCAGCAAGCAGAAAGCAAGCTGGTGTTATGCATGAGCTGGCACCTTATGAGCTGTGGCTTGAAGCAAAACCCAGACCAAAGGGGTCGGTCAGCCGTGGAGGCTGAGTAGGGAAGGCAGGCTGCCAGCTTCTAGGACAGTTCAGGGACAGGGTGTCGCTGCCTGCCGTGGCCAGGTCCTGGGCCAGCTGCTGTTGGCCCGGAGTCTCTGCCCTGCTGGATCTTAGGAGGCCACAGGGGCACTAAGCAGAAATGAAAGGCAGGCTGCAGGAGGCTGAGGTCAAAAATTGTTTTTGCTTTTTAGGGTCGCACCCACGGCATGTGGAAGCTCCCAGGCTAGGGGTCGAATCCGAGCTACGGCTGCCGGCCTCCGCCACAGCCACAGCCACGCGGGATCTGAGCCGCGTGTGCGACCTACACCACAGCTCACGGCAACGTCTTGCTCTCGGCGGAACATACAGGGGCTTAAGAAGCACCGGCAAGGGGGAGGTAGACTTAAGCGGCCCCAAAGAATGTGCGGGCCCTGACCTGGCAGCTCCTGAGCTCCTCCTCCGGCTTCCAAACCCTCCTCCTCCTCCTCCTCTGGGAGGTTTCTTCTGACTCTCCCAGCCAGGCCTGCTCCCTGACTCCAGGCTCCCACAGCCCCCTGCGCTTATATGCCACTCAGAGCAGTAGCACTCGAAGTGGTCATGGGCCACCTCTGTGGCTGACTTGTGAGTGTCCAGCGGGTAGCAATGAGCGGATCTGGAGCACCTGCCGTGGGCCTGTCCCTGCCCTGGGTGCCTTCCATCAGCTCCCCACAGCTGACCGTAGACCCCCAGCCAGTCTCCGGCTTCTAGAGGCCAGGCCAGGAAGGCACAGGCCTGGGGCTGGGAATCGATGGCAAGCGGGGGGAGGGCAGGTGGCCCAGGGGTGATGAGGTGACAGCACAGGTACCAAGGCCGAACAGCATCTATGTCCCGGCCGCTTGCTTCTAAGTGGTGAGCAGGGCCTCTGAGAGGCCCCTGATTTTTTGGATGAGGTAGTGGAGACCCTGGGAAAGCAGTACCCTGCCCCGCCCCCACCTCCCCCAGAGCTCTAAGGGAGCTGATGAGGAGGGAGCGGGTACCCAGAGCCCTTCCCACTGTCCAGACCTATTGGCCCATATGGGACCCTGCTCTCTGTCCCCAGCCGGGAACCACAAACAAAAGTCCAAAAGGCCACCATGCCCACTGCTGGGTGTGTCGTGAGGGGCTCCCCCCCCCCCCCCCCC
>PVHT021183599.1:260295-315676 GCA_004024745.2 Catagonus wagneri
AGCCATTGTTCACAACTTTACTCAAGCATCTGTAAACCACCGGCCACCCAGGCGAGCCCATCACTTCCTTCCGCATGCGCTCTCCCAGTTCCCTCTGACCGCACTCATCTAGCGTAGTGGCTGTCACCAGGGCAGGGCTGGCCTCATCTGAGTCATCACTGGGGCACGGAGACCAGCATGGGGAGTTAGAGGTGACTGAGAGGGGACTGAGGTTCGGGAAGCCGTCCTAGCTCTTCCTGGGCTTTATCTGGTGGGGAGGAGCAGCGCCGTGTCTCTGAATGTGCAGTGGTGGGTGATGGGGGTTGTAAATAAAGTCACTTCAGTTTATCTGTGTCTCTTGCCAGCACATGCTTTTCTGCTTCCAGTCTGCGGGCCAGTACTTAAAACCTTCCTGTCCCCTTCCTCAGGCTGCTGGTGGCCATGGACTTGGCTTGGCATCCTAGCTCCTAAATATATTCGCTGTGTGACCAAGCGTGTGTCTCGCCGCCCCTCTGGCCCGCCTTACCCTTCCGGAGCCCCTAGTTTAAAGAGGTCATTGTGGAGGATACAGCGGTGGATCAGGTGTCGGGCTGAGAAAGAGGGTGGCCTTTTCTTCCCAAGGACACCAGTGGGAGATGGGCCAGTTCACTCCGAGCCCTGGGTCTGGGTGAAGCAGCGAGAGAGTAAAGCAAGAACCAAAGCCACGTATGGCCAGTCAGCTCTTCCTCTGTCCCAGGTGATTCAGCCCCCGCCGGGTCAGACCCGCCGTGGCAGCGCCAGCCAGAGGGATCAAGCTTTCCTTAACTCCTCCCTCCCCGCCAGGCTGCCAGGTCCTGCAGCTGATCTTGCCTGCAAACGGGTTTGACTCGAATGGTAACTGCCCTGCCCTGCCCTGCCCACCTGTTCACTGCCCGACAGAGCCCCCCCCCCCCCCCCCCCCCCCCCCCCCCCCCCCCCCCCCCCCCCCCCCCCCCCCCCCCCCCGCCCCTGCCAGGGCCACCCCCAGCCACCTCAGCCAGGCTTCAAGGCCACTGCCAAGTTCATCGACGTCCTCTTTGACTCCTTGCTCTCCTCCCACCAGGCCCCTGCAGGAGATGTCCCTTGGTGGTGACCTCTCACCCACACTTAACCGTAACGCTTCTCCTTCATAAACTTCCCCTTGGCCTGGAGCTCAAGGGCCAAGACCCTCAATTCTAACTCCGAGGCTGGCCAGCCCCTGGGCTCTGGCCGAGTCCTCGTAATGCCCCTCGGCCTGAGCATTGTCCCCACAACAAGCAGGCTCTCAGCCAGGCTCTGCTTTGAGGGTACAGGGGTGGCCTCTAAATAGGGTGGGCTGGAGGGTGGGGCTGGGCCGGGCAAATAGGAGGCCTGGAAGGGAGAGGCAGGAGCGGACGGGTGGTGACTCGAAGGGGAGCCACGACCCATGAGCAGGCAGTGGAGACAGAGTCTTTGGGAGGCCAGGCTGAAGCAGGCAGATGAGTAGGGGGACAGGTGGCCGTGCGGAGAGGAGGGGCCGGCGAGGAGGGGCCCGCGGTGCTTCTGAGCTCCAGGAAGCCTCTGTTTCGATCTCCAGGGCTGGGAGCGGAAGCCCGGAAGCCAGGGGAGCCAGTCGAGCCGAAGAGTTCCCAGGTTAGGGAGGGGGAAGATGGGTGGGGCCCTGAAAACTGTCAGGCCCCAAAGCCAAGCCAGGCAGAGTGTCCCCACACTGGAGGGGACTGGAGACGAACACCTGACCCAAACGCTGCCATGCTGCAAATCGGGAAACAGGTCCAGAGACGGACGGCAGCCAGGCGGGGACCACACAGCTGGTCCAATGCAGAGCTGGGACTGACACCAGGGCTTCAGGCGCTCTAGATGGACACCCCCCCCCCGGCCGCCGCCGCTGGGGTTCTCGGGTTCACGTGTAGGGAGGGCCGGGCTCCTATTTGCGCCCTAATCCCCTTCTTCCCCCACTCCTTCAGGACCCGCCCTGCCACCTCATCCTCCCAAGCTCTTCAACCAGTTTCCACTTGCTGGGTGACTCCACTGGCTCCAAGCAGGGTGGGTCCCCTGGGGGTAGGGGTCCCCGGGTGCAGTTCTACGCATCGTGGCCGCTGTGGAGCCCCAAACCTGCAGGCCAGGCCTCTGAGTCCGTAGCCAGCCCTATGTCATTGGGAGCTGGTCCAAACCCACAATTCATGGACCGAGACCCCACTGGCCCATGTGGCCTTTACCCGCCTCCCCGCAGTCTGCCCTCAACCTGCACTCGGGCTGTGGAGTAGCTCCCAGTCTGGGGTGGACGGCAGACCAGTTCGGCTCCAAGGGCTGAAGGGCTGGACTCCACACCTGAGAATTCTTTGCTGTGTAGACCGTGGCCCCACTAGGAGCAGGGAGGGTGTACAGGCAGGCCTCCCAGGCCACGTGGATGGACAGACGAATGGACGTCTCCCACCCCTGCAGCCTAGACTCCCTGCTGCCTTTGGAATCTACGACTTTGAATAAGCCCAGGAAACCCTCAGCCACCAGGCATGGCCTGTGTGACCTGATGCCCCAGAACGCAGACTGCCTTTTGTCTCTGGCTGGGAAGCAGCCCCAGGCCAGGCCTCTGGAGCACGAGTGCACGCGCTGAGCCAAGGCCTCGCTGGCAGATAATCCCCACATGCCCTGAAGAATGGCTTTTTGCTGCTTTAAGAATCATCCACAGATCGGAAAAAGAATGTTCTAATTGGAAAACCTCCCCGCCATGGTTTTCCGGAGTTTTAGTACAGTTGGCCAGCAAGGAGGCTCCTGGGATGAGGAGGAAGGGAAGTCACGAGAAGGAGACAGTGGGCTCGATGCCCAGCGCCCCCTCATCCCCAGCTCAGCCGCTCTCGGCAAGGGGCCACGCTGAGAGTCCGGGGCTGCGTGCGGTCTGCGGCTGCTGGGAGCCCCTCCCCCGAGCCGGGCCGAGCCCCGCCCCCAGCCCACCCCTCTGTCGCCCCAGAAGCAGCCCCAGGCTCCCAGCACCCTCTGGCAGGACCAGTGCCCCCCGGGCATTGTGAGCTCGGGCCCAGAAGAGGAAAGGTGTGGAAGCCACCTGCTCAAGAGACAGGAAGGTGGCCCCAGGCCTGGCCGAGCTGGGCTGAGAGACCTGGCTGGGGGCTGCAGGCTGTGCACGGGGGACCTGACTTCTGAGCAGTGAGATCTGCCTGGCCAGGGAGGAGGCGCTCGCTCAGGGCCCCGGCTAGGCTGGGCCCGGCTAAAGCACCGCTGGGGGTAGCCGAAGCCACAGCCACCTGAAGGTCTGTCCAACTCCAAGACTTGATGACTGGCTCCTTTTGGTCAAGCACCGACCTTGCACTTGGGAAATGCCCACCTGGGGAGGGGAAATGCAGGGGATCCCCGAAACTCCTTCACATGGGAGACCCAGCATAGAGGAAGGAGCTGACTCTCGTCACGGGGGTCAGACCAGTCTGAGTGGGGGCGCATCTGGCCTGTCTATTCCACTTGGCCCCGGTAACTTGTACTTGGGGACTGTGAATTTGACCAAATGCCTCTAAACTTCCTGGCATTGTTTCCACCGCTCCACTTTGTCCCCTGCTTGCTCCCTTGTCACCTTGAGGACTGCAGCTCCCTCCCCAGCATCTGTCTCTAGAGTAATGGAGAATATTTCTTCATCGCAGAAAGTTCTATTGGGCATTGCTCTCCCTTTCTCCCTTAACTGAAGCTTTTCTTTCTCCCACACCCCACCTATCTCTGGGCAGACTAGTCTGTGTGTACCTGGATGAAAACCTCTCCTTTGGGGCTCAGGCCAACTGGCTAACGTGCCATCCAATGTTTGGGCAAGTCTTTGCATCTGGCTCATTCTTCTTTTCTACCCAGACCTCACTGCATGAGAGAAAGTGACTGGGAGAGCGGGGCAAGACAGCAATGATGTGGAGTAGTGAGTGTGAGACTTCAGCTACTTCCTGATGAAAGGTAGTGACAGCTATCACGGAAACCTCCCATCTGTTGGTCTGCTTTCTTCCCACCCTTTGGCTCTTTTCTCCCCTTCTCTGCTGTCTCTCTGTCACCTCCACTTGACACTGCATCAAATCTGGATAAATCTAAACATCTCCTTCTTTCCTGGCTGCCCCAAGGTGATGACAGTGCCGGCAAAGTTCACACAACTGCGCGGAATGGTGCCAATATAAATTCCTGCATCCCACCCCTTCCCACGTCTACAAGGACTTCTGCGTTTGTAATCATCCCTTTCTCTTCTGCATCATCTGGGTCTCAGTCCTTCCCATCGGTGGCCCCTCTCAATGTGCATGTCCAAAAGCCTAGGTGGTGAACTTAATTTTCTTTCCTTCCCTCATCTCCTACTTACAGTCAGTCAGCATGAGCAATCTCTCCCTGTGCTCTCAGTCTGACTGATATGGGGGCTTCATTCAACCAGCTGTCCAAGCTGGAAATTGGGGTACCATCTTCGACTCCTCTTTCTTTCTCCCCCTCCAGGTCTGGTGCTTGCTGTGGCTCTAGCCTCTTCTCCTAACTCTCAAGCTCCAAACTCCCATCACACTTATCCCCACATAAGCTCTGTTCTCTGTTTCCACACCCTGGTGTTGAATGAGGTCCCCCTGCCCTGGTTAACTTCTACTGTGCTCACCCCTCTATCTGGAAGTCATCCCTAAGCCCCAAGATGCAGAGTCACTGTCACCTGTCTCTCTCCTCCCTTCCACCTGGATGTTGGAAACACAACTCATGCTCACTCAGTGACCCATGCACCTGGTACTACTCCTGGGTAGGCACAAAAGAAACACTTGCCGAATGAATGAAAGAAGAGATAAAAGTTCATGTCAGATGTATATTATGAAATCATACATTGCCATTTCAAATCGGTGAATTAAAAGTGTATCATTCAGTAGATGACGATGGAAAGGCCGGCCATGTGGAAAAACAAGCTGAATTTCCTACCTCATACTCCACACTGAAATAAACTCCAGATGGCTCAGAAATTTAATGTTAAAAAAAAAGAAACCATAAAAGTACTACAAGGAATCCTGGGATGGGGACAGCCTTTCTAAGTATGTCATGAAAACCAGAAACCATAAAAGAAAAGACAGAGAAATGAAAAGCTTCTGTATGGCAAAGCCCATCCTAACTGTCATTCGACAAATGACAAACAAGGAAGAGTGATTTGCACTGCATGTGACAGCGAAAGGCTTCATCTTCCTAAAATAAAAAAAAAAAAAAGGGCTCCTTTCAAAGTGAGCAATAGGCAAGTGGGCCAGCAAATAAGGGAACAGGCAATTCACAGAAGAAGATGTACTGGTGTCCCATTAACATATGAAGGAAATGCAGATGCAGTCAACAATTCCCACCTGGCCCCAGCAAAGTGAAAGTTAAAATGGATCTGCAAAACCCAGGGTTACCTGAGGTGTGGGAAGATGGTCACTCTCAGGCCCCGGGGGCACTAGAGGTGAGAGGACTAATTGTTGTGATCTTTCTGGAATGACGTGAAAAATGTAATAAAAAGAACAATGAGGGTTCCCTCTGACCCAGCAATTCCAACATTTAAACATTCTTTTTCTTAGCTGATATAGTGTTACCTATGTATACTACATAAAATGTGATGCATATAGACATCTACCCACCAGCTAGCACCATTATCTATGCCTTCTGCCCTCTGTTCTGGTATCAGGGATGATCTGTCTTGGCTTGGCCCTTGATCCCATCTCCTGCCACCTACTCAAGGACAGCTCGCTACTATTTCTCCCTTTCTCTCGGGTCTTAAGTTATTTCCTCTTGTCTGGATCATTCTGATAAGAACACAAACATGCCGTAATTCTCCCCACCATCAGAAAGCTTTTTCTTGAGTGCATCTTCCCCTTCAGCCACTCTTGATTTATTTCCCTTCTCCACTTCTCATAGCATTGTGGAGAAAATGACCTACACTCCCTCTCTCTAACTCCTCTTCTTCTCTCTTGTCATGGCTGCCTGTGGTCTCTGTCTCACCACATCGGATGGCCAGTTTTCAGTTCTCATTTTACTGGACATGTCAGCAGCATTTGACAAGGAAACGCCCCTTCTGGAAATGCTTTTCTCTTGACCCCTTTCTCATTGCCCCCACCCCGCCCAATCTCTTCATTTTGGAGGGTCCCAGGAATTGGTCCTTGGGACTCTTCTCAATGAAATTCATTTTTAGGGTGATTTCTATCCATCTCATGTCTTTAAACATCATCTGAAGGCTGGTGACTCCCAAATCTACATCTCCCACTCAGGACTCTCCCTTTAATTGCAGATTCCTATATCCCAAGGTCTATTCAATATCTCCACTTGTATAGGCTTGTACTTGGTGTCCCAAATCAAAGTCTTCATCGGCCCCTCCAAACCTGTTCCTTCCACAGCTGTCCCTACCAACGTTGATGGCCAGGCTAGCCTTCTACTGGCTTGAACCAAAAACTTCGGTGTGATTCTTGACTCCTCACTTTCTTTCACCCCTCCTCACATTCAGTCCATCAGGAAAGACTTCAGCCCTCCCTTTCCAGTAGATACTGAAATCTGGCCACGCCTCCCCATCCCCACTGTTTGATGAGTTTCTAGTTGTTTTGCTGTTAAGACTAATGCTGCCCTGGACATCCCTGTATGCATTTCCTGACCACACGGGCAAGAGACCTCTAGATGAGGGCTTATCAGACTTTCGTGTGCTTCAGAATCCCCTGGAGGGCTTTTTAAAACCCAGAGTGCTGGACCTCACCCCTAGCGGTCCCAGTCTGGCTAGGAATGCATTTGCATCTCTAACAAGATCCCAGGTGTAGCTGATGATACACCCAGGAGTGGAAATGCTGGCTCATAGGATACGTGCATGTCCGGCTTCACAGCAGGACAGTGATTTGTCTTTCCATCAGCAGTGGGTGAGATCTCCCACTGCTGCACATCCTTGCCAACACTTGATGTTGTCAGAGGTGTTACCGTTGCCAGTGTAGTGGATCCAGAGTGTTAGCTCATGGCTGTTTTGAGTCATCTTACTGGCGCTTATCTTCCGGTGGCAACTACATGGGATTGGGGGAGAGAACATAAGTATATGTTCATTGTCACATTACTTATGATATTCAAAACTGGTAACAACGCAGGTTTTCATAAGTAGGTACGTTCAAAATTTACAGCAGGACAATGCAAAGCTGATCAAGCTGATGATGCTCAGTCTCTAGTCATTGACATGGGGAAAGCGGTTTACCTGAGACACACGACAGCACTGTACACATGTGTACAGTATGATTTCATTTCTGTAAAATTTCCTGAAGGCATTGAGAAACACCTTGGAGAATATTAACATTGGTATCTCTAGGAGATAGATGTGGAGTTATCTTGACTTTTTTTTTAACATTTTCTACAATGTTTGATTTTTTTTAAATGTGCATATCTTTTTTATTTTCAAAAGTGATTTTCAAAATATCATTATATTTCTGTTTGTATAGACTAGAAAGGATTTGGAAGGTTTCACATGAAAGTGATCAGAGAGGCTGCCTCTGGACAGTGGGTTTGTGTGGGCCGAATGGGAAGTACTTTGGAGTTTTCTCTTTATTCCATTCTGTACTCTTTGAATTTTTATGGCACTGCATTACTTTAGTAATAAAAAAAAAAAAACCACTAATAAAAACAAAAAAGAACAGGGAGCTATTCTTAACTCTCAGGCCAGCCCTGCCAGCCCTGCCACGGCCAGCCCAAGCCCGGCCCACCTAGCCGTGCAGAGGCCCCAGCGACTTCGCGAGCCATGCCAGACCTCCTGTGGCCGGAGAGCTTTTGAGATGTGTGGCCAGGGCCAGTCACTGGGTTGCCCAGAAGAGATTTCCTCCTGCTTCTGGGTGCTGTCTTGAGCCAAGCAATGTGTCATCCCCCTAAAGCCTGCTGCTGTGGGCTCCCCCACCCTCTGTGCTGGAAGCGGAGGCCAGCCCCTCCGAGGGCCCAGAGAGAAACCATTAACACCGCCAAGGAACTGACTGCCTGGCGGGGGGCGGGGGAGGGCAGGCTCCACTGATGAACAACCTTTGTCTCTACTGAAATGCTCTTAAGTCTGTAAAGGTCACAGCTGGGAAGAAATAGTCTACAAAACCAGAAAGGTGTAGAGACGGTGAACGTGGACTCCTTTACAGCACATAGAATCGGGGCTTGTCTGGAATTAAGAATGAATTAATCTGACCGAAAATAAAATAAAGACTTCACATAGCAGGGCATGGATGTACGATGGGAATGTCTATAGCTGTCATCTCCTGAAGGTTCCCTCTGCACAGCAGCCCCTCTGAGCCATTGGCCACTGCCAGCTGCATCAACACACGTGGCTCAGTCCCTTTATAGAGCACACCGTGTGGTGGTCATGTGCCTTTCCTCTGTCTCCCCCACAGCCCATGAGCTCTAGAAGGCAGAAACGAGCTTCCATTCGTACCCTGCCTCTTTCTTAAGAGGCACAGGGCCTGACACACACTTAAGCGCTCGGTAAGTGTTGGGTCAACTGAGTGGGATCATCCCCCGTATGGAAAGAAAACCGAGGTGCCATTTTGCAAACGCTCGTTTTCGAAACTTGAGGTAGAGTCACATGGCTGGGTTTTGGCCAAGGCAGCCTCCTAGGATAAGTGCGTCCCGCCCCAGGGAGTGGCTCAGAGGAGGTGGCACTCTCTTGAATATATACTTTCTCTTTAATAGCTGTCCTTGCGTGATTACAGGCTGCAGGTGGCCTGCCCGTTTATCTGCATCAGAAGAAAAGTGCAAAGTAGAAAATTAAAAAGATGACAAATTGAACTCCATGTTAAGAAAATGAAAGACCACTCCCAATATGGAAATCTTCACAAGATAGCAATCCAACAAAACTCTCGCTTAGAATATGTCAAACAAACAAATAACTGTCATAAACCAACAGGAAAGACAGTGCAATAGGCAAGTAGGTAAAATCTGAATAGGTATTTCACCAAAGAGCAGTGAGGGCAGTCAGCAGCCCCTGACTAGTGCTCGGTGGGAGTGGCAGGGGCGGGTCCACCTGGTACAGGGAGCCCCTGGCTGCTGGGTGAGGGAAGAATGGAGCCGGGCCGGAGTCAGAGCTGGGACAGGGCTGCCACCCTCATACAAGTTAATTAGTGGCCGTCAAAGTCAGGACTCCAGTCCCATCCCCTGACAGTGCTGGCACCGCAGCACTGTGCCCCGGGTGCTGTGGGGACAGCCATAGCCCCGCCCCTTCCTGCCATGCCCCGTGGCCTGGGTCTGAGTTTCTCCGCACTCTGACTTAGGGCTAGCTCCTGCCTCCAGGCCTTGCAAGCAGCTACTCGGCCAGCTCAAGTACTGCTCGCCCAGTGAAGTACTGAGCATAAAGGGCGGAGGGATTCTTACTGGCTCTACAGGGCAGAGGGCGCACAGGCCCGTGGGGCGCAGAGCCCCAGACGGCCATCCTGTGAACTATTCGGAGGTGCGTCTGAGTTACTGTAGGCTTTTGTTTAGAACCACAGGTAAGATCAGTGCAGGGCTGTGTGGTTCTTTGTCTCTGTCACACCCACCCCATCCCTCCCCCGCCCCACACACAACCACATTTGAGCCGTGTGTGCTCGACTGGCCCAGAGTGCCCACAACTGGCCATTTTCTGCAGCCCACGGAGCCGAGGGGGTGGAGGGGCCTCCCAGACTGGAGTTCTGTGGGGCGGTTGTGAAAGGCGTGACATGTTACCACAAGACGAGGCTCACAGCCCAGCAGTCACCAGGCTTTGCTTGTGGCTAGATCTGGGCACAGAATGGAGATGATGTCACTAGAGCTTCACGTTATTTCATCCAATTAACTGAGAGTTAATTAGTATGTCCATAGTGCTTTGAAGCTGAGGAGTGCTGTTTATTCGCGACCGGGGTGGTGGTGGTAAGCCTTTGCACTGGGAAGACGGGAAATGCTTCTGCCTCTGACTTGCTGTGAGGCTACTAGGACACAATTGTCAGAGTGTGTGTAGGCGTGGCCTGGGGCTGTCACAATAAAGTGCCGAACACTGGGGGCTGGGGAGGACTTTAAACAACAGACACTTATCTTCTCACACTTACGGAGGTCAGAAGTCTGAAATCAAGGCACGAGCAGAGCCATACTCCTTCAGAAACCTTTAGGAGAGGATCCTTCCTGCTTCTTCCAGCTGCTGGTGGCCCCAGGCTTTCCTTGGCTTGTGGCCTGCGTCTCACCTCCGACTTCAAATCTACATGGCTGGATATTTCTCTCTTTCCTCTCCTCATTAGAGCATCAGCTTATTGATTAGGGCCTCCTGAAAGGCCCTCATCTTAACTTGATTATGTCTATTAAGACCCCATTTCCACATCAGGTCACATTCACATCTTTTGGAGGAACACAAGGCGAACTGTAACAGTGCCCATCTGACCTCCAGTGGCCAGTGACTGCTTCATTCCTGTGACTTTCCCTCCCTCTGTACTTCTTTCTTCAGCACAGCCTTCTAGAAGGAGCTGGACAGAAAATTCTAGGAGGTCATTATCGTTGTAATAGCTATTCTGTTATGAACAGGCATTTCTTCTTCGACTAATCTCAGCCCTCCCTGAGTCTTTGCCCCCTTCACTGAGCAATGAAGGGACTGATCTAGGCACCCTCATTCAGTTCCAAACACTGGAGGAGGAAGGCTCTGCCAAATGGGTGCTGGCACCGCAGGGTCAGAAGGATGTTCTGAGTAGGCCCTGTCTTGGAGAACTCCTTAGTCTGGATGGATGTGGGTACAAGAGCCAGGACTCTTGGGCTAGTGTCATTGCTGGAAGAAGCAGGCACAGTGGAAACTTGGGGGAGGGCACTGGAGCTTCATCCAGCCAGAGACTTGTAGGAGTCAGCCAGGCCAAGGAGGCAGGAGGCACTGCAGGGAGAGGCCCTCACATGTCACCATTAGCGATAGGTCTCCCATCCCAGTGGGAGTTCCTCTAAAGTTCCTGAGCAGACTGCCCGTGGAAGCCCCTGCCCAGAGGGGCTATAGATGTCAAAGGTTACGCTGGGCCTCTCTATGCCGAAAATAGCCTCTCAACACCCAGTGAACTGAGCCAGAACCGGCTTTCGAAAAGGGAACACTCAGACAGATGGTGCCTTCTCCTGAACAGCCTGCAGTGCTCTGGGGCCCTGGATCTTGTCCCTGCCTCTCTTGCAGGGCCCCGTATCTATGGGCTTAATCACATTTCTCAGTACCTTCTAAGCCAGCATCATCCTATTAGTGACCTCTGTACAGGTTTTACAATCATCACTTGGTGCCAAACTAGCCGAGCAAGTGATCTGAATAGTGTTTGGCAGACAGGGCTCCAGAGAGCTAGCAGTTTGCTCAAAGCCCTTGGCCCGTCAGAGGCAGGTTGGAGCAGTAGGTAGGCAGCCTTTCAGCGCTTCACCCAGGGCCTGGCTTCTTCCAGCCAGCTCGGCAGGAGAGTTCCCTCCCTGGATTCGTGGCCGTTGAGCCTGTCAGGACTTGTCTGCCCTTTGGTATCTTCTTCATATCTGGGCCTCAGCACCTTCCGTGCCTCAGTGGCCTGATCAGCAACATCTGGCCAGTTGTCTCACTACCTTGCACTTGGGGTCAGATGGAACCTCATGATTGACTAGTTTTGCTAGATAGATCTTAGAGGACCAGGTCACTCCTGCACCACTGACCATGCGCCCAGAGGGATCCCTTTCTAGGTCCCATGTACTCGATTATCCACGGGAAGCTGAAATAGGCAAGAAAATGAATTTTCCCCTCAGAACCTCCAAAAGCAAACAACCTGTTGACCCTTTTTGCTTTTATCTCAGTGTTACAGATTTTGAACCTCTGACCTCTAGAACTGTAAGACAATAAGTTTGCTTGTTGTAAGCCGATAAACTTGTGCAATTTGTTACAGCAGCCACAGGAAACTCATAACTCTAGTATTCCTAACCAGTGCAGGGTTGAAGGGCTCAGGTCACCCAAGATTATCTTGGGAGAGTGGAAACCATTGGGGAAAAGAATGTTGGGCCAGAGGGCTGCCAACTTGGGGTCAAGCCTCAACTCTGACCCAATTAGCTGTGTCCTGAGAAAGTCTCTCTCCCCTGCCTGAGGCTTTGGGTTTCCCCGTACAAAGTGGGGATCAGAATAAACAGGATTCTTGTGAGAGTCAGAGGAGAGAACACTGATCCATGCATCTGTTCATCTGTATATTTGGGAATGTGCTGGCTGAGAAGGTGTTGAATAAAAGCCAGGCCTCTGCCCTCTTGCCCAGGACCTCCTCCTGCACTCTTACTCTGCATTCATCTTTGGCCTTTTCTCCAATCCCCTCTTAGCAAAACCATTCAAAAAATCTGGAGTGTCATTGGTATGACAAGCATCATCTGGGTTGGTAGCTGGAGGGTTCTTTGAAGTCTAAGGAACTCTGCCCTTGAGGAGGCCACCATCAAATAAGAATACTGAGGGGAAGATGAAGGAAGGCTATGGCTTTCATGAACAGGACATGGCGATCTGCCTTTTGGGCACAAGAGTATCACCAACTGGGATGGCGCTTGCTGCCTCAGGCTGCAGCCTTTCTGTGACCGCTGAGCCCAGGTGTAATGAATTTTGATTCTTTCATTACTAGCTACCTCCTCCTCCCTAACCAGATCATGAGCTCTACGAAGGCTCTTGCGTGGATTGTTCACCATGACACCCCAGCCCCTAGCACAAGGCCAGTTTCACAGTAGGTTTTTGGGACTCTTAGACTTCAGGGACACTTCCCTGTTCACTGAGGAGCTACTCTTGCTCTTCGACCTCCTCAATTTCTCTGCACTGTCTGACACCACTGAGCATTCTCTCAATTCTTGGTGACTTAGTTACTTCACCTCAAGGTCCCATCTTTTATCTTCCTGCATTCCTGTGGCTTCAAGTAGCAGCAACAGACCAAGATCCCGCAAATATCAACCTCTTGCCTTCTAGAACTTGAAGGTTCCTCAGACTCCCCATGTCACAGCCAAACACAAATGTCACTGTGTCACTCACCAGGGGGCAATCGGGTCAAAGCTTCTTGACCCCTAAAACCTCATAGCCTGCTATTTCTTTTTCTTTTGTCTTTTTAGGGCCCCACTCACGGGATATGGAGGTTCCCAGACTGGGGCTAGGGGTTGAATCGGAGCTGTAGCTGCTGGCCTACACCAGAGCCACAGCAACACCAGATTTGAGCAGTGTCTGTGACCTATGCTACAGGCCACAGCAACGCAGGATCCTTGACCCACTGAATGAGGCCAGGGATCGAAACTGCATCCCCATGGATACTAGTCAGATTCATTTCTGCTGAGCCATATCCTGCTCATATGGAACTCCATATCCTGTTATTTCTAGCCAGAGCCCACGGTGGCTCACTTAGCCATTCTAATGGGTGTGAGGTGATGTCTCATTGTGGTTTTTTTATTTTATTATTATTATTATTATTATTATTATTTTTTGTCTTTTTGCCTTTATCTAGAGCCGCACCCGCAGCATATGGAGGTTCCCAGGCTAGGGGTCTAACAGGACCTGTAGCTGCCGGCCTTCGCCACAGCCACAGCAACGCGGGATCCGAGCTGCGTCTGCAACCTACACCACAGCTCACGACAACGCCGGATCCTTAACCCACTGAGCAAGGCCAGGGATCGAACCTGCAACCTCATGGTTCTTAGTCGGATTCGTTAACCACTGAGCCACGAAGGGAACTCCTCATTGTGGTTTTGATGTGTCTTTCCATAACAATTAGTGATGTTGAACATCTTCTCATGGCCTATCAGTCTTAAGCAGAAGTTTGCAAACGTTCTCTGTAAAGAGGAAAAAGGTAAGTATTTTAGGCTTGTGGGTCACAGGATGTCTGTCATAACTGGTCTGTTCTGCCATAGTGGCACAAATGCAGCTATAGACAATATGTAAATGAATGGACATGGCTGTGTGCCAAAGAAACTATATTGGCTAAAGCAGGTGACAAGCAGGATTTGACCCCGACTTCATTTTTTTTTTTTTTGTTCTAATTTTTTTTCTCTAAATGGATTTTATTTCAATTATAGGTGTGCATAAATCATCACAAGTCAACTTTACAGATTTTGTATCCCAAACCCCCAGTGCATCCCCCCACCCCCCCAGATTGTCTTATTTGAAAAACCAAGGTTTTCCAAAGTCTGTGAGTCATTGTCTGTTCTGTAAGAAGGTTCATTGTGTCTTTTAGTTTCCACATGTAAGCGGTATCATTGGGTGTTGACCCCGACTTCAGTTTACAGTCTTCTGCTCTTGAGGAAAAGACATTTCGCGTCCTTATTTTCTCTGTGGGACTCTCTGAGAGTAAGGGCTCTATTTCATCCCTTTCGATTTAGCAGGTGCTCAATTAATATTTTCTGCATTGCTGGTCCCTAAGCCCCACCCCCAATGGAGAACAAAGCCAATGGTGTGTGTCTCCCAGTACTTGCTAGAGAAGGCATCTTGCAGCAGTTGAGAGACAGGCTGCAGTACAAGGAAAAACAAACCCTCTTCCCTCTTTTTGTCCACTACCCGGTTCACTCTAGGAAGTTCTCTGGACTGAAGGGGCTAATGTGAACCAATCTCCTGGGGTTGAGTGGATGAGAGTCAGACCTGACAAATGGACATCTAATTTGAGTCCATTATTGTTTGGATTCTTCTGAGATCAACAACTAGGCAGTGCTCATGAAAAGAGGTGCATGCTGCTGATGGAAGGTTCTAGTGTCTCCCAATATGCCTCTTCTTTCTCTCCATTCCTATCTATTTGCGCCCTTAACGTTGGAAAGCCTCAGACGAGAGCCTGTGCCTCCTCCTCCCTATATGGGCACCTTGCTGCATTAAGCTGCTTGAATCTAGATGGTAACATGCGGTGCACTGGCCTGGGTAATCGGGAGCCCAGGGTCGAGCCCTGGCTTTGCTCCCTGCCTGAGTGCCCTTGGCTGTGGCTGCTTCTCTCTGGGGCTCCCCCAGCTGGTCAATGTGGGTGTTAGTGTCTGTCTCCTCTCAGCGCCCTTCCAATCTGGCTACACTCACCAAGCACCTTCTCAGGAGTAAGGCCCACACAGGACTTCAGGGACAGGGAAATGGATCAGAAGCCCCTGGCCCTTGAGCAGTGTAACGGCTCTTCGGAGATCTGTGCAGCTAAGGCAGTGATCACTGCATGACTGCATAGATGGCAATGTGGGCCAGACTTGGTAGGAAGCCAGAAGACAGAGCTCTGCATGGGGAAAAGCTGTGAGGAGGAAATGACATTGGGGATAAGGTCTGAAAGACGAGGAGACTGTGGGCCCAGACTTGTAGAGGAGAGTAGAGCTGAAAAGCCACAAGAATCTTAGAGGCTAACTTGCTGGGGTTGGGGGGAGGGCAGGAAGCCAAGGGAAGTCACATTGAGAAGTACTTCCGTTCAGCTAAAGGGAGGACTTTGTGGCACCAAGTAGGGGCGAGGCTCAGAGCTCCTTGTCAGTGGGGAGAAAAGCACACCAGAGCTCGGAGGGCTGTGCTCCCAGCACAAGAGGCAGGATCTGGACGGGCACAGAATGTGGATCAGAGGTGGACAGATCAGCACGGCTGTCCTGGTACACCTGCCCCAGGTGTGGACGGGGCCAGGTACCGAACTGGGTCCCCAGGGATGGTGAGAGGACAGAAATGACACCTCTTCAGCAAGCATGCAGAACTAGGCATGGACTTTTAGCTGTCCCCAAGCTTTCAGATAACTGCCTCCCATCAGGCCTGATTCTACAGATGGATCTGCCACAGAGAAGAGGCTCAGGCCAGGGCTGTCATCCAGGGTGACATTTTAGGGACATGCATGCTACAAGGCTATGGCAAGCAAACAAAACTCAGATAGCAAATCCAAAGCTCCGCAAGGCTGCTGCAACAAAGCAAAACAAGGCAGGAAAGGAACAGAGTGGGGAGGTGGAGGGATGTGGGTGGTCTGGGGAACTGGGCCTGGGAGCTGGGCAAATTCAGTCTTACAGGGGCCCAGGCAAGGTTCGGGCTGGACTCAGTGGCCTGGGGGGAAAGCTCTGCAGTTGTTCAGAACCACTGGGGGGTTTGCGGTGGGGCAGTCAGTTTCTAAGTTCCCCCCTCCCCCCAGAGGAACCCGGCAGCAAGCTCTGACTCCTTTCCAGGCCTTTCCACTAGGGCTTCATTCCTAGTTCCATGGACAGCTGCATCAGTGCTCGGGCTGTTTTTACTTCCTCTTTCCCAGGCTCCACGTATCGTGGCCAGACTGAGCTTCTTTTTTTAAAAAAATTTTTTGTTAAAGTATAGCTGATCTACAGCGTTGTGCCGATTTCTCCTGCAGAGCAAAGTGACCCAGTCATACAAATACATATACATTCCCTTTCAAAATTAAAAAGAATTTTTTTTTTCACTTTTGAGGACCATACTCACAGCATATGGAGGTTCCCAGGCTAGGGGTCTAACAGGAGCTGTAGCCGCCGGCCTACACCACAGCCACAGCAACGCGGGATCTGAGCTGCGTCCGCGACCTACATCACAGCTCATGGCAACGCCGGATCCTTAACCCACTGAGCGAGGCCGGGGATCGAACCTGCATCCTCACGGATACTAGTCAGGTTTATTGCTGCTGAGCCACAATGGGAACTCCCCATACATAGATTCCCTTTCTTTCATCAGCCTGAGTTTCTTGATTTTTGCCCTTCATTGCTTGACTGTCAAAGAGTTTCCCACGCCTACAGGATAAAGTGCAGCCCACCTCTTCAGCAGGACCCCAAGAGGAGCTGGGTGCCTCTGACCTTCAGATGATGCAGAAAGGGCATGTAAGGATGTGAACAAGCCCTAGTCTGCCTCCCGGGCACTTGGGGAGGTTTCTAGTTTAACCCTTTAAAACTTTTTGCTCTCAACTGTCTATCGGAAATGTACATCCGAAGCCTCATCACATGTTCATAAGCTCCGCTTTTCTCTAGGATACTTGTAAGCCCTGGCTCCTTGAATCATTTGCACAGAAAGAGACCTAGCGGCCCCTCCTCAGTGAGAAAAGGCCTCATTTCTTCCCTACAGCTGCCTTGACTGTGTACAAGGACGCTGCAATGATAAGGGACCCAGGAGGCAGCAGGGAGGGGAGAGAGAACACAGAAGAGCAGAATACGAAGGGCCGGGCGTGCTCGCACAGACCCGGCTCGGAGGCAACGGAGTGGAAGGAGGTTAGTTTATTGGTCCTCAGAGGAAAGGGTTAGTGCCTGGGGACCATGCCGGAGGGCACAGGCTCCGGGGTGCCTCACTGGACCTTCCGCAGGTGGTGAAAGCTCTGCACAGTTCTTTCCACGGCGTCGTCCATGGTGACCAGCGGCTGGTAGCCCAGGCGCTTTTTGGCTTTCTCGCAGCTGTAGTAGTGGAACGTGCCAGCCAGCGCCACCCGCATGGGCGTGAAAGTGGGTTGCAGCTGAACGACGGGGCTGAGCACCATCACGACGAGGGACACCAGCAGGGCCAGGTAGTAGGCCACCCAGTAGGGGATGCGGTACTTGGGGGCCTCATAATTGAGGCCCGTCAGAATGCGGGACAGGAATGTCCAGAAGGGGACAGGCTCGTCATTGGTGATGTGAAAGGCCTGCAGAAAGAGCGAGAAGTCACAAACTGTTCCCCAGTGGGACGGGCGAGCAGGCCAGGCCTGGAACTTGGAGCTCGGCCACAACCAGTATTTTGAGAAAGCAGTGGCCGCTCCCCGCCTGCCTGCACCAGTTTCTTTGCAGGGCGGCCCTGAAACGGGTGGGTAAGCGGCATTTCACATGGCCCTCAGATGTGCAAATGCAAGCCAGCGGCTGCTATGCCCTCCTGCTCTGCAGCGCCAGGCTGCTTTAAGGGGTAGTCGGAGGTGCTGAAAGCGTTAGCCACGGGCCAGGATCTTACGTGAAGCTTAGACTGTGCTCGTGAAGGTGCGTTTGATGATCACGGCAAAGCATCTTATGCTCAGATGCAAGCAACGGCCATATGACACTTCTCAAGGTGCTGTGTTTGGTCTAAACTAAAAGCCATACCCCCCCACCCCCACCACACAAGAAGTTCTAAGTTGGGAAACAGCAGAGGTCCAGGACAAAAAAAACAAGGCCCAAAGAGGAGGGGATTTGAGGTAGGGGTGAGAAACAAGGAAGTGTGGGCCCTAGAAACAGGGGAGCCGACTTGCTCTATGAGGGGCTCAGCTGCTGCCCAGGACGCAGGATCACAGAGGCGATTTGCCAGGGACAAGAAGGGCGAAGGCAGGCGAACACGTGGGGGCGGGGGCGGGGTGGGGGGAAGGGTGGGCGGCCGCCGCAAGCCGGTAGAAGCAGGTGCCTGACCTTCCCACCCAAGGCCGTGTCTTCGGAGAGGTGCTCTGCAGCCAGGATGTGTCCGTGGACCACGTTCTCCACGAAGGTAAAGTCCACCAGGTTCTCCCCGTTCCTGCGGGTGCACAAAGAATGAGTCTCTTGCATGTGGACCCAGGGCCGTGACCCGCGCTGGCAATGCCAGACCCGTGCACAATTCAGCATCGGTAACTGCTGAAGACGTGCAGGAGGCCAGGGCTCCCGGGGCCCTCGGGGGAATGGGCGATTTAAGGGCCGCCCAGTGAACCTGGAAGCCCGATGCCCTGCCTGCCCCATCGGGGCCTGGTCGACGCCGGTGCCGTCTGCTCTGGGCTCCAATTTGGGCAGCAGCCCTTCGCCTCCCTCCAGGGCACTCCGGGCTGATGCATTACTCTGGCTCTAGATTTTTCTGCTGTCTCTTTCTGATCTCACAGGAGGGAGGCTGAGTGAGAGGCAGCCAGGCGAGGCGCTGAGGCACAGGGACGAGGGGTGAAGAAAGGGAGGAGACAGCCGCACTCTCGCCACCTGCTCGGGCCCCGCTCCAGCACTGCCCGGCGAGGAGCGGGAACAAGGAGAGCCGGGGGCCTGGCCCTTAGCCCTGGGCCAGTCGCCTCCCCCGAGAGCCTGTTCCCAGCCTGGGAGGGCGTGCGGGGTGGAAGAGTGTCCTGCCAAGACTCCTGTCTCCCTGGAACTTGTGACTGTGACCTTATCTGCACACAGGGTCTCTGCAGATGTAATCGGTTAAGACGAGGCCACACTAGAGTAGGGTGGGCCGGAAGCCCAGTAACTGGTGTCCTTGTTAGAGGAAGGAAACACGGACGAAGACAGAGGCAGAGACTGAAGTGACGTGCCTACGAGCCAAGGAAGGCCAGGGGCTGGTGGCAGCTACCTGGGGCTGGGAGAGAGGATGGAAGAGATCTGGACACCCGGCCTCCCGCACCGGGAGTGAACCCGTTGCTGTTGTGTTAGTCCCCATTTGCTGCGGGGGCCCAGGAAATGAACCGAGGGCAGCAGATGGGGCCGTGTAAGAACAGATCCGCGTGTGACCGACCTCGTTACGGCGGGGTCAAGGGCACGGAGAGGAGCGCCCGCGGGCCGACCTACCCGATCACAAACTTCATCTTGCCTTCCTTGGCTGCTTCGATGAGAACGGGGACCAACTGGGGGTCTCTCGGGCCAAAAATGCCATGAGGGCGGATGGCTGCGGTTAAGAAGTTCTTGTCAGGATCGTTGGCGCCCAGGACGACCTATGGGAGAGGAGAAGGAGCGTGTCAGCTGCAGGCAGGCTGCGGCAGGTCCCGCGGCAGCACAGACGCCACCCGATGCCCTGGGCTGAAGACCCGCACCAGCGGTCTGTGTGACTCTGGACTACTTCTCAGCCTATTCCCAACTCAAGACCATAATCGAAAAATAGAGCAGAGAGAGCTGGGTCAAAAACCAGTAAGATCCAATAGAAGGGTCTGGATTGGGGTTTAAACATTGAAATGTACAAATGCAGTGGATTGGGGATGATATCCTAGGTTTCCAGTGTGCTGTGAGCCTCTGGTGACACTGCTGCCACCAAATGGGCGCCTGACTTAAGCTCCACGCGCCCAGCAGTCCTGGGCTCTCTGGCCATCAGTGAGCACCCCGTCCTAGGAAGGGACTCTGACCAACCCAAGTGGGCCAGGAAGAAAGGGCCGGGAAGGTGACGGTCTGGGAGAAACATGACAGCGGCTCGGTGGCTAAAGACAGAAGCCAACGCGGTCAGTCCTGAGAACAGTGCCTGTACCTAGACTCGAGGGGTGTTGCTCGTGAGGGAGAGAGAAAAGCTGTGTTCCGCGTGGCTTAATGGGAAAACTAGACTTAAGCACTTCGAGTACAGAGAAACAGGTTTTGTCTCGAAAAGAACAAAACATCCCAAGGATTTGTTACGTTGCTGCTAAGAATGGGGATCACCACGGGCTGTGTGCTGGTTAAACCAGACGGCCCATATCAAGTTGTGTCTGCCTGCCGCTTTGGATCATAAATTGGCTCTGATTTCTAGAACAACTGAGCAAAGCTGCATGGTGTAGGCAGAGGTTGAATGCAGGCCCTGGGTTCAGTCACCCACTAGCTGTAAGTTGGTGACAATACTAGTACCTGCCTTCCGGTCACTGTGAAGTTTAAATACGGCAGTTCTTGTGAAACACACAGAGCACTGTCTGGCCATGTTAAGCCATTCTGTTGTTGTTATTATTATTATCATTATTGTCTTTTAGGGCTGAGCCAAGGCATATGGAAGTTCCCAGGCCAGGGGTCGAATCAGAGCTGTAGCTACCAGCCTACGCCACAGCCACAGCAACATAGGATCCAAGCCGCGTCTGCGACCTACACCACAGCTCACGGCCATGCCGGATCCTTAACCCACTGATCGAGGCCAGGGATCGAACCCGTATCCTCATGGATACTAGCCAGATTCATTTCTGTTGCGCCACAAGGGGAACTCCCGTTATTTTTTCTGTTCCTATCTTTAAAATTGAATTTCATCCACAGATTTTACTTCCCCAGTTAGGTACTGAAGCTTCAGAATACCAACTTCATATTCACAAACATTCTTCTTAAGAGTCTAAATCCTGCAGATGTTCCTGCAACTCGTCTGTCACTTACTTTCTCCTGTAAGATCTTCGTCTCTGTGTAGTAGTCAATGGGTCTCGTGGCATAAGGGAGGTCTTCGGTGCCATTCTTGATGTCGACGCCCTCAAAGATGACGCTGGCACTGCTGGTTAAAATGAGCTTCTGCCAGAGGAGACAGGAGGGTTGAAAAAAAAATCAGTCAAGGCACAGGTGGTCTAGTGGTTAGGATCTGGTACTTTCGCTGCCGTGGCCGGGGTTCAGTCCCACATCAAGCTGCTGCAAACTGCAGCCAAGGCGGAAAGAAAAGAGTCAGGACTGCTCACTAACACCGCAGCGGTCACAGAGGAAGAGGATCATATGGTCAAAAGGCATGTGCTCACGGCTGTCAACTGCAGGGCCTGTACAGATTCTTCACTATGCTGCCCTCGCTTTTCAGGCCTTCCTAATACAAAGATCACCATCCTCTGCAGCTATGTGGCTTAGAGACACCTTCTGAACTCTGACGCTGGAGAAGGCCAAGAGCAGAGTATAATGACAACAGAAGCAGCAAAATTATCACTATTTACAGATGTTAGAAACGTCTATATCCAAAACATGATGAATATACAGAAAGTATGAGAGTTCAGCAAAGCTGCTGAATACAAAACTGATATACAAAATGAACTGTGCTGTGCCCCTGTGCATTAGCAACTGAATATGTGCCGTGAAAGGTAACACTGCAATCACCCGAAGAGAGGGACATAGCAAAACATTTCACAAAAGATGTACAAAACCTTTATAAAGTATACAACTCTATCGAAAGACATTAAAGACAGAGACAAATAAATTTATCTCTGTATTTATGGATAGAAAGACACAATATCGGAAAGATGCCAATTCTCTCCCAAATTCCATTTAAGTTCGATGTGATTGCAATAACAACCGCAACAGGCTTTATCAAGTAACTTGATGATCTGGTTCTAAAATGTATACAGACAAATAAAGGGCTAAGAATAGCCAAGGAAATTCTGAACAACATGGTGAGGGGGTGACTTGTCCTGACGCAGAACAACACTGACCCAAAAATAAGTGAAAGAGGAAGCTGGAGCAGGCGTGTGCTCACCCATACAGCGACGTGATTCTCAGCAGTCAAAATGTGAACACAACCCCGGTGTCTATGAACACACTGCTGAGCCTTAAAAAAAAGGAAACCGACACCTGCTACAGCAGCAGTGGACCTGGAAGATGTTATGCTAAGCAAGCCACTCACAAAGGGACAAATGTGTATGATGCCACTTCTGAGAGGTCCCCACGGTTGGCCAGTTCACAGCTAGAGAAAGCAGAACGGTGGGTGCCAGGGACCGGGGCATGAGGGAGAGGGCCGAAGTTAGTGTTTCATTGGTACAGATTTCACCTTAGGATGATGAAAAAGCTCTAGAGATGGTGGGGGCGGTGGTGGCGGTTGTACAACAACGTGAATGGACTTAATGCCACTGACCTACAGGTATATGTAACCACAATAAAAAAAAACCACAAGCAATTTAGTCGCTCCTAGGGCTTAATTTCCAGGCTCTTCACAGCTTTAGGAGGAAGAGAACGAGAAGAGCCCTGGCTCACTCGGGTTTGCCCCTTACCTGAACCCCAGCCTCTTTGCAAGTTTCAATGACGTTCTTGGTGCCAATGTAATTCACTCTATAAAAGAGCTCCTTGTTGTTACTTGATGGCGGGGGTGATGCACAGTGGAAAACTGTGCTGACGCCTTTCAAAGCGGGGTATAGATCCTGGAAAAGCAAACAAAGACAAAAAAAAAATCACCCGTGCTTTAGACAAGTAAACAGCCTCCTCACATTCCTGCTCTCCAATCCGTGGCATGAGGCGTGCCGCCCTTTATTTATAATCCTATAAGCAACACAGGACTACATCCTCCTCGTGAAGGATTCCAACACCACAGAAGAAGGTGGGACAGAAACCACGCAGTCCCCTTGGCTGCCGCTCCCCATGACCTGGTCCCCACTCAAGACTGGTTTGCAGCCTGAGAAGCCTGTGGGGTCCAGAGAGCAGCAACATTTGTGCTTCTGTGCCCCATGGGTGGGGGTTGGCACAATTCTTTCCTGTGAAACTAGACACGAAACAGCAACCTGAGACGGATTAAAACAGTGATGTTTAATTTATTGCTACAGGGAAGCAGAGTGCTTGAGAAAAGTGGCTGATTGTAGATGTGGGGGCAGGAAAGAGAAGTCAGTCCTGCATAAAGGGCTCAAGACCCAACTCGACGAGGCTCCAACTGGCCAAAGAAAGAAGGGACACTTTGATCACTGGTAAGAGTAAGAATTCCTTTTGCAAAGTAGTAAATAAAGGGAAAGAGTCAAACACTGAATGTGCACAAGGTACAAAGACCTGAGCTAAGAAACGGAGATATGAAGGCTAAAGACAATGTGTGACCCATGACTGGATCCTGGATCCAAAACATAAAATTGGCTCTAAAGGACATTATTGAGACAGTTGGGGAAACTTGGATAGAGACTTATTATCGGATACAAGTGTCCTACCTCTGGAGTTCCTGCTGTAGCCGCGTGGGTTAAGAATCCGACTGCAGGAGTTCCCATCATGGCTCAGTGGTTAATGAACCTGACTAGGATCCATGAGGACACGGGTTCGATCCCTGGCCTAAATCAGTGGGTTAAGGATCTTGGGCGTTGCCGTGAGCTGTGGTGTAGGTCACAGATGTGGCTCAGATCCCGAGTTGCTGTGGCTGTGGCGTAGGCTCCAATTCAAGCCCTGGGCTGGAAACTTCCATATGCTGTGGGTGTGGCCCTAAAAAGACAAAAGAAAAAAGCCACGCCCCCCACCCCCACCACATGGGGGCTTGGATTCAATCCCTGACCAGGGAACTTCCACGATTCAGGTGTGGCCATAAAAAAAAAATTTTTTACTTTTTTTTTGTCTTTTTGCCTTATCTAGGGCCTCATCCGCGGCACATGGAGGCTCCCAGGCTAGGGGTCTAAGAGGAGCTGTAGCCGCCTGCCTTTGCCACAGCCACAGCAACGCGGGATCCGAGCCGCGTCTGCAACCTACACCACAGCTCACGTCAATGCCGGATCCTTAACCCACTGAGTGAGGCCAGGGATCGAACCTGCAACCTCATGGTTCCTGGTCGGATTCGTTAACCACTGAGCCATGACGGGAACTCCCCGCTCCAAAGTTTTAAAAACAGTGTTCTATCTCTTACATTTCTTGCAACTGATGATTTTACGTAATTAACTCATGGTTGTCCTGCTTTGGGTGATGTGAGTGGGTTTGTTACTGGTGAGTCACGATGAGAACTCCTAATTTTTCTTTTCGGTAATTTTATGGATGCATGGATTCTTGTTTCATTCAATTCATTACAAGCCACTACTACTATCTTTTGTGAGGCTCGAAACGTCCCAAATTTGGGTCAGTGGAGACTTCGTGTTGATTCCCCTGTCCTTCCGACACGTTCTCATTAGCAAAAACGTCCCAGGCTCACCCTGCATCTCTGCCCCCGAGTCCTAAGCAGGCTCAGTGCTCTTGGGGTGTCCATCCATGACACCCAACGGGAAAATGCCAAGGGATCAGAGCTGGCCTTAGTTCACCAGAAATGTAACACAAGGCACAGATGTGACTTTAAATTTTGTAGTAGCCACATTAAAAAAAAAGTAAAAAGGTGAAAATAATTTTAATGTCCAGAGATTTGGCAACATTATATGACTGCGCTTATAGAAAGGGCACATCCAGAGACATGAGGCGAATGGTGGCCAAGGGCCGGGCAGGAGTGGCAGTGGGGACTTCTAAATGGGCCTGGGATTTTCTTTTAGGGGTAATGACAATGTTCTGGAATTAGATAATGGTGACGGTTGCCCTGCTTTGTGAAGATACTAAAAACCACTGAATTGTGCACTTTAAAAACGTGAACCTTATGGAATGTGAATTAAAGCTCAATTTAACCCCCTCCCCAACACCAGCAATTGCACTTTTGGATACATAGTTGGGAGCAGCCTTTGGCACAGCACAGCCCGCGGGGAACTTTTTGGGTCAGGTTTTACTGGTACATGGGCCACATCCACTCCTTTCTGTCCTGGCTACGGTTGCTTTCGAACCACCAGGGCAGAGTTGGGTAGCAGCGACCGAGACGGGTGTGTACTAAATTCTTTTCTCTAACTTTACAATTTCTGAAACAAAAAAAACTTTTTTTTGGGGGTGGGGGGCGGACAACAACTTGGCTGGCCTCTGAACAGGGGCAGTCTGCTGGTTTCCATTCAGGGGCCTGGGGAAGTGGCCAAGGCTGGATGGTCTGTTACCTGCTGGCTGCAGAGGTCGCCAAGAAAGAACTGTACGCGGGGATTGTCGAACCCTTGCCGTTTATCAAATACGTTGACGGCATAGCCTCTCTCCAGCAGCTGCTCCACCATGTGCCGGCCCAGGAACCCAGAGCCGCCGATCACTGTGCACTTCCTGTCCTGTGGAAAGAGACGGATGGTGGGGTCACGGGGGGTGTCAGAACCGGGAGCTTTTAAGAGCCTGGACTCACGTGTCATGAGCTGCTGCGATGGCAGGCCAGTCTCTTGGTTTGAAACTCTTTTGGAACCAAGCTGGAAGCTGTATCTAATTCTGGTGTTCTAGCACCAATGGCAAGCTTTTCTTCTGATATCAGTAAGAAGGGAAGAGACAACAAATGATACGGACACAGGATGACCTGACACATGCTGTGTGTTTAGTGAAAGGAAAAAGAGTCATGTCTGAACTGAATGACACTACCCATGATCAAACCTGGACAGTCTAAAATCAAAAGCAAACAAAGAAAAGTGATACCTTCTTGCTCCCAACAGCTGATCCCTGAGCGCTTCTAAGGCAAACAGACAACACCACCCCCCCAAACCCCAGACAAACCACATACAGGAACCAAAAACCCAAACAAATTCCATTGACAGTGTGCACTTAAAAACATCAGAAAGAAGAAAGCAGAATTTCTGTACTTGCAGAAGACAGCCAGCCCCCTTTGCTCCCCAAGCACCACAGGGCTGGGCTGTGTGGCTCTGGGCTTGTCACCTAGCCCCTTCCTGCCCCAGTCCATTCAGCTAAGAGCATGCTGTCGGCTGATGGGGTCTCCCAGTAGGTGGCAGCGAGGACTGGTGGGCTGTTAATTAGCCAGACCCAGGGCTTTGCTTTCCCTTCCCTGAGCTCTGAGAGAGCAGACAAATTCAGCTTCTGCAACAGGGGCACTCTTGGCTAAATTCCCACTCTGGTAACTGGGGCTAACGGAAGGACAGAGCGCCACACGCAGGCACTGAAACACTCCGATTCCGGGGAGCCGATGCAAAACTGCGGCCGGCGCGCGCTGACTAAGCTGCCTACGCGTGTCCCCGAAGGAGGGCCTGTTACATCCCTCCTCCCTGGGGTCTTTCTCAAACCATATCCAAACCCATTTTTTCCTAAGCTAAATCCAAGTTAGGGTATGGAAATTAGCAATCTTATAGAAATTCTCTTCCTGATTAACAAGCCTACCAAGTAACCCACCAACTCGCCGCATATTCCTTAAACACCTATGTAACTGAGACGCGTGCGCGAATGCATGGCTGCCAGAGCCCCTTCTAGAGACCCACCCCTCGCAACCTGGCGTCCCATCTGGAGCTCCCAGGCACCCGGAGGTGGCTCTGGAGCTTCAGCATCATTGGTTCAGGCCCTCTTGTCTCCATTTTGATTACCCCCAAATACATGAATCCTATCACGCTAAATTATTAGCACCTTGACTAAATTTTCTAAGATCTCCCCAGGGCACAGGCGATCCCACCTCCTCCTGCTTCTCCCCAGTCGGCTGCACGGTGATCCCCGAATCCTCCCTGCCTCCCCATCTGTTTTCCCTGGTTTAGTTCAGAGGCCAAAGAGGGTCTGAACTAGACATCTCTAGTTACAGTTGTTTCAAAGGGGTGATGGTCTGATTTTTTTTTTTTTTACACAAAATCAAATAACCTTTTGCTATCATGCCCAGTGTAATTTCATCTCACAACCGCAAATGTGAGCAACCTGTACTCCTCTCTCTGACACAGTGACGTGGATTCTTTGATTGTGCTGAAATGTGGCACCAGTACTGCTTGGAAAGCGTGGGCCAGTGGCTGTTCCACAGAGAATTCTGTCCTGATGAGAAGTCAGATGCGTGATGGGAGCAGGCTACCTGGTTAGAGGCGATCAAGGATGGCTATTTTAACTGTGTTAGGATCTTGACATGACAGAACGCTCTAGGTCATTCGGTTTCTTCCCAGCTGCTGTTTGTCTTTAGCAGGGGACCCTTTTCTCAGAAGTCTTACACAGAATAACGAGGTATCAGCTAGGGTGAAAGTGGTTTTTTATGTTGGTAGTTTGCACTGATAACTTTTACTTCCTGTAAAGTCAATCAATGAGAACGAACAGCCATTGGAATCTGGACGGTTTTTGGTTGCTGCTGAGGATCAGTAAAATCCTTTTTGCACAAATAATGAACTACAGCTCTGGTGGTTTCTCTGAGCACGAGAATCTCAGAATGATCCTCAGCTGCAGCGTACGGAGAAGGTTTTACTCTGAGCCATACACTAAAACCAGTGTGAGGAGTTCCCACGTGGCTCAGCGGGTTAAGAACCTGACTAGTGGAGTTCTGTTTGTCTCAGCAGTAAGGGACCTGACCAGTGTCCATGAGGATGTGGGTTTGATCCCTGGCCTTGCTCAGTGGGTTAAGGATCCGGTGTTGCCCTGAGCTGTGGTGCACGTCACAGATGAGGCTCTGATGTGGCGTTGCTGTGGCTGTGGCGTAGGCCGGCGGCTGCAGCTCAGATTCAACCCCTAGCCTGGGAACCTCTATATGCCTCAGGTGTGGCCTTAGAAAGAAAAAAAATAGCACCAAAACCAAACCAGGGTGATCTGGTGACCCACAGGAGCCCTCTGGAGACTTTAATTTGCTAACATGTGATGCCAATACATTTGACCTTGGCCTGCTTTCATTTCTGAAGTGTTAGTATTCATCTGAAGTGAATGGAACCAAGCTTCTGCTAACCCTCAGGGGGTTCCCATGACTGCAAATGTGTGACTGGGCCCAGGGGACACCAGCCAGCCAAGGAGCCAGCCCCCAACCCCAGAGCTGTGCCCAGCAGAATCATCAGTGTTGTTTTAAGCTACTACATTCTGACAGTGTTTGTTACATACCAATAAGTAACAGACACTGTAAATTAAAATATATATCTCATATAAACAAGCAAAACTCAACATTGATTGATTTAATACATGGACCAGAGACAATTTTTAACCCATAGCTATATATCCATGGCGTACCGGTGTGTATGTGTCCAACTTCCCCCTTACCTGGTTTTGGTTAACCTTTTTCGGGTTAGTACTCTCTTTTGGAATGTCTTCTGTCAAATGTGTCTGGGTGACCTGGTCTTTTATTGATTCGCCAGCTGCTTGTTCCATTTCGGCTCGAAATACGGCCCCGTTTGCGATCAACTTCTCTTTCCTTAAAGACATTTTAGAGTCAGACATAGTTGTTATGTAAACGGAAACATCTTTTAGCTGCCAGTGCTCTGCGCCGAGTTTTCACAAAGGGCTAACCCACAGCTGTGGCCGCTGGATGAAGCACTCAGCGAACACGCCTGTGATGCAGCTGCTCTCAGAGAAGGGCCTGGCTGGGCCCGAAACTTACTGTATTTTTGCACTAAGCAGAAGGGAAGCCACTTAAACCACCTCGTTTTTCAGTTACAACAGACCATTGACTTTGGACCTCTGGCCTCCAAAACTGCGAGAAAATAAGTCTCTGAACTTTTAAGCTGCATACTTTGTGGTCACTTGTTACAGTAGCCAGTATTCTTCGCAGCCCTGAATCCAATGAGCACCACTGCCGATACTGCAGCTCCCCTGTACTATGGGGAAAGCAAGAAGCCTTGAGGCCTGTTTCCCTCTCCTGATCTTCGGGGAAGACCTAGGAGGTGAAAGAAGATACCTGTCCTGCCCCCATGGAGCCATACCTTTCAAACAATGCACCTGCAATCTTCAGCAAAGCCGCTTCTTGTAAAAACAAAAACAAAATCAAATCTAATTTGTCTCAAATTATACACAAAGTATTCTGAAGTTTATAAATTGGTATGTCTCTGAATTAAAACCAGTATGTATGCCCTTTAGACAAACTGGGTCTTGGTCTAGGGCGAAAAAGTCTCTAGGAAAAGAGAACCACCTTCTGCTGGTGAAACCCAGTGCCTGGCTCAGCTCTGGGGCGGGGGGAGGAGGGCCGGGGCAGGATTAGATAAAGGGAGCGCGGAGTAAGCTCATCTCCTCCCTGCTGCAAAAGGCCCCTGGACACCGAGTACTGGGGACAAAACGGACAAGATAGTCTGTACATTGCAAACCAGACAGAAGCAAATGTTCCCTCCTTCGGAAACAGGGGAAGCCAGGCTCGTTGTCCTTCGAGGCCTCGCTCAACTGTCACCTCTGTGAAACCTCCCCCCATCCTTAGCTGCTTCCTTAGCGCCTGTTTCCGCTCCCACTCTAACAGCACGGTGGTTTACGCTTTTCCCCCCACGGCCGTCTTGGCCCAGGAGGCCGGGAGCCCCTGGAGGTCCAGGGAAGACCTGCAATAGAGTACGGGTTGAAATGTGCTGCTGAGGCCCGTCGGAGGCCTCATCTGCAGAGTGGCAATCCTTCCTGGCGACCTCAGAGTTGCCGTAGCTGAAACAAGCCTCAGGGGTAAGAGGGAAGCGGCAGTAAATAAATGAGCAGCCTGGTGGACAGCGCCCTCATGCACAAGGCCACTGCTGAACAGGCCCTGCAGAAGGCATAGCGCCGACCTTCAGGGAGCCCAGCATCTACTGTGGGAGATAGGCTTAGCAGATGGTGGCAAAAGTGCCCTAGAGTGTTGATGTGGGTAAACCCAGACAGGGAGGAGATCTCTAAGTCGAGTTCTAAGGCCCCAGAAGCATGAGTCAATCAGAGAGGGTAGGTTTCTGGAAAGACATTCTGAGACCAGGGGTGGGAAGCACAAAGTGATGGCATAGAACCAGCATGTTCTGTGACAAGCTGCGACACAGCAAGTGCAAAGCAAGACTGGGAGCAGGAGTTCTCATTGTGGCTTGGCAGTAACAAACCCAACTAGCATCCATGAGGATGTGGGTTCGATCCCTTGCCTTGCTCAGGGGGTTGAGGATCCAGCGCTGCCATGAGCTGTGGTGTCGCAGACTCAGCTCCAATTGGACCCCTATCCTGGGAACTTCCATAAGCCTTGAGTGCGCCCTAAAAAAAAAAAAAAAAAGTTGAGAACACGCAGGGGCTGTGTGTCAGGGTAAGGAGTTACTTTAGGAGGAGATGGAGGAGACAGTGTAAGCAGGGCTGTGCATAAGGTCAGAAAGATCGCGAAAATCCTGCTGAGTGTCATGTGCTTCTACATATGAGCACAACAGTTCCTTGGCATCTGTGGGGTACTGGTTACAGGAGCCCCTGTAGACACTAAAATCCATGGAACTCAAAATGGATTATGTATTTGCATAGAACCCATGCACCTCATCTCCTCCTGTGTATTTTAAATCATCTCTTGATTATTTATAACACCTAATACATCGTCACTGCTATGTCACTGCCTTGTAAATAGCTGCCTATGCAGCAAATTTGAATTTTTGTTTGAAACTTTCTGGAATTTTTTGAAAAAATATTTTTTTACAATATTTTAAAATATAGTTGAATCCATGGATGTGGAACTTGCAGATATGAGGGGCTGACTGAATATTACCCCATTAAGATCCAAAAAGCAGGAATTCCCACTGTGGCTCAGTAGTAACGAATCCGACCAGTATCGATAATGACACAGGTTCAAACCCCAGCCTCGCTCAGTGGGTTAAGGATCCAGTGTTGCCACAAGCTGTGGTGTAGGTCGCAGATGTGGCTCAGATCTGGTGTTGCTGTGGCTGTGGCTGTGGTGCGGGCTGGCAGCTACACCTCCGATTGGACTCCTAGCCTGGGAACTTCCATATGCTGTGGGTGAGGCCCTAAAAAGAAAAAAAAAATTCAGAAAGCATCTAGTATGAAGAAAATACTGGTATGAAGGAAATATAGTATGAAGACAATACTCATTCAACGGATAAGAAACCGAGGATCAGAGAGGTCAAAGGACTTGGCCGCAAGTCACTTGTGGTCGCTCCTTCTATTCTTTCACCCTGGGAAGTAGGGTGTAGAAGGACACGAAGTGAGAAGGACTAGCAGGAGGCTCAGATACCAGGCTGAGTCTGGACTTTGGTCTATAGTCACGGGAAACCTCTGAAGGTTTATAAGCACGGTGGTGACCTGATCAGAACCGCTCAATAGGAAGACTACCCTGATGGAGCAGCGTGGACTAGACAGGTGAGAAGCAGGAAACAGGGGTGCTACTCACCAGCTGTTCAACCAAGATTTAGTGAGGACCTAATAAGCACCCTTCACTGTTCAAGGTCCCGGAATGCCAGCAGTGAACAGAACAGGGGGGCGCGTGCCAGGGTACCAGAAAAAAAGAAGCCCAGTGTAAGGGCACTTACCTGATTCCTCTCTGGCCATTGGCACAGTATTTTGGGAAGCAGGGAACAGAGCATAAGTTTCTCAGGCTGAAAAAAGCCTGAGATTTATCGACATTCATTAAACCAAAGTGTTTGCCGAACTGCTGCCCTTTACCCTCTGGTCCAAAACCTTCTGGTCCTATTTGACTCTTTTCCTGCCCCCGCCCCACTAACCAGCCCCCAAGTTCTATCAGTTTTCCCCTTAAAGGCTGTTTCTTTTTCTCTTTTCCACCTCTGTTGCTCCTGTCCCACTTCAGGCCTTCAGCAGCAGCCTCCCTGTGGGCACAAGCCAGAGCTCTCACCGTGCTCTGCAAGGCTCACCCCAACACGCTTCCTCCTCTCCCCTGGCTTGCTCCAGCCCCAGGACACTAGCTTCCTTGCCAGACTCAAATGCACAGACACACTCCTGCCTTGGAACTTTTGTTCCAGTCGCCTTTTCTGCCTGCTTGTTCTACTTGTTTCCTTCCTCCAGGTCTTTGCTCCACTGTCACCTTCTCAGGTGTAATAAGTACTATGGGATAAAAATAGAGAAAGGTCCTGGGGGACGCAGGGCCAAACACCTTGAGTGTTTGGGTGTCAAAATCTCCTTAACTCCCGTCAGAGTCCGTTCCTAGGCCCGCAGCTCATCTTCCTGAGCTGCTTTTAGCCAGGTGAGAACTAAAGTAATCCTATCTTCGTATCTATTTGGGGTGGGACGGACACGCCCAAAGAAAGAGCCTCAGGTGGATAGATTCGGCTTCTAAGTCCCAGACGTCCGAACCTCTGTGAAAATGCCCGGCCTGTGCCTTCCCTTCTCTTAGTTTCAGTTGTCCCCTGAATACATTCTCTGCCCCAACAAGCAAGGTCACGGTCTTCTCTGGCCCCTCTGACCCTAACTCAGTCTTAGTCCATGACCAGAAAGTCCCCGACCCGGCGAGCGCTTGTTACCCTTTGGAGCCCCGCGAAAGGCCCCACCCGATTCCTTGCCTTCCTGTCCTGTCGCCAACCCAAACGCGAGGTCGCAATCCTTACCTGTCGGTAGGTGTCCTTCTGGCCGGCCTCAGCGCACCGGTAACCTGCACCCTCGGAGCTCCAGCCGCTGGCAGCCACCCGCTTCTTCCCCGCCTTGTGAGACTACTATCGGCTGAGGCTCCTCCACCAAAGGGATTGGTTCTGGCTCAGCCAATCAGCGCTCGCGATGTAATCCTGTCCAATGAGGTTAGGCCGCAAGCACAATGCCCTGTGCCCTGCGTCAGGCCTTCGTCAGGTTAGCCCCACCCACTCCAGCCCTGAGCCAATGGGGAGCGGCCGCGAGCTGTCCTCCAATGGGGTGCGAGGCCGCGCGCGGGGGGCGGTGGGAACGGCGCCGAGCCTGTGTGTAAGTCCGTTGCCGTAACAACGGGAAGCGGAGTCCATCAGCGATGGTGAGTGCTTTTTACCCTTTCGAGCCCCGCGTCCAGAGGCTGAGCCCTTCACAGGCCTTGGCCTGGCCCCGCCGCCTCTCCTGCGCTGTTCTCGGCTTTGGCGCACTCCTCTGAGCGCTTCCCGGAAGGGTAGGGTGGAGATCCTGGCCGCCTTGCTGGGCCTGCGATTAGCCGCTGCCTCCCATTCAGCCACAGCTGGCCCCTACCCACCCTTTGGGCTCCCCTGGCTCCTTCGGTGACCATCTCTGGTAAAAACAGACTCGCGTTCTTCGCAGACCCCGACCGCTTTCAGACTCTGGCCTGCTGGCCGCCTCTACCAAAGTTTCCGCACAGAGCCGGGGGAAGTTTACGGTGTTTGATTGTTAATGTGCATTTAAAATGTTAAATATTGGGACTTCGGGAAACACTTTGACCTTCTTGGAGGAGGCTCAGATGTACCGAGGGGATTGCGTTTTATTATTCGGTATTGACAGAATATACATCTTAATTTAGTATTTGGATAAATTAGAAGTAATCAGAAAATCGTAGAACTTAGAGCGAAGCAGAGTAGCGTTTTAAGGACATTTTTAGAATTAAGGTCCCAAATTCAGAGAGAGCTGATTATCTGCACAGTTATCCAGGGTCAGCTCCTTGGCTAGCTCTCTTTTTAGATGATTTCAAATAAGAGATATCCAAAAGAACAAGGGATCTCCTTACTTCTAGAAACAATGGTAAAGAAGAGGGAGGGACAGAGGTGCAGAGAAAGAGTCATTGCTCTTTTCACTAAACCCTGTTATTTCTCCTATTAAGGTTTGGAATTCGTTGGTATAAACTATTTTAAAAGTAGATATGATTGTAACATATTTATGTAAACTATGGACTCTATTACATAATACTGTGCTTCTCTGTTTGTGAAACATATAAAGGCCTCTAACTTTAAAAAGACAAACGTGGCATCTGCTGCCCAGCGAAAAAGGATGAGTCCTAAACCAGAGCTTACTGAAGAGCAGAAACAGGAAATCCGAGAAGCTTTCGATCTCTTTGATGCTGACGGAACTGGGACAATAGATGTTAAAGAACTTAAGGCAAGCCCTGTACATTTCTGCTCTGCTGCCTTGACTTTTCTCTGCCTCTTTCTCTTCTGTGCTGTTTTTCTGTCTTTACTTACCTCAACTATTATTAAATAAAATTGAGTGCAAATATTAATTTGCTTAATGTTACAGTGTTTCCTAATTATTTAACATGGTTGTGTCAGATTCTGGCTTAATGCTCTCAGTGCTGTCATCTTTTTGCTCCTGGGTTTAGATGTACATATTGAGATGATCCTGTTTTCATTGCAGGTGGCAATGAGGGCACTGGGCTTTGAGCCCAAGAAAGAAGAGATCAAGAAAATGATAAGTGAAATTGATAAGGAAGGGACAGGAAAAATGAACTTCAGTGACTTTTTAACTGTGATGACCCAGAAAATGGTAAGTTAGCTAAGATGATTGGCATATTTTCCACCAATAATGGTGGACAGATTTAAGTCTAGATATGAGAGGATCTTTCCACCCAATGGTCCGTTTCTCTTTCATTGGCCTCCTGGCTCCTCCTTAGTGTGGCTCATGTACATTCTACTGGCCTGTGGAAAAGTGGCTCCATCAGTGTTTCAGCTGTGCTTCCCAAGGCACAGGTCTTTTCCTGCTCTAATAATCCTGTTGCTTTGAAATCATCTAGTCACACCCATATTTTTGTTCTGGGACTAATTTAAGAGTTCAGAAAGCTTTTCCTCTTTTCCTCTGTCAGAGTACCTGCGATCCTAGTAACTCTTTGTGCTCTCATAAGTGAAAATTTCTTCTCTTTCCTCCCTGCTCCCGTCTGCCTCCAAGAGGATCCCTCTTCCACCAGCTTAAGCAGTATATTTCCTCTAAATTTGACCCCATCATCTGCTGCTACATTTTAAAAACCAGTCTACTTTCTCTTTGATTTGTACAGAAAATGTTTTAAGTGCAATCCTTTATATTTCCTTCTTAGCCTCTGGGGTTGTACTAATTTCATTGTTTGTCCCCTTTCTCTACGCTGGTTGACTTTTTCTAACCCCAGCGCCAATGTCATGAGGACCATCACAAAGGCCACGTGGTGCTCTTGTGGCAGGGCAGAGGGGATGGTGCTAGGGCTGTGGGACATGAGTAATTCTCTTTACTCACGTGTTTTTTATGTTCTGCTTGTTAAGTCTGAGAAGGATACCAAAGAAGAAATCCTGAAAGCTTTCAAGCTCTTCGATGATGATGAAACTGGGAAGATATCATTCAAAAATCTGAAACGTGTGGCCAAGGAGCTGGGCGAGAACCTCACTGATGAGGAGCTGCAGGTTTGTGATGTGTCAGCCTGGAGCCCTGTGCGGCTTTTCTGAGTTATGTTTTCTTGAATGCTTTGGAGGAAAACTAGTATTCGCTTGTCCCTCTGGAGACCACTTAGTTTCTCTTTCGATAGTGTGGTAAACCTGTGGGCACTGCTGCCACGTGGATGGTTTTACTTACTATTTTAGGGTTTAGGCATCTCCCCAGTCAAGATGATCTTCGAGCTCCCTGCTAGGTGATACACGTGTGGCAAAGGATGACTTGCTTTTCAAATATCTTTTCAGGAGCCAAGCTGTTAGAAAAAGCAGCATCTTTGTAGTGGGGCGGGGGGACTACAGTTGTCTATTCATGTAGCATTAGAAAAGCGTATTTAGTTGCATACTTGTTTCATTTATGAATTAATGTACCTTGACTCCTGTCATGCAGGAAATGATCGATGAAGCTGATCGCGATGGGGACGGAGAAGTCAACGAGCAAGAGTTCCTGCGCATCATGAAGAAGACCAGTCTTTATTAAGACCTGTCTCTTCTTTCCTTCTGCAAGCACATGGAACTAGATTTAGTGCCTGCCATTGTGTGATACCTAAATTATTTCTCCCCCACTGACCTCTCTAACTTCAGTGACAGCCTTGAATCTATTTTAGACTTTCGAAAGTATTCTTTGACATTACAGTCCTTTGCAAGGTGACCTGTTGATGGCACATTAGAGTGGAGAAAAGGGTCTTCAGGCTTTTGCCCACCTGCTGTTCTGCCTTGTGTCACTTAACTCTTGTCATGCATTCCCACATTTATGCCACCCGCCGCAGAACAACTTCTTAACAAGCACATGTTGTACCTGTGTTCCCACGAGCAAGGGACATCTCTTTGATGGTTTCAATTGTAATTGACACCCGAGTGCAGCTTTCTCTTTTATAAAACCCAGTGAACTCTCTCACTTGCATTTGGGGTGTGTGTGTGTGTGTGTGTGCACATGCGTGTGCTGTTTGTTTTGTCTTAAAATAAAGCCTTTCTTATTTTGAGTTCTTGTTTTCTAAGGATGAGTTCTTTAGTCTTGACTCTGAGTTCAGCTTCTAAACCGTTTTGTTCAAGGCAAGCTGGTAGATCCTAAATGCCTTGCCAGCCTGCGGGCAGAAAATGAAATAATCTTTTCCTACTGATGTGAGTTGCTTTTTGCCTTGGGAACCCAGCAGTTTGTAAAACTACTTGACCATTTTGCATCAGCCTAAATGATGCCCTGAAAATCGTTTTGGCAAAGTATATAGCCAAAAAAGAGTCTTATTGGTAATTTGTACTTCGGGCAAATCGGGGAAAGCCAAAAGTGATTATGACAGTAGGTTGGGTTCAGCCAATCTGTGGTCACTTTATTTGCTGGATGGTGTCTCAGAGTCTTGGTGTGAGTTGGGTCAAGTGACCTTGCCCAGCCCCCTCCTGGCCCTATATGGGATGACCTAGAAGAGAAATCTTGGGAGGTGGCATTACAGTCTCTGCCCAGGCTGAGGGCAGGGAGCAAGAAAGGGTGAGAGGGACTGGAAAACAAAGTTCACCGGCACATGGAGAGGGAGAATTTTTTTTTTTTTCTTTTCTAGGGCTGCATCTGTGGCATATGGAAGTTTCCAGGCTAGGGGTCAAATTGGAGTTACAGCTGCCGGCCTTCGCCACAGCCACAGCAACGCGGGATCCAAGCCACATCTGCGAACTACACCACAGCTCACGGCAACCCTGGATCCTTAACCCACTGAGCAAGGCCAGGAATTGAACCCACGTCGTCATGGATACTAGATTTGTTTCTGCTACGCCACAATGGGAACTCCAGGGAGAGTGGGTTTCAAACTGGGATGGGGTTGCCTGATTTAGCTAATAAAAAAGAGCACCTAGGTCAGTTTGAATGTCAGATCAATTTTTTTTTTTTTTTTGTACAGGTATATCCCATTTGGACCTTTTGTTGTTTATTCACTGGTTTTTTATTTTTATTTTGGCTTTTTTTAGGGCCATACCTGCAGCATATGGAGATTCCCAGGCTAGGAGTCTAATCAGAGCTACAGCTGCCGGCCTGTACCAGAGCCACAGCAACGCCAGATCTGAGCTGCGCCTAAAACCTACACCACAGCTCAGGGGAACATGAGATCGTTAACCCACTGAGCAATGCCAGGGATCGAACCCGCAACCTCATGGTTCCTAGTCGGATTCGTTTCCACTGCGCCATGATGGGAACTCCTGTTTATTCACTGTTGATCTAAAATTCAACTGTATCTGGATGTCCTGTATTTCACCTAGCAATCCTATGTGGGCTGCATGTTACAGAGCTGTGACACGGTCTCATCTCTGGACACTGGCATCCTGGAAGACTTGGGGGCCCCCAGACAAGTGTCCTGCAGGAGGGACTGCTCCTTGAGAAACACTGAAGTATGTGGGTGGAGCCCAGAGTAGCCTCAGTCCTGAGTTCTCACATGGGCTGCACCGCCTCCTGGCTCTGTAATTTGGGGCAAGCTGCTTCTTTGGGTGCCAGGCTCCTTGTCTGTACAGTAGGGAGGAGAGTGGTGCTTAACTTAGAAGTGCTGAGGGGCCAATGAAAACAAAAAGGATCCGAGAAGGAGGCATTTCAGAGGTATTTGCCCTCACTCGTTCCTTGGGTATGGTTGTCACATAAACTTTTTGTTAAAATGTAGGTCCATAAAACTTATGCTAACTGTTCCCAAAGGCGAGCTGAGAGCATTTCCTGCAAGGATTTGACCTTTGTCATATTGCTGTTTTTTAATAAGACGCAGAAGATCTGATAAAAGACTTATGATATTGGAAAAGAGTGAAAAAAACTGGGCCCTACTACCCATTTTACTGTTAACTGTCACCCTGGAAATATTCTTATCTTCTCCCACTTAATGTTCTCCTAAATAAAATAAAGTCAGAATCTTTTTTTTTTTTTTGGTGGGGGAGGGAGAGTGACAAGTATCATGTTATCCCTAAGGACAAAAAAGAACAAGCATAACATGCTTTGCTACATGGGTGCTGAAAAGGGAGGGTAGTAGAGTTCAGTTCACATGGGGCCGGACAAATAGGTGTAGGGGAGATGGCGATGGGGTCGGGACAGAGAATTAGAAGAGGTTAGTTTCTATGGGGCTGGACCCGGTAGAGGGGCAGAGAGGCTGCGTAAAATCCGGGGAGTGTGGGGTTGGATAGGGATGGAGAGAGGAGGTGGGTCAGCTCATGAGGATGGTGTGTAAAGAGCTGGAGGGGGATGGTGGGGGATGGGTAGGGAGAGAGAGGTGACAGGGGTCAGTCCTTGTGGGTGGACCAGACAGGTGTAGGGGGAGTAGAGCGGGGTGGACTGGGAGAGGAAGCAGAGGTCAGTTCAACTGCAGATGGGTCAGAAAGATATTGGGGAGTGAGAGGGGACTGGGAAGCAAGGGACTGAGTTTCATCCCTGTGGCTAGGAAAGAGTAATGGGAGAGGAAAGGAGAGGGCCAGGAGCAAGGGTTAGTTCGTGTGCAGATGGACCAGAGTTGTAAGGGCTTGAGGGTGATGGGGAGAAGGGAGCAGGTGTTAGATCATGTTCAGCGGCAACAGAACTGCAGTGGGAAAAAATTCTCTGATGGCTCTCCCTCATGAAGCCAAGTTAGCCCCCAAGCCAGGAAATACCCTTTCTGGAGCCCTCCATGTCCTTTGTGATTAGTGTCTTACAGCATGTTGCTCCCTCCTCTACTCCACGTCTCATGACCTGTTCAACTCAACATCCTATGTTCTTAAAGTCACTGGAATATTGTGCAAAAATGATCAGTCTTCCTGGATCACAGCTATGAAGCAATGACACCATTTAGTGACTTAAATTTCTACCAGTAGTGCCCCAAAGTCTCACAGGGGCTCCGAGCCCAGTTCTAAAAACATCACCATCATAACTGGGTGTATCTGGAAATCAAGTCACGTCTTTTCTCCACTGACCCTCAGCTTTGTAAGCCTTTCCCCCTTTTCTATCTGCTTGTCGTGGTTTGGAGGCTTGCCATTTTCACTGCCTTTCTCCTCTTTGCCCCGAACATCTATTATATCACCAAGATTTCCCCACAGTAGTCACTCTGTTACATCTCTTCATTTCTGAAGCCAGTATCTCAAACAAAATTGGGAAAACTGTAATGTCCTCCTAGTTGCTTTCTCTGTCCTGTCTTTTCCCAACTTCTTGTGCCACTATCTTGCTTAGGGAGGGAGCCTGGCCTTTAGACTGGGTCATCCCTGCTTCAAATCTCAACTTTTCTCCTCTACAGCTGTGGCCTCAGAGGAGACGACTTAATGGGCTTGAGCCTGTTTTCTCCTTGGCTTGGACTGTTCTGTCCTCAGTCAGTGCCTATAAGTGTTATCCTTGGTGTAGAGTTAATTTCTATACACGTACTTATGCCTCTGCCATTGTACCTATTGAAATATTGCTCCGTTTCCCCCCAAAACCTGTATTCTTCTCTTCTTATGAAGCTTGCTGGCCCTGAGAGATGCCTCTTTCTGGAAAAACTTTTGACAATACAGAGGATTTGTAGCAAGTAAACAATTTTCCTTGCAAACACTCAAGAAGACAAACATATCATTTTATTCTCATTTAATTAGACTTAATCGAGCCTCCAACCAGCCAGCTATCATTCCATCAGCGTCCACACCTGGTAGCTTTTATGAGGGGTCCACAGCGCTGCCACAAATCCTCTCTGTTGTCAAACAAAACTTCTTCATAATCATGCTTTGTGCCCAGTGAAATGGTCTGTTCACGATCATTTGCCAACCTTGTTGATCTTGTGGTAAGGATTTATTGACTCATTAAAAAATTCAAGCATTCTGTGGCTCCTTTTTTCCTGACCATTGTCTCTAGAGCTGGTGGATATGTCTATTGTTTAAGCCTTCCTCAGTCTGTGGACTTGGTTTTGGCAGCCCTAGCAAACTCATACATGTCTCTTTTTTACCAAAATATTTCCTTTATTCCTCCAAGTGTCCTGACCAGAAGTGCACATGATAAAGAAACTTTGGACATGAGGATATGCAGCATTGCCCGCCACCAAACTTGAAATTTTTTTTTTATTAAAGTAACCTGGCCCGCCAAACCTTTTCTTTCTCACTTTAGAGTGTAGACATGTACATAGATGTGAGGCCATCTCCTTGTGAGATTTGCATGTGGGACAATATTTGTGCAATCCCACATACAAATAGGTCCAACGATTACAAACTGAGCCTGAATGAGTAGGGTCAGTGTGACGGAGCTTCAGATGTCACATTGGTGTGCTTGTTGTTTCTGATCTGCTATGTACAGTTTAAGAACGATGCTTACAGGATGAACATGGATCTCTGAAACAACAGACACCAACTTGTGAGGAGAACCATGGACTAGCGGTGAAATGCCTCTGGAGCTGGACAAGTGAAATTCCATCATTTGACCTCTCGCAAGTTACCTAAAGCTTCAGTACTTTGTCGATTTCATCTGTCAAAGAGCCCCCTTTGATATTAATAGAACCCACCTCAAGGGCAGTTGTAAAGATTAAATAAGCCAGTATAAGAGTTCCTGTCGTGGCTCAGAGGTTAACGAATGCGACTAATATCCATGAGGACGTGGGTTTGATCCCTGGTCTCTCTCAGCGGGTTAAGGATCTGGAGTTTTCATGAGCTGTGGTGTAGGTTGCAGACACAGCTTGGATCCCATGTTGCTGTGGCTGTGGGGTAGGCCAGTGGCTACAGCTCTGTTTAGACCGCTAGCCTGGGAAACTTCATGTGCTGTGGCTGTGGCCCTGAAAAGACAAAAAAGAAAGAAAGAAAGAAAAAGAAGCCAATATAAATCAAAGAGCTTAGAACAGAGCCTGGCACATGGTAGGCATTCAATAAGTATTCGTTGAATGAATAAACTCAGAATTTGGCTGCAATCCTCAACTACAGGGCTTGGGAGCTACACCACTCCTCCTAGTGGTGCAGTTTAGGGATATCCCTTTAGCACAAGGATTCCTAACCTGGGACATTTCAGAGGTTTGTGAGTTACCCCGAAGGGGTTCTTAAATCTCCTAAGATAACATGCACACTTTGTAGGTACAGGCAGGTAGACAATTTTCATCACATTTGTTCAAAGATTCCATGAGTCTAAAGAGATTCAGGCCCATCGACTTGGAATTGGGCATCGCCATTTGGGGTGTGGAGAGAAATAGGCAAAGCCACCGCATTGTGTAGGAGTAGCAATAGCAGTCGTGGTAATAATAATAGCAATAGCAGTAACGGTCGTAGTTGTCGTAGCAGCAGCAGCAGCAGCAGTAGTACTGTGTGAGACCCGGTTTTGGTGTCTTCCGTCCACACAAGCATTCCCTGAGATCTGCCTGTTTCTTGGCTCTGCCAGGGTATCTCCACGGAGGAGCTCCAGCACAATTTCCATGCCATGCCTGACGACCTAAGAGTAATGCCTCTTTTCCACTGTCTGGACCTCTTGGCAACCCTCTACTCTTTGCAGTCTTGGATTCCAGTAATCTCATCACTTGCCTGGATTTTTGGCCGTCTCCTCTCTCTACCCTTTTAGCCTTTTTTAGCTTGAAAATCAATCTCCTTGAAGGAAAATACCAACAAAAGAGGATTTATTTTCTTTAAGAAGTTGTTCTTTCCTCTGTTTATACTGTCTAAAAGGCCTTTTACTTAGCTACCTTCAGCAGTTTTTAAAAGCCTTAATCCATTTTCAGCTTCTTCCCTGAAATTATTCTTTGTGATCCACACCATTGTTTTTTTTTTTTTTTAAAAAATCCATCATTAGATTTGTTCTCTCCTTGTATTATTGGCACTTATTTATTTATCATTTGTTCAGCAATAATGAACACGTATTCTGACCCAGGCCCTGAAGTAAATGAAATACTAGCCCCTGGCCTCATAGGATTTACATTCTGGTGAAGGAGACAGGCAAAAAATCTCAGGAAAACAAAGCTGGAAAAGGATGGAAGGGTGCTGTTTTAGACAGGTTGGTTGGGGAAGGCCTCTCTGTGGAGATGACGTTTAATCAAGGACCTTGAGCAATGAGGAGATCTGAGGAAAGAGTATCTCGCAGAGAGAACAGCACGAAATTTTTAGGGCCACACCTGCAGCATATGGAAAGTCCCAGGCTAGGGGTCAAATCAGAGCTACAGCTGTCAGCCTACACCACAGCTCACAGCAACACCAGATCCTTAATCCCCTGAGCGAGGCCAGGGATCGAACCAGTGTCCTCAGGGATACTAGTCGGGTTTGTTACCACTGAGCCACGATGGGAACTCCCTAAGCTGAAATAATTTTAAGTGAAAACTGGGTGGTTGATTGTACTCTTTTTCTCTCTTGTTTGGTTTACATGTTTTCTATTGCTAATTTCTTTTTTTTCGATGGCTAAAAGATATAGCGTTTCTTTTTTTTTTTTTTTTTGGTAATTTTATTTATTTATTTATTTTCCATTATACCCAGCTGCACAGTGTGGTGACAAGGTTACATATACATATATGGATTCATCACAAGTGGTTAGACATGGTATAGCACTGGGAACTATGTCTATTGTTAATTTCTTATTTAGAATTTTGATTGCTGAAACACCCATCAGGGCAATTTCTTAAACACATCACAGCTTCCTGCTAGGGGCTAAGGTCTCCAAGGAGGTTCACAAGACCAGTGCAATGTGAACTTGTGAACTTGACTGGGCCATGGGTTGTCAAACATTATTCTTGGTGTTTCTGTGAGGGTGTTCTGGGATGAGACTTACAGTTAATTATGAACTGAGAAAAGCAGATTGCTCTCTCTATTGTGGGTGAGCCGCATCCAATCAGTGGAAGGCGTGGATAGAACAAAAAGGCTGACCTTTCCCTGAATAAGAGAGGCAGAATTCTTTCTTTGAACTGGAACATTGGATCTTCCTGGATCTTGAGTCTTTCATCCCTCAGGCTGGAACTGCACCCTTGGCTCTTCTCCTTCCCAGGAGACTATTGTCTTTCTTGGGTCTCCAGCTTGCTTGCTGACTCACTCTGCTGATCTTGAGTCTTGTCCATCTCCGCAATCCTTTCAGCCAGTTCTTTATAATAAATCTCTCTATGTGTCTACACACACACACACACACACACACACACAGCAGAACCAGTAGGAGATATATGTATGTGTGTGTGTGTGTAAAATCTACTGGTTCTGTTTCTCTGGCGAACCTTAACTAATATAGACAGCAGAGGGCGATGTCTCATCAACCACTGCCTGTTTCTCTTTGGGAACTGTTGGACAGTTGTTTTCTTCAAAAGGGAGAAAATCTTCTGAATTCTTTTTTCTTCCTCAGACAAAAGAAGGTAATTTCAGAGAATGAAAGCAGCATAAAGGGTTGTTGGTATATGTGATAGGATAAGATCATTCTAAAACAGGCTTGAGACTTCCTAGGCAATGCGTTCAGCATGAGAAAGACACCAAGGTTCTGCAGCTAGTGACAAAACTAGTCAATGCAGACGACTCTTCCAGGATATCAAAGACCACATTATAAACAGTGAGGTAAGTTATAGGGCAAGATTTTAGAGGTGGGATTTCTCTAACAGAAAGAATAGTAGAAGGAGTGGAAAGAAGGGTGGAAATTGATATTAATGACATTGTGTGTATGTATACCTTACATTCATACCTACGTAAGAATATCAGTGTAGAGAACAAGGTCTGGAAAGATGCACACCCACACTTTTAACAGCGGTTTTCTCTGGAGAGAGGAAGGCACCTGGAGGGGGTTATAGTGAAATGGACTTCCTTTTAATATGTTTTGTGTTTGAATTTCTTAAAACAAGATTGCATTCACCTACGATTTTCAGATTTAAAAACATTCTTTAATAACACTTCTCACTTATTAAGGTGTCTGTAAAAATGGAAAGTAACAAGTGTTGGTGAGGATGTGAAGAGAGTGGAATCCTGGTACATTGCTAGTGGGAGTATAAAGTGGTGCAGCCACTTTTGAAAACTGGTGACTCAACAATTCCACTCTTAGGTGTATTACAATGAGAACTGAAAGTAGAGGCTTGAAAAGATATTTGCATACCCATGTTCATAGCAGCGTTATTCACAATAGCCAAAAGGTGGAAACTCAAGTGTCCATCCATTATCACATGAATGGATAAACAAAATATAATTTATATAACACAATAGAATATATTCAGATATGACAAGGAATGAAATTTTGAGATATGCTGTAATATGCATAGATACCGAAAACATACTTTGTGAAAAAAGACACAGAAGGACAAATATTGAAGGACAAATACACAGAAGGTCAAATTCCACTTGCATGATGTACCTAGAATGGACAAATACACAGAGACGGAAAGTAGAATAGAGGTTACCAGGGGCTGGAGGAAGCTGTTATTTAAAGGATACAGCTCTTTTGGTTTTTGATTTTTTTTTACTGGGAATGATGAAATTTTTGAATAATAACGGCAGTGGTTATACAACATTATGAATATATTTGATGTCACTGAATTGTACACTTATGACCAATTACAATGACAAATATGTTATATATAATTTTACTGGAATAAAAAACCTGAAAATGATTAATAGAAGGGGGTGTTGTACTGTTAGATCTAGCTGTACTATTTTACAAAAGGAAAATAGTGGCTTCTAGGGACTACAAAGGGTAGGCTCAGTTTTATGAATGAAGTGTTTGTGTGAAGCAGCAAATGCTGAGGATGTTTCTGACAGTTGCAATATAGTAAAGAGAGGTGAGGACCTGCTGCTGTCGACTTCACGCTAAATTCCACAAGAGCAAGGGTTGGATCTATCTTTGTTCGTCATTGCAAACTTAGAGATTAGTACAGTGCTTGGTGCACAGTAGGCGCTCAATAAATATTTGTTGAATGAACACATGAACTTCTGTGACTAGATAAAAATCATTCTCTGTCCTATCATTTTGAGCACCATTGTCAATTGTCAATTATTTGATGCACAATGAGAATTGCAAGCCGGGACTTCATGTATTTGGTTGTCATAAGCTCAGAGGTAATATGTCGATTGGGGAGGGCTAACAGCTGTATCAAACAAACTCTGTATCTTAGTGAGCTGACTTAATAAAGAGTTATTTTTCACTCAAAGTTCAAAGTCAGTGGGGTTGGGTTGAGGTGATAGTTGTGCTCCACTCCATACAGGTATTATGGACCTAGCTTCCTTCTGCCCAGTAGCTTCAGAGGCCCCTAAGTACTCTAAAGTCCCCACTGACTTCTTAGCACCTGGCTGGCAGATGAGTGCAGAGACATATGGGAGGTTTGAGTGGCCAGTCCTGCAGGTGTCCTACATCTCTTTTCTCCACACTCCATTGGTCAGAACTCAGTCACGTGACTACACTGTATCACAAGGGATTGTGGGAAATGCGGTGTAGCTGCAGTAAAGCAGGAAAAGGAAATGGTGCTTGATAAATATGTAGCATCGCCTGTGTCATAGATAATATAAATGTAAGGAGCACTCCAAAAGGTAAATGCATAGTGTACATGCTCAGAGAATGCTGCCTATGACCAAAATCCCGGGAGCTTCAGTGTTTTAAGAAATGGGAAGAGGAGGAGAGGTAAAGAGACTGAAAATAAGGAAACTGACTGCAGGACACTCAAGAGAATAGAATGTCACAGACAGACCTTTGCAAGAGAAATTTCTGTGGAAATCAAAATGTGGTAGCTTAGGGGTGAAATGTGGCTGAGGAGGTAGAGGGATATATGTAGAACATTTTTGAGAAAGTTGATTGTAAAGGAGTAAGAAGAGAAAGATAGTACCTAGTGGTCATGCAGAAATGTCATGGGAAAGAACTTTTTTTTTTTTAATGGGAGAGACTTCAGAATGTTTGAATGTTTAAAGGGAAGGAATCATAGTGAATAAAAAGGGTGGTACATAGCCAGGAGAAAAATGACTATTGGAACAGAAGAAATGGTCTTGAAATAGACTTAAGTATATTTAGCAGTTTGGTTTATGTCAGGGATGCTGTGAAATGATGGCTATATGTATAATTTTCTTTTTTTGGGAAAGGATTTAAGGACACTTGAAAAGACACACTCTGGTGACAAAATAAAGCAATTGTTAAGAGTAGGAGAAAATGATATGTGGGACAATGTATGTGAAACATGCATTTAGGTTTTGTAACTTTAAACATCTCTGACTGCTTTAAACATCGGTGCTGAGCTGATTTTAGATACCTATATCAATTTGTGCTATGATCTATCAAAGGGATAGTTCCATTTATGTAACTTGCTCTGCAATGTCACTTTTCAGGCAGAGACTCACATTTATTCTGAACGTTGCTATGAGAAGCATGCAGTCCCTGCTCTTTGCCCTGTGTGTTGTGCAACAGCCTTTGACTACAAGCAATAAAATCTGACATGAACATGAGACAGACGCTGACTGTTCTGGCTTCAGAAACAGCTTCTAAGTCAGACAAGAGGCTTGGTTTCATTTCTCTATAATCATATCTTGTTTCCGACCCATCCTATGCTGTAGTTACTCTGAAGTCTTTCTCCTAAGCTGTTTGATACCCCTAGGCCTTCGCACATCCTTATGTCTACAATGCCCCCTTATTTCTTCTTTTCCCCAGCAGACTCATTCTTATCCTACAAGACCCAACTTACTCTGGTCCTGTTAGATTAGCAGGGTAGTCTGCTCCACTGACTTTGTGCTTCAACTCTGCATCCTTGGGGGCCAATACCTGGCATGATCAGAGTTGTCACACTATGTGTGGAAACTTTGTAGTAGAGAGGTGGGCATTTCCACTTGAAATCACAATTACCATTTTGAACTGGATGATGATTATATGGGAGTGCACATTTGTCAAATCTCTCATCAAGTTTCACACTTGCAATCTGTGCAATTTATTATATGTACATTATACCTTGATAAATCACTGTTAAATTTTTTTAAAGAAAAAAAAAAAAAGAAAAATACATCCCCTTAACTACCTGCACTTGCTTTGCTTCCCAGGGGAGAGGCATGTTTTTCTCTGGGTAGATATCTGGTTCCTCATGGATGAAATGAGAGTGTCACAGAGAGCTGAATTTCTCCCCCAACGTGAGGACAGCAGAATCTGGAATTTCCTGGTATGCCGCTTTCACACTAGAGGAAAGTGTCCCCTGTTGTTGGTGGGCTTGCTTTGTGACACTTTTCAAAGGTCTCTTTATCTACTTTTGTTTGGTCTTCAGGACAGTAAATGTCAATATGGCCTCACAGTTCTTCTGTGAAAATATACATCCAGGGTGAGTGCTAGGACCAAAATAACAAAATGCCACAGACTTGCGGTGGCGGGGGGGGGGTACCTTAAACAACAAAAATATGCTGTCTCCCAGTTCTGGAGACTGGAAGTCTGAGTGTCAGCAAGTTCGGTCCCTTCAGAAGCCTCTAACTGGAGCAATATGGAAGTTCCCAGGCTAGGGGTCGAATCTGAGCTGCAGCCACAGGCCTACGCCACAGTCACAGCAACACTAGATCTGAGCCTTGTCTGCGACCTACACCACAGCTCACAGCAATGCCAGATAACCCACTGAGCGGGGCCAGGGATAGAACCTGTGTTCTCATGGGTATTAGTCAGATTTATTTCTGCTGAGCCACGATGGGAACTCCTAATCACCTCCTCTTATAAGGACATTACTTACATTTGATTAGGCCCAGTCCAATGACCACATTTAGCTTTAGTCACCCCTTTAAAGACCCTATCTGCAAATACAGCCACATTCTGAGGTACTAGTTTTGGGACTTTGACATCAGAATTTTGGGTGACCACAATTCAGCCTCCAACAGATATCATCCCAGTGTCTGGCAAGGAGGAAGTCTCACTAAATATGTGTATACTGTTGCATGGGGCTTTCTCTGTTACTATAGAATCAGTGCCTAAGGGATAAAGAAGTGGGAAATGTCCACTTTCTAAAGGGTCCTGGGCAACGGGAAACAGATATCCTCTTAACAGTTCTTCAAAGTATGGGCAGAATCAGAGCTGCCACCTCAGCCTTATTCCATCTTGACTTATCCAGCTTTCGGTTCAACCCATAGAGCAAGTGAGGGGGCCATGACTCTAGCCATCCCTATCCTTCCATGGAGAGCCCACGGGTGCCTTCCCATAGTGAAGGCCTATTTGGGTCGAACCCCTCCAGCTGTCTGAAAGCAGCTAAGGGAAAATATAGCGACCCCTAAGTTATGCTTTCTGATACATGAACTTGGGCTAATTACATCTGGTCCCTACGGGTCAGTTCTCTCCTTTGTAAAATGAGGGTTATACCTAGGACTGGCTACATAATTTGTGGAGCCCGCTGCAAATAAAAATTCAGGGCTGCTTGTTCAAAAATTGAATTTCAATACGGTAACAACAGAACGTTATACCAAACCTGCAGAGCCCTTCTAAGCATGGGGCTCTTTGGGACTGCCTAGGTTGCACACCCTCACGCATGAGACCGACTTTATTTCTAACCTTGGGCTTTCTCTTGAACTCAAGCAGGTGTGTGCCATGTGATAATCTTGGAGAAAGTGCTTTACAAAAAGCCAAGTGCTGGATCTGAAGATTGAAGAGCTTCCTGAAGCTCAGTGTCTTCCAGTTCCTGGCACCTTTTCGGCTCACTTGAACTTTTCTCCTTAGTTGGCTTACCTCACTGCACTTTTTCCTTAATGCCCTCTCAAGACCTCTTGCCCAGTGTGCAGCCCTCTTTCACTTGGTTATGGGCCAGGCCACACTGAAAGGATCAGTGTGATCCATCCATTCCCTGGGGGTCAGACCCACCGCTATGCTCACACCTCTGCCCTTGGGCTAGAGCAGTCTTGCTCATGTGGCAGCCTGGGAAATCCCAGCGTTCCCTAGCAACAAGGCTGAACCAGAGCTGTTGCTAGGGAAACCCTGGGATTTCCATAGCTACTGAGAGCTCAGGGAGCATCTCCATTCCCATAGCTGAATATATTTGGTGTCAGCAGAAGAGAAGCAAGGAGAACTGATGTTCAGTTGCCAAGGGTTGGTTCCTCTAAATCTCATTACCTTGCACAAAGAGGGGTGATAAAGTCAGCAGGGGGCAGAATCACTCCCCAGTGTGGATAAATGGATGGTCTCTCCTTATGCATAAACCTCCAGGAAATGGCTGGTCAACTTGGAGTTGAGTAATCTGCTGGGTTCCCACAGTGCCTAGTGCCCCCAGCGTAGAAATCACCATACTATGTTACATCTACACATCTGTGTGCCCTTTCACTCCCAGTGGCTGGATCTTACTGGCTGTGTCATGGGCTGCTGTGTCCCCAGGGCCCAGATATAAGGCAGGGATTCTTATCTTGCTCATCTCGGGAAGCCTGGGGGGCCCATCTCAGAATAATGCTTTTGAATGCATGAAACAAAATAAGTAGGGCTACAATGAAAGCAATTTTATTAAAATAAAGTTATCAAAATATTAAAAAACACAATTGTGATACTGTACAATACATGTGCATCTTGATTGATGCAGTAAATAATATGATTGAGTCTAGGTCTAATAATTACTGTAATTAGGAGGTAGTGACAAGTGTAAAGAATATTTGGAGAGAGCTGCTACCATGGTAACCTTATATGAAAATACCAGGGATTTCTCTTGGTGACAAAGTTGCAGGTACTGCTAATCTTCCTGTGGTGGGTAGCCTGCATTCATTGTCCACAGTGCTAAAACTTCAGTTAGAGGTTAGTGAAAATAAACACAGAACTTCCTAAATTCTTTTTTTTTGGGGGGGGGGGGCCTCACCTGCGGCATATGGAGGTTCCCAAGCTAGGGACTGAAACGGAGCTGTAGCTTTTGGCCTACGCCACAGCCACAGCAATGCGGGATCCGAGCCACATCTGCGACCTACACCACAGCTCATGGAAATGCCAGATCCTTAACCCACTGAGTGAGGCCAGGGATTGAACCTGCATTCTCATGGATACTAGTCTGGTTCATTAATTACTGCGCCATGACAGGAACTCCAAGAACTTCCTAAATTCTACTAGGTTGTGGGCTCTAAGTTTTGGACACCACTTGCTGTATGAATGAATGAATGGGTGATGAAAGAGTAGGAGCTGAGAAAATGACCCAGGTTCCTTGAACAAGTGAGTGGCTCAGTGAGAGGAAGGACCTTGTTCATAGTCACCCAGTCACTTCAGACACTCTGCTCCTTGTCATTCTTCTTTTAAGAGCTGAGGAATTTCAACAAATAGTCTTAGAACAACTGGGTATCTACATGCAAAAGAAAGTTGGACCCTCATCCTACACCATATTAAAAAAAACCCTCCAAATTGCTCAAAAATCTTAACATAAGTGCTAAAACTATGAAGGTCTTAACATAAGTGCTAAAACTAGAAAGCTCTTAGCAGAAAACATAGGGGAGAAACTTCATGACACTGGATATGGCAACAGTTTCTTGGAATGACACCCAAAGCACAGGCAACAAAAGGACAAGTAGATAATTGAAACAACATCAAGGAGTTCCTGCTGTAGCACAGTGGGTGAAGGATGTGGCATTGCCATAGCTGTGGTATAGGTTGCAACTATAGCTTGAATTTGATCCCTGGCCCAGGAACTTCCATATGCTGTAGGTGTGGCCTAAAAAGAAAAAACAATTATAATACATCAAAATTTAAAACTTCTGTGCAGCAAAAGAAACAACCGAAAGAATGAAAATGGAACCCATGGAGTGGGAGAAAATATTTGCAAATTATGTATCCTATAAGGAGTTACTATCCAGTATATATGAGGAACCTTTACAACTGAACAACAATGAAACAAGCAACCCAATTAAAAAATGAGCAAAGGAATTCCCGTTGTGGCACACTGGGTTAAGGATCTGAGTGTAGCAGCTTGGGTTGCTGTGGAGGTACAGGTTCATTCCCCAGCCTGGTGCAATGGGTTAAAGACCTGGCATCGCCACAGCTGTGGTGCAGATTGCAGCTGCAGCTCAGACTTGATCCCTGGCCCAGGAGCTTCTATACGCCATGAAGGTGGCTGAAAAAATTTTTAAAAATGGGCAAAACTTGAGTAGACATTTCTCCAAAGATGATAACAATGGCAAATAAGTGCATGAAAAATGCTCAACATTATTAGTCATTAGGGAAATACAGGGCTACTGTCTTCTCAGGGAGCAATTTCAACTGGTTCTCTGCAGTCTACCGTAATCAAGGCCAGACTTTTCCTTAAAAACCCATCATTCCTCAAAGTGCCAGATTCATCCTCTGGGGGTTGCTTTATGTACCCCAGGCAGTGGGGACTGTAGATCTGGGAGGGGGTGGGGGAAGGTTGTCACACAAGAATGAGCGTTGGAGAGAGTTAACACAATCACCATGCCACACAGTTCTGAGGCTATGAACCTTCTAGCTGAGTGTCTTGGTTTATTAATCTTCTTCATCACTCTTCTCAGCACTGTTGAGTGTCTTTATATTCAAAGTGGGAAGCATGCATTTAAATCATTCTGTCTGGTGCTTGGACCAAGGACCGCTATTTTTTTCCACCTTACTAGCCTGTCTTGTATTTGTAGTCTTTATTTTTCATTATTTAGGGGGTGACTCATGTCTCGCTGTTGGAATGAGGGAGAGAAGAGGCTTTCAGGAGCAAGTGATATGGGTAGACGGTGTGAAGAAACTTATTCTTTAATGCCTAAAGTCTTGCCACAGTATAGATTGTCCTAAGGAGACAAATGGGTGGGTGATCTGTAGGAAAATGTTGCCCCAACATAGCGTTTTCCACAACTTGGGGAGTTTTCCTCTTCAGGAAACCAGGTGTGGGCTGACTGACCAGTTCTGACTTTCCTGATGTCTCTCTACTTGTCAGAGATCCTCAATTTCCCTTTCATAACACCCCTAGAACACTACTAAATCGGATTTCTGTATTTGGGATAAAATAACAGCAGAGACTATCAGCTCCAGAAACTCCTTCTTACATACAAAGACACTCCTCAGTCTATGAGTCTGGCTGCTGCCACTATCCAGCTTTATTACATCCAATGCTCACAATGGGAATTTCTTCTTTCAAAAGTCCCAAACTACCCTGGTTCAGGGCACTTACACTTGAGTGCTTACTCCCTGGCCACAAGGCCCTCACCCTTTCTTTGACTTGTGTGGGACTCAGGGGGCATGTCGCCACCTTCTTTATGTGACTGCAGCTCCTAGACTATCATTTCCTAGTGTTCCCACTACTAACACAGGGCCTTGCAGAGAGCAGAGGCTCAGTAAATGTCTGTGGAATAAATGTGCCAGTGAGAAATTACTTTTCTCAGGATTCTGGAGTTCCCACTGTAGCTCAATGGACTAAGAACCCACCGTAGTCTCTGTGATGATGTGGGTTCAATCCTTGACCTCACTCAGTGGGTTAAGGATCCAGTGTTGCCACAAGTTGTGGCATAGGTTGCAGATGCATCTTGGATCTGGTGTTGCTGTAGCTGTAGCTTAGGCTGGTAGCTGCAGCTCTGATTTGACCCCTAGTCCAGGAACATCCACTTGCTGCAGGTGCAGCTGTAAAAGGAAAAAATTCTCCTGCTTTCTTAAATAGCCCATGCAAATTCAATGAAACACATATATTTTAGTTTTATACAAAGACAGATGGCCAACGGGCACATACAAAGATGCTAATCATCATGGAAATGCAAATCAAAACCACAATAAGATACCACCTCCCATATACAATAAGGCTATTGTCGAAGAGACCACAAATAACAAATGTTGCTAAGGATGTGGAAAAAAGGGAACCCTCCTAAACTGTAAGTGAGATTTTAAATTGGTGCAGCCACTGTGGAAAACAGCATGGAGGTTTGCCAAAAAAGTAAAAACAGAACTACCATATGATCCAGCAATTCTACTCCTGGGTATATATCTGAAAAAAGCAACACTAATATGAAAAGATCCATGCATTCCAATGCTCACAGCAGCATTATTTACAACAGTCAAAACAGGGAAGCAACCTAAGTGTCCACTGACAGATGAATGGATGAGGAAGATTATATACACACACACACACACACACACACACACACACACACACATATATATAAAATGGAATATGATTCAACCATGACAAAGAACAAAATTTTGCCATTTGCAGTAACATGGATGGACTTGTAGGGCATTATGCTAAGTAAAATACATCAGACCAGAGAAAGACAAATACTGTGTGATATCACTTACAGTTGGAACCTAAAAAATAAAACAAACTAGTGAATATATCAAAAAGTAGCAGACTTGGAAATATAGAGAACAAGCTAGCAGTTACCAGTGGGTAGGGGAAGAGGGGCACTATTGGGGTGGGTGAGTGGAAGGTACAAAATATTGTATGTAAAACAAGTCACAAGGATGTATTGTATGACAGAAATACAGCCAGTATTTTGTAAAGACAAAGTATTTATTTTGTAAACACTTTAAATATTGCATAAAAATAAAATACATTGACATTAAAAATAATCTTAAAAGGAAAAACATTTGAAAACTCACTAAAGGAAACAAGAATGAAATTCCATGTCATCATAAAGAAGGGGAACCCAAAGCTGCAATACACCGTGTGCCCCCACCTTGCCTGGCCCTCGATACTTAGAAGGTGGACTTCTCAGGCCTGCAAGGAGCCTGGCTGCCACTTGGGCTCAAGACCACTCTTCCTCCTCAATCATGGCCTCCTCAGACGAGGATATGAAAGACCTGGGATCCCTCTCACTGACCCTGAGCATATGCTCCAGGACATGCAGCTTGCTGGTCTCCGCGTGGGCCCGGGGACCCCACAGGAACTCATAGCTGGTGGGGTCGCTGTGCGGCACCTGGCGGTACTCCAGGTACCCCTCCTGCACCCACACTTGGGTGAGGAGCTCCCTGGGCTCCCCGTAGACGCAGTGCTCCCTCCCGGCACACACTCCCATCTTGCCAAGGGCTCCCCAGACCTCCTCCTCAGGGGCGCACTCCGCCTTCAGGAGGATAACACCCAGGACCATCACCAGGAGGCCGGTCTTGGGCAGGCTCTGCCCATCATTCAGCATCCCATCCCAGGTGAGGCCCAGGGTGGGGACCAGGACATAGGTGTGCTCGCTGGGGTCTATCTCTTTCACATCCAAGCCAAAGACCAACTGCAGGCACTCAGAGGTGTGGTTAAGGACCTCAGGGAAGTGGTCCTGAGCATCTCTGAGGACCGCGCTCAGCATCTCTGCCTTGGTGGTGGGCTCCTTGGCACAATACTTAAGGAGCAGGAACACCACCAGGTCAGCCACCTTCAGATGCAGTGGGCCTGACTGGGAAGCATCAGCATGCTCCTGGTCACGCGAGGGGCTTGACCCCTCATCATCTTGGCTGCTGGAAGCATCATCTTCGGATTCGCTCCATGGAGTAGGGGCCATGGGAGCAGGGGAGGGGTAGTCATCTTGAGGGCTTTGGGGGGAACTGGGGGCCTCAGCATCAACCCCCTCCTCCAGGGTTTCTAGAAACAGGACAGAGTAGGAAGAGGAGACTGAGGAGGAAGATGAGGAGAGTGTGGGCTCCTCCTCACCCCAGAACACCAGGGCCTCCACTGGGTCTTCAAGTTCTTTCTCCATCTTGCGGAGCTCATTCTGCTGATGCAGAGGCATGATGACTGGGCCAGGCAGCCGAAAGGTGTGTGGGAAGGTGACAGATGGCACCTGGTCCAGGGGGAGAGAGGGAGTGTGAGTGGCCTAGGCTGAGAACCACTTCCCTACTGGTCTTCTTCCCTACTGGCCACTTCCCTACTGGTCTTCTCCTTAGGGGAGCTCTCGGGCCTCACAGGGGCTCTCCTCCCAGGCGGCCTGTCCCCTGTGTCCCTGAAGGAGGACGCGAGGTGGCTCCTCAGGGTGCAGCCGGCGCAGCTTGGGGTTCCGGGGCTCACTGGGGGTGGGGTACTTGGCCTTGTGGGTCCCCTCTGCTCTGGGACGGGGAGCCCCTGGGCACACACTCGGGGCACACACCTCACCTGGACGCCTGGCACTGCCTGGGCCTCCTCTCTGTGACCTGAGGACGCGGATCCCACACCTGGGCCGTCACCTCTGGTTCCCGGAGATCCTGTAAGAGGAATGGAGGGGCCACCGCGGGTGTAGACCGTGGCACAGCCCGGGGCCCCCAGTGGTGGGAAGGCGGGTGCCCCGGATCTGGGAGGCCCCCAGTCCTGGGTGGGTGGTCCCCTCGGGGCGCCCTCCTCTGCCTGGCTCTCCTTGCCAGGCCCGGCCCTCCCCTCTGGGAGCCTGAGAGGTGCTCAGAACAAGAGCCCACGCTGACCCGGAAGTGGTGAGGGGCCCACATGTGGCCACACCTGCCCCCCATCCAGGGTCCGAGGAAGGGGAGACTGCGCCCTTCCCCCCGCCCTCCTGCCCCGCCTCCCAGCACCCAGCACAGGGCAGCTTTCTGCCCAGGCCCCTCCGCCAGGGCGGGGGTCTGCTCCCTGCTCCCTGGGGGTCCTGGGCCTCCACCC
>PVHT021183599.1:316676-365396 GCA_004024745.2 Catagonus wagneri
GGCAGCTTTCTGCCCAGGCCCCTCCGCCAGGGCGGGGGTCTGCTCCCTGCTCCCTGGGGGTCCTGGGCCTCCACCCTCTGCCGCCTCAGACCAGGGACCTCAGCCCCCGAAGGAAGACCCTGAGCCCGAGGCCAGAAAACACCTGCTCCGCTCGCCCCTCTCCCGGCCTGCCGCCCCCGCGCGAGGGCAAAGGGGCCGCTCTGCGCCGGGCGCCAGCGGCCTCAGCCTTCCGGGCATCCGCCTCGACCCAGGCAGGACCCGGGACTGTCCTGCTTGCCAGGGTGGGGCCCGCTCCTCTCACCAAGGGGCTCCCCGGGCGGCCCCGCGCCGGCTCTGCTCTGGGCTCAGCGCCTCCCGGTCCTCCCTCAGGGCGCTCACCTCGCTGCCCGCGGCCCCGGGCTTCTCCCTCTGCCCCCCTGGAGGCCCCGCTCCTTATACCAGGTCCCCAGTCTCTGTGAGGCCCGGATGTCAGGACATGCGACCATGTGCTCATCCCGCCCGGGGAGCCTCCCAGGGCTGACTGCAGGGGCGGCCTTGCCTGAGGTCCCTTCTGACTTGGGCTCCAGGGTCCCCTCAGTCCTCCCTCAGGATGCTGACCTTGACTCCCAGCAGGACTTGGGCCCCACACCCTCTGCCCACCTGAGGCACCGCCCCTCACGTCAGGTCCCCAGTCTCTCTGAGACCCAGTTGTCAGTAAATGCTGCCTGGGCTCTTTCCGCAATATGGCCTACCCGGGGCGCCTCTGCACTCAGGTCCAGGTTCCCCTCAGTCCTCCCTCAGGATCCTCACCCTGACTCCCAGCAGGACCTCGGAATCAACCGCTACCCACTGGAGGCCCCACCTTTTCTGTCAGGTCCCGGGTCTCTCTGAGACCCAGATGTCAGGAAGTCAGGACACGCGGCCAAGGGATCGTCTCCCCCACACCCCCACCCCCACCCCGGGCCTCCCAAGGCTGACTTCCGGGGTGGGCTTCTCTGAGATCCCCTCTGACCCGGGGTCCAGGCTTCCCTCAGTCCCTCTCAGAGTCTTCGCCTTGACTCAGGAAGCACGGGACCCTCCCCTCAGACCACCTCAGGCCCCGCCTCTCCTTGTACCAGGTCCCCAGTCTCTCAGAGAGCCGTATGTCAGGAAGTCAGGATATGCTGCCGAGGGCTCATCCCGCTCTGGAGCCTCCCCAGGCCCCCTGAAGGGAGTGGGCTTCTCTGAGGTCCCCTCTGACCAGGGTTCAGGATCCCCTCAGCCCTCCCTCAGGTTTCCTGCTTTCTGTCCTGACAGAACCTGGGCCCTCCCCTCTGCCCACCTGAGGGCCCGTCCCTCCTTGCACCCGGTCCTCAGACGCTCTTAGGCCTGGAAGTCAGGACACCCTGTCACACGTTCAACCCTCCCCACGCCCTCCCAGGGCCGACAGCAGGGGCATGCTTCTCTGAGGTCCCCTCTGTTCTGAGGTCCACGTTCCCCTCAGTCCTCCCTCAGGGCGCTCACCCTGACTCCCAGCAGGACCTCGGAACCAACCTCTGCCCCTTGGAGGCCCCGCCTTTTATAGCAGGGCCCCAGCCTCTGTGAGACCCGGATGTCAGGAAGTCAGGACACGCGGCCACGTGCTCGGCCCTCCTGAGGCGCGGTGGAGGGGGAGGGCTGACTTCCGGGGTGGGCTTCTCCGAGGTTCCCTGTAACCTGGGGTCCAGGTTCCCCTCCGTCCTCCTTCAGGGTCCTCACCCTGATCCCAGCAGGACCTCAGAGTCTCCCTCTGCCTATACCAGGTTCCGTGTCTGAGACCCAGATGTCAGGAAATGCTGCATGTGGTCACCTGCCCCATTGCCTCCCAGGGCGCGCTCTGTTCTGGGGTCCCCGGTCTGCTCAGTCCTCCCTCAGGAGCCCTCCCCTCTGCCCACTTGATGCCCCGCCCCTCCTGGTACCAGCTCCCCAGACTCTCTTAGGCCCGGAAGTCAGGAAATGGTGCCTGTGCTCATCCTGCCCCGCAGCCCCCCAGAGCCCACTCTGTTTCGGGGTCCAGGCTTCCCAAAGTCCCCCCTCAGGGTCCTCACCGTGACTCAGGCAGCACATGACCCCCCACCCCCACCCCCCGCCGCTCCTTGGAGACCCGCCTCTCCTTGTACCAAGTCCCCAGTCTCTCTGAGACCCGGATGTCAGGAAATGGTGGCTGTGCTCATTGTGCCTCACGGCCTCCCAGGGCCGACTCTGTTCTGGGGTCGCGGCCCACTCAGTCCTCCCTCAGGGGCCCTGCTTTGTGTCCTGACGGAACCTGGGCCCTCCCCTCTGTGCACTTGATGCCCCGTCCCTCCTTGCACCCGGTCCTCAGACGCTCTTAGACCCAGAAGTGAGGACACTGACACATGCTCATCCTTCCCCACGCCCTCCCGGGGCTGACGGCAGGGGCAGGTTTCTCTGATGTCCCCTCCGTTCTGAGGTCCAGGTTCCCCCCAGTCCTGCTTCAGGCATCTCACCGTGACTCCTAGCAGGCCCTTGGAGTTAACCTCTGCTCCCCGGGGGCCCTGCCTTTTATATCAGGGTCCCGGTCTCTCTGAGACCCGGATGTCAGGAAGTCAGGCCACGTGGCCACGTGCTCATCCCGCCCCGGGGCCTCCCAGGGCTGATGGCCGGGGCGCGCTTCTCTGAGATCTCTGACCTGGAGTGGAGGTTCCTCTCCGTCCTCCCTCAGGGTCCTCACCTTGATCCCAGCAGGACCTCTGATTCTCCCTCTGCCCCCTGGAAGCCCCACTCCTTATACCAGGTCCCCAGTCTCTCTGTGACCTGGATATAAGGAAGTCAGGATAGGCTGCCAAGGGCTCATCTTGTCTCAGAGACGGCTGTGGCTGACCGCCGGGGTGGTGGTCGGTGGGGTCCCTCTGTACAAATTGTTTTAAAATTGTATTATTTCTGCTTTTTTCCTTAGTAATTGAGCATATTTGCAAAGAAAAGTCTACTGGTATTTTCAATGAACTGACTTGTTATTTAGCTCTGCTGTTTTCTATTTCATTACTTTTGCATTTATATTGACTATTTCTTATTTTCTGCTTCTTTAGGTTTATTATGGCATTCATCTCATAGCTTCTTGAACTGCCTGCATGTTTTAAGTATTTCTTATTTTCTGATATGTTCAAGACTATATATATTTCCCTCTGAGTACCACTTGTGTCTGTATCACACTGGTAGTGTTTTATAGCTTTATATGTATTGTTCACATTTTTTTACAAGTTGAAGATATCATCACTCTATTCTTAGTTACTAGAGTTTTTTCAACATACACAAAAACTAGAGAGTAAAAATTGTCATTTTTAGTCATTCATTTATTTACTTTTGTTTTGGTCACACCAGTGGCATTTGGAAGTTCCTCCACCGGGGAATAAATCCCAGCCATAGCTAGGACCCATGCCACAGCTGTGGCAATGCTGGATCTTTAACCCACTGCCCCGAGCCAGGGATCAAATGCAGACACATTCTGCAGAGACATTCACTGCAGAGGCAATGCCGGATCCTTAACCCACTACGCCACTGGGAACTCCTTGTTTATTTACTTTTATTTATTAGTGATTTTTGTTTCACAGCAAAATTGAGACGAAGTTACAGAGATTTCCCATGTGGTCTCTGCCCCCACACATACATAGCCTCTCCCATTATCACCAGAGTGGCACATTTGCTACAATTGATGAACCTACATTAAAACCTCATAATCAATCCAAGTCGATAACTGACATTCAGGATCGCTCTTGGTGTTGTACTTTCTGTGTATTAGAACCAATGTATCACGTGGATCCAGCATCATGGTATCATACAGAGCATTTTCACTGCCCTCAGCATTCTCTGAGTTCAGCCTATTAATCCCTTCCCCACCTCAACTCCTGACATCTGCTGATTTAAAAAAAAAGAAAAAAGCAACTCTCCATAGTTTTGCCATTCCCAGAATGTCATACAGTTGGAATCATAAAGTATGTTGTCTTTGCAGATTGGCTTCTTTTACGAAATAGTAGGCATTAAAATTCCTCCACATTTTTTCATGGCTTCACAGCTCATTTCTTTTCGGTCCTGAATGATGTTGTATTGACTGGATTACCGCGGTTCACATTTCCGTTCACCCAGTGAGGGCCTTCTTTGTTAATTCCAAGTATGGGCAATTATGAATAAAGCTGTTATAAACATCCATGTGCAAATTTTTCTGTGGACGTTAGTTTTCAACTCCTTTGGGTAAATGCTACGGGGTGTGATTCCTGGGTTGTTTTGTTGGAATATGTTTAGTTTTGTAAGAAACCTCCAAACTGTCTTCCAAAATAGCTGAACCATTTTTCATTCCCACCAGCAACGAATGAGAGTTCCTATTGTTCCACATTCCTATCAGCATTTGGTGTTGTCAGTGTTCCAGATTTTGGCCATTTTAATAAGCATGCAGTAGTACCTTGTTTTAATTTGAATTTCTGTCATGACATGAGATGTGCAGTGTTTTTTCATATGCTTATTTCCCATATGCATATCTTCTTTGGTGAGGTGTCTCTTAAGGTCTTTGGCCCATTTTTATTTGTATTTATTCATTTGTTTACTTTTAATTACAGTACAGTTGATTTACAGTGCTGTGTCAGTTTCTGCCATACAGCATACTGACCCAGTCATATGTATATGGACATTCTTTTTCTCATACTATCTTCCATGATTTTAAAATCAGTTTGTTTGTTTTCTTTCTGCAGCCTGCACCACAGCTGGATTCTTAACCTGCTATGCCACAAGGGAATGACTTAATTTCTTTAACAAATATATAGTTCAATTCAAACCGTCTATTTCTTCTCTTTCGCCTTCTCCTACTCCTACTCCTTCTTCCTCTTCTCCTCCTCCCCCTCCTCCTTCTTCTTTTGCTTTTTAGGGCAGCAGGTGTGGCATATGGGAGTTCCCAGGCTAGGGGTCGAATAGGAGCTGCAACTGCTGGGCACAGCCACAGCCACAGCAACAAAGGATCTGAGCCATGTCTGTGACCTGCACCACAGCTCACGGCAACGCAGGATCCTTAACCCATTGAGCAAGGCCAGGGATCAAATCTGTGTCCTCATGGATACCAGTCAGGTTCATTACTGCTGAACCAGAGTGGGAATTCCCTGTCTATTTCTTCTTATGTGGGTTTTGATGGGTTGTGTTTCTAAAGGATTGGTCCGTTTCATCTAGGTTATCAAATTTGTGGACGTCAAATTGCTCATAATATTTATTGTCCTTTTAATACCTATGAGATCTCTAGTGATGTCCTGTCCTTCATTTCTAATGTTAGTAATTTGTGTCCTCTCTCTTTTTTTCTTAGTTAGCCAGGTTTTCAGTTTAATTGATTTTTTCCAAGAATCAGCTTTTAGTTTCATTGATTTTCTGTTGATTTCTCAATTTCATTGATTTGTGCTCTAAGACTTATTATTTCTTTTCTTCTGTTTATTTTGGATATAATTTGCTCTTCTATTTATAATAATTCTATGGTATAAACTTAGATTATTGATTTTGGATCTTCTTTTCTAATACGTGCTTTCAATGCTATAAATTTCCTCATAAGCACTGCGTTCACTGCATCCCCCAAATTTTGATAAATTGTGTTTTTATCATTTCTCTGAGATTTCTTCTTTGACCTATGTGTAATTTAGAGGTATGTGGTTTAATTTCAAAGTATTTTGGGATTTTCCAACTATTTTTTCTGTTATTGATTTCTAACTTAATTCTGTGGTGGTCTGAGAACAGACATCTTTTAAAATTTGTTAAGATATATTTTATGGGCCTGAATGTGGTCTATTTTGGGGAATGTTTCATGTAAGCATGAGACGTATGTGTATGTATTCTGCTGTTGCTGGATGAAGCAGTCTGTAGATGTCAATTATATCCCATTGATTGATGATGTTTTTGAGTTCAACTGTATTCTTATTGAATTTCTGTCTGCTTGGATCTGTCCATTTCTGATAGAAGGATACTGAATTCTCCAGCTATGATAGTGGATTTATCTATTTCTCCTTGAAATTTTATCATTTTTTACTCTACATGATTTGACATTCTGTTGTTAGGCACATACACGTTAAGGATTGTTGTGTCTTCTTGGGGCATTGACCCCTTTATCTTTATGGAATTCCTTTCTTCTATCTGATAACTGTTTTTTTTTTTTTTGCTTTGATGTCTGCTCTGTTTGAAATTAATATAGCTTCTCCTGCTTTTTTTTTTTTTGTTTAGTGTTAGCATAGTATATTTTCCTTCATCCATTTACTTTTAATCTATATGGTTCTTTATATTTAAAGTCAATTCTTGAAGACAACATAAAATTAGGTCTTCCTTTTGGATCCACTCTGATGGTATCTGTCTCTTTTAATTGTTACATTTAAGCCATTGATGTTCAAAGTGATTGCTGTTTTAGTTGGGTTAATAGCTACCATATTTGTTACTGTTCTCTATTTGTTGCCCTTTTTCTTTGTTTCTATTTTTGTCTTCTGCTATTTTTCAGGCTTTTGTGGTTTTTAATTCAAAATTTCATATGATTCCATTTTTACTATTTTCACAGCATATCAATTATACTTTTAAAAACTTTGTAATTTGTTGACTTAGAGTGTGTGATACACTTCTGTTTTCTTTTTAGGGCCTCACCCGTGGCATATGGAAGTTCCCACACTAGGGTTGGAATCTGAGTTGCAGCTGCCAGCCACAGCCATAGTTCACGGCAATCCTCAACCCACCAAGTGAGGCTGGGAATCGAACCTGCATCCTCATGGATACTAGTTGGGTTCATTACTGCTGAGCCATGACGGGAACTCCAGAACTTCTACTTTTAAGGCTAATCCATGTTTACTTTCATGTAACACTATTCTGCTTCATGTATAGTGTGACTACATTATAACAACAAAATATCCAAATTCTTTCTTTCTGTACGTTATAATATTACAGTCATTTTTATATGAGCATATGTAAATATGTGTATGTACATATACGTATATACGGACATATATAAGTATACACACAAATACATTGTTGGTATATTATTTTGAATAAACGTTATCTCTGAGATGAATTAAAACTTTTTAAAAATGTAAGTTTTCATTTACTTTGACTTATTTCCTCTTTGATGCTTTTCCTTACTCTATGTAGACTTGAGTTTGTGATCCATATTACTTTCCTTTTCTTAAGCTTCTTTTAACACTTCTTACAAGGCAGTTTTACTAGAAACAAATTCCCTCAGTTTTTACATTTCTGATAAAATTTCTATTTCTCCTTTATGTTTGAAGGATAATTTTGCAAGATACAGAATTTTAGGTTGTTTTTTCCTCTGAGCAACTTAAATATTTCACTACACTCTTTTCCTGCTTGCATGGTTTCTGAGGAGATGTCAGATATAATTCTTACGTTTGCTCCTCTATAAGTAGGGTATTTTTTTCTCCTCTGGCTTCTTTCTGGATTTTTTCCCTACATCTTTGATTTTCTATTTTTTTAAAATGATATACCTAGGTGTAGATTTGGCTTTGTTGTTATTGTTGTTTTTGTGTGTGTGGGTTTTGTTTGTTTGTTTATTTGTTTTGTTTTTTTAGGGCCATACCTGCTGCATATGGAAATTCCCAGGCTAGGGGTCAAATCAGAGCTACAACTGCTGGCTTACACCACAGCCACAGTAATGCCAGATCCACGACCCAGGGAGCAAGGCCAGGGATTGAACCAGCATTCTCATGGATACTAGTTGGATTTGTTTCCACTGGGCCACAATGCGAACTCCCTTGTTTTGTTTTTGCATTTACCTTGCTTAGTTTTCTCTGAACTTCTTGAGTCTGTGGTTTGTTTTCCGTCATTAATTTTGGTGAATGCTCAGTCATATTATTCCAAATATGTCTTCCTTTCCTTTTTCTCTTTCTTTCTTTTGGTTATTCCCATTACACTTATGTTACACTTTTTGTATTTTTCCTACAGTCCTTGGACAGTATGTTCTTTGTTTTCAGTCTTTGTCCTCTTTGTTTTTCAGAAATTTAGGATTATATTGAGATACCCTTAAGCTCAGAGATTCTTTCCTCAGCTGTGTTCAGGCTGCTAATAAGCCTGGTAAAGAAATTCTTCATTTGATAACTTAGCATTTATTTTTAGTTCTTTCTTAGAGTTTTCATCTCTCTGCTTACATCTGATCTTGCATGCTGTTTACTCTATCCATTAAAGCCCTTATTATATTAATCACAGTTGTTTAACTTCCAACAGGTCTGATTCTGATACTTGCTTTTTCTCTTTAAATTGTGTTTTTGCCTTTTGATATGCCTTGTCATTTTTTTCTTGACAACTGGACATGATTATTTACATAGCCTTTAATGTCGTGGTAAGATGTGGGTCGAACTAGAACTGTAGCTGCTGGCCTACGCCACAGTCACAGCCACAGCAACGTGGGATCTGAGCCACGTCTGTGAGCTACAGCATGGCTCACAGCAACACTGGATCCTTAACCCACTGAGCAAGGCCAGGGATCGAACCTGCATCCTCATGGGTATTAGTCCAGTTTGCTACTTTTGAACTGTGACAGGAACTCCTCAAAGTTTTAAATTTGAAATTAGGACATAGACAAGAATACCTGCTATCTCCATTTCAGTTTACTATTTCGATACAAACACTAGCCAGTGAAGTAAACGGAAGCAGAAAAATAAAAGAGATAGAGATCAGAAAATAAGAAACAAAGCTACCATGATTAACAGACGACTAGACTGTGTGTGAAGAAAATTCAAAGAACTAAAATTGAACTATTCCATCAGTAAAAGTATATAGCATATAAAGGTTGCTGGATTTAACATTGGTGTACAAAAATCAAGTTTATTTCTACAGCAACGAATGGTATGAAAATGGAAGTAAACAAAATGCAGTTTGTAACCTATCATAACAAAATATCAAGTACCAAGAATAATTTTAGCCAAATAATGTCTAAGAACTTTTTGGAAAAAATACAAAAATTCTATGTGGTTAAATTAATGAAGATGCACATAATTATAAAATGTAATACAGTCATGGATGTGAAGATTCAGTATGGTAAACATATTAGTTCTCCTAAATTAATCTGCAGATTGCAATCCTGATAAAAATGCCCAAAAGGCTTTGTGGGTGAATGTGCGTATTTACGTGTGTATGAAACATGACACAATGGTTCTAAAATTTAAACTGACATACAATATGCTAACAATATCCAAGACATAATAGAAGATAAGAGGAGTTATACCACTAGATAAATAAGAGTTTTTATATAAATAAGATAAAATGCAGCTGGAATTTTCCTTGTTGCTACACAAAAATCAACTGCAGATGGATTAAAGATCCACTATTTAAATTGTTATAAAAATGGTCAACCATACAGATAATATACAGAAAAGTAAAACACAACTTTAAATATTCTATGATCTAGAGAGTCAGCAGTCCATGTCAAGTAGGGCATGGATAGTGCTGGAGGGGAAGAGATTGAAAAGGGCTGGGAACATTGGTCAGATCAAAACCAAAGATGGTGGTGATGATATCAACTGGGGAGGAGGAGAGGAAATGATAGCTCCTTCTACTACCGTTTTTCCTTCTCCCTTTTTCCAGCACTGATAGCCTTGCCACCTTCATGGGCTTTTGCTTTCAAAGAGCAGGAACTGGAGTTCCCACTGTGGTGCAGCAGAGAGAAAAGAATCCGACCAGTATCCCCGAGGAGGCCATCCCTGGCCTCGCTCAGTGGCTCGGGGATCCGGCGTTGCCGTGAACTGTGGTGTAGTTTGCATACACAGCTCGGATCTGGCGTTGCTGTGGCTGTGGTGTAGGCCAGCAACTGTAGCTCTAAGTCAACCCCTAGACTGGGAACTTCCGTAGGCCTCAGGTGAAGCCCTAAAAAGCAAATAAATAAATAAATAAAATAAAATAAAAAAGAACAGGAACTGGTACTTAATAGTGGCTTGGGAGAAAGCTACCTGGGCAAATGATTTGTTTATTCTGCCTCCCACTGCACCAGTGTTTTTGCTGATCTCTGGAACTCTGGAGAGAGTGTGTTGACACACTCATACATATGTGATTTGATAGCAAGATTTCAGATGGTCATGATAAGGCAATATTGGGCTGACTGTGGACACCCTGAACAGGCCCAGGAGTCCTTTGCTGACTTAGAGCTAACAATCATCCTTGTGGGAAGGGAGGTAGGCCATTATTCCCATTACATGTCAACCACCTGACTTTAGTGTTATGAAAGTGTCTTTTTGTTTGTTTGTTTGTCTTTTCTTTCTAGGGTCACACTCGTGGCATATGGAGGTTCCCAGGCTAGGGTCTAATCAGAGCTGTAGCTTCTGACCTATGCCACAGCCACAGCAACATCAGATCTGAGTGGCGTCTGCAACCTACACCACAGCTCACAGCAATGCCAGATCCTTAACCCACTCAGTAAGGCCAGGGATCGAACCGGAAACCTCACGGCTCCTGGTCGGATTTGTTGCTGCTGTGCCATGATGGGAACTGCTGAAAGTGTCTTAATGAAGTACTTCAACCGTCAAAATGAGATTTGAAGCTCCTTATTAGAAAGGCTTCAGGCTGGCAGTCTCATTCTCTGAGTGAGAATGGGGTCGTCTATAAACAGGGCCAAAAAGTCATTAGCTGAGGGCACCCTACAGGAGGAAGGAGTTCGTTTTGCCATCTCATTTACCCATGGGTAGTTCTAGCTCAGAACTGGGCCTACCCCTATCTGTGCCACACAGTTCCTTTCAGCAGCCTTCACTTTTGACAAGAGTCTCAAAATAATTCAGAAACCCTGAGATTACAAAAGAAGTTAACTTATAACTTTGTCAGTAATTTCACCGAAGGCTTAGGTCATTCACCTTTAGATCCACTTTGCTCAGAACTCAGCTATGGTGGAGTTTGCTTTCTTCCTCAGTTTTGTTTTAGCATCTCAGGTGCAGTTAACCTCTCCTTGTAGCTGGGATTGGGTGTAAATGCTCAGTTAGTGAAGGTGGAAAGCTTATATAAGAAAGGTCTGCTTCTGGAGTTCCTGTCATGGTTCAGCAGTTAATAAACCTGACTAGCATCCATGAGGATGCGGATTCGATCCCTGGCCTTGCTCAGTGGGTTAAAGATCAGGCATTGCCGTGAGCTGTGGTGTGGGTTGCACATGTGGCTCGGATCCCGCATTGCTGTGGCTGTGGTGTAGGCTGGTGGCTACAGCTCTGACTGGACCCCTAGCCTGGGAACATCCATATGCCGTGGGTGTGGTCCTCAAAAGCAAACAAAAAAAAGAAAGAAAGAAAGAAAGAAAGAAAGGTCTGCTTCTAGGCCTGGAGACAGCTAGGGAGATGGGTTTCAGTTCTTGGCCCCCATGACCTCTGGGGTTTTGGTAGTGCAGTCCACTTGAAATAGCAAAAGGGGTATCTTTCCTTTTCTTAAAGAGACCCGGATGTCAGGAAGTCAGGACACTGTACCTACACCACATACCATGAAGATGTGGCCTTCAGTTAGTGGCAACTGCCCCAGATGAGAGTGGTGATAGGCCCAGAGTAGCTGCAAAGGACAAATTGGAGTCCTGTCCATAAGGAAAGTACAGTGATGGCGTAGAGTGATTTCTGCTCATTGGAAAGGAAGCTGAGTGTTTCAGTTCCGTGGCAAAGAATCCACATGTTCCTCTATTGAGAGTGTCAAGGTGGGAACTGTCCTGGATCTATGGCCTACACCAGACTATAGCCACGGTACAGGGACAGACCAACACTAGCAATAGAAAGATGTGCTCATGTTGTCGTCATGGAGGTGTGCCACTCAGGTCTCCAGGAAGTTAAACTATTGTGGGGGCACAGTTGCTTGCCAGCCCCAGCTAAGTTTGCAGTGAGGCCACGCCTGCCCCAGGCTGCTCCCATCCAATGATTCAGCATGGCAGGGATAATTGCGCTGGCTTGTTCCAGCCTGAGCAAGACCAGGGGATTCAAGTAACTATATGAATAGATAGCTCAGACTCCCATATCACACATTACAGTTGCATAAGCACCCCTTTCCCAGCTTGCATCTATGATGATATGGGGTTCCTTTAGGCACTGGCTAGTTTAAGCATAAGTTGGTTCAGTATGTGGTTATGACCTGAAAATGGTTGGCATTTGGGGGTGGTATTGAAAGGTAGTGGGGAAGGAAAATCTTCCTAATAGGCAGAGCTTTGAGTGGTGTACCTGGCCTGGGGTGAAAATGTTTCAGCTCTTGGATGAGGCTGGGAAAGGAGAGGATTTGAAGAGGCTCCCAAATAGACAGGGTCTCGCCTAAGGGCACACAGTGAATTCCAGACGTAAGGGAGGGATGGTGTCCACTATCTCCAATAAATTTTTAACCTCCATCCCTCGTGTTATATTAAAGGAAGACTGTAAGGAGCAGGCATGTAATTAAAATTGATCTAAAGTCAAGGATGCACAACTGCATTCTATTGTAGTTAAGTCTTAGCCTGGCCATCCAAAGAGTTTATGTTCAAATTCTGGCCCTTGCTCACTTTACTGTCCCTGAGTTGCTTCCAGACCATTGGATAGAAACTCATTTGAGTCCCATGGATACTAGTCAGGTTCGTAACCCACTGAGCTGCGATGGGAAATCCTGCAAAGGAGATTTTTAAAAATGATGTTTATGAAGACATCTTATCCACCCCCAAATGGAAATGTGTCCACATTATATTTTGTCATTACAATGGATGCCTGTGTTTTTAAATTTCTGTTTTAAATGATTAGAATGATTTGTACAAGAATGTAAACTAATTTCAACTGTGACACCACTATTTCCCCTCTTGGAAAAAAACCCATGGATTTCAAGAACCCTAGGGTATGAGGAGGTGGATATGAAAAGCTGTGAGGAGGTAAAGGTGAACAATGGAAGCCAGAGGCATCCTGGACCCAGATGGATGTCCCTCCCAATGCAATGGAGAGGAAACACAATGACCTGTAAGCATATTTGCATGTATATATATTTATTTTCTCCTTTTGGATATTTACAAACCTTTATTTCAACATTTTTCAGAAACATAATTTTATGTTTCTTCATGTTTTCCTTTTTCAAAGTCAGAGCTGGTCAAGGTCTTTTTCATGCAAAAGTGTGCATTTAGTGAGGACAAAGAGGGAACCGGGTCGTCCTGCGGGTGTGGTGGTGGGGGGTCTCTACTGCTCTGGGCCCTTTTGTCAGTCAGAGATCATCCAGGACATACAGGTCCTGGTCTTCTTCCTTTCTTGGTTTTCACTGCCCGGGCCCAGCAACACTCCTGAAGACATGCATGAGTGTGGTTTTACTGTATTTTGTCTGTCTCCAGCATGGCACTTCCTTGGCTGCTGTCTGAATAATTCCCTGGCACCAGAGCCAGTTGCAAGAGACTCGGATGCCTTCAGTTCCACTGATAAGTATTGACCCGGGGAAGGAGTCCAGCAAGGTGGTAGGTCAAAGTCTTAAACATATGTTGAGTCAACAGAGGTGACCCTGACCAACTGGGAGTATTTCATAATTGAAGTATATCAAGGAGACACTGTGACACCCTCCCCCCTCCCTACCCTGAAAACCCAACACTGAGAATAGAGATTTCATATTGATCACAGGAAACGATACAACAAACACAAACACACTGGCGCTTTCAGTAGGACAAGTCATGATTTCCTTTGGTGCTCATCACCACAGCAGGGTACCGTGCAGGTGGATAGCTTAGCGAATGTATTCATTAGTTAATAGCTCAGGGTTAGCTCTTTTATGTACAGAGTAAGGAAACCTCATTAAGAGTGGCCACAGTCACAGCAAATCTCAGTTTGAAATATGCAAAGACTTTGCAGCCTTGCTATTAAGAAGATGACACGGATTGTAAGAATACATTTGACAAGCTCCAGTAAGATGGTCTTTTATCTCTGCAAAGATGCCCCACAGTGGCAGATAGAATGGGCAAGAACTTGGAGGAAATGTATCACACATTCCCACAACAAAATGACACTTTAGAGACACAGAGGTCTCCTTCCCGTGGTAGTGGTGGAGAAGGGATTTTAGGGGGAAGGTTAATGGGATATCACATGTGAGGAAAAGAAAGGGAAGGTGGGTAGAGGAGTAAAGTCAGGGTTGCTCCATCCCAGCGTAAGCAAGACCCTTCCCTCTACCCAAGCTCCAAATTCTCTATCACCACAAGCACTCTCTTATTGCCTGGGCTGAGAAAGACTCCGTGGGCTGAGCCCCAGGAGCGCCCTGCTAGATGCTCTGCACTTCTAGAGTTACTTGGTGTGAGGTGAGGAGTGGGAGGGGAGGTAGGCAGCCAGCTGGAGGATGGCATGCTTGTACAGCTAGGAGCAGCTAAGGGTGGGTCTCAACAACAATGCTGATGACAGAACATACATAGAACATGACAAGGGGAGATCTGGCAACTTTCAGGCTGAAACGACCAAGTCTATGGCAAACTCAGAGGTTCAAGTTTCTGAAAAGGCATCACTGCCAAACCTCCACCTCACCTTGACACTTAGATAAGTGTGAGTAGCAGTAGTTCAACTGCTCTCATTGCAGCACAATAGGGCAAGGTAGTCTTTTTTTTTAAGTATAGCATTATATCTAACTACATGGATCTATAGAGATATTTACAACTGGCCTCTCTGCCCTTAGTATACTCTGAAGCCTTCCTGAGCATTTCTGCCAGATATATCTTAAATCTCCTCTTCTTTTCCCCCACTGCTCCAATCTCTCTGTATGACTTCATCCCAGATGAACTGCTTGCCTCCTGCAGGGCTCAAAGGCACTCCTGGGTCCTGGAAACCCTAATCCAAATCGATCAGCCAATGGTTAGGCCCCAGGAGGCAAGCCTTTCAATAGCCATTGTGGGAGCTTCAGATGTGGGGTCATTGCTCTCCCTCCAACATAATCTCTCTGTGAGGATGTCCGAAAAGAAAGAGGCTATCTTAGACATTCTAGCAGTAATTTTCTTGTTTTTAGCCCTCTCACTAGATTTGTGTTTGTGGGCGTCTGTGTGTGTCTGTGAGTGGATATGAGGCAAAACCTGATTTTGTGTGTGAATATATGTGTGTGGTTGTATGTGAGTGGTTATGCATGTCTGTGTGTATACATGTATACCGCTAAAAGTGAATGCCCATGTGTGTACACACGTATATGTGACTGTGTAGGTTTCTGTGGGTGTGTATAGGAGGATATATTTGTGTGTGTGTGTGTGTGTGTGTGTGTGTGTGTAGAAAAGAAGAAGAGATGACAAGGTGGGCCAGCTGAGGCAATCATCCCTGGGGTTCCTTTGCACTTCTCTCTTTGGTCAGCCTTCTCACCCCTCTGACTATTTCTTTCTCTGGAGGGGGTGGAAGGAGGGAGTTCTGGACTCCAAATCCAAATCCAAGGCTGAAGTTCAAGAAACAATCATGCCAGGATGGGCTACTAAACCGCCCTGCCCCGAATTGTCCCACCAGTGCAGTTCATACCTGCAGCCATCTCCCAGGCACCTTCGGTTCTTTGCACGCAGCTGCTAGCAGCCAATCCCCTGGACCATTTACTCACATCACTCACCTGCTTGTGGCTGCCTCTGACCCTGACACTTGTAGACTTAAGGTGATTGGAGTAAAGGGATGCATTATAAAGGCTATATATACAACCCCCTCTCCAGCTCTTTAGCTCTCTCACCCTATTGTCTATATCAAATTTTTGTTCTTAATGCATCTTCAAGGCTTCCCCCACCCCAACCCCTGCCTTTGTAACTCCCAAACACTTCCTTCCAATACAAAGTAAAATTTCTGCACTCCCAGCCTATCCCGTGATTGAGTACTTCCTACCTCAAGGCACTAAATTATCACTTCCTGGGACTACATTCACTTCTTCTGCGTCTTCTGTCCAGGCGACAGCACAGATGGGTGGAGGTAGGAGAAGAGTGGATGGGGACTGGGAGACGTGGCTCCCTGGAACAGGGAATTGGAAAGAAACAGTCAGTTAAACAGCCCAGCCAAATACAGCCCCCCTCCCTTATGTGGGAAAAGGCCAAAGGGAATTCTTGCGGTTCTAGAACCACCAACAGAGAATACACAGGCTTTCCGGTATATTTCCTTTCACACCCGTACAAATCAGGTATATAAACATATATGTATGGACATATGCACTTATACACACTCACACAGAATACACCCATTCGTGTACATAGAATCACACAATACATAAATTATAAGTTTATACACTCTTTCATAGGAGTGCATACACACACACATACACTCATACACACGCTGTTATATATGCACTCTTATATATACCAATATAGGTTTACACTGATGTACACAGAACTATACAGCTTCTCAAATGGTGTACTCAGAACTACCTTGATGCACACATTCACCCAGGTACACACAGACACACAAACATAGAAGCAGTTAAAAGGGTAGATGGCTGAGGGGCTGCAGGAGAGGCTGCCTAGGAAGGAAGGAAAGACATCAGTTGAGTGTGTGGCAAATCTTACTCCCCCACCGCCTCTGTCAATGAAGTGGAGCTGCTTCGCAAGTTGGAGCACAGGCTACTATTTACTTCCCTTAGGAGGTCCAGTGGGTAGACAGTGCCCTTGTTCAATGTGCTCAGTTCACACTCATTGACTGGTCAGTCTCCTTCTGCAGAGATGCTCCATGTGCTGTAGAATGAGGCCCAAGCAAAACCTGATGGAGCACCCCGTTTTGTAAAGGGGAGGGGAGATGGTGGAGCGCTTCAGCTGATAAAGTTTCAAGAACAAGAAGAAGGAAGAGCAAGTGGGTTGGTTCCACCACTCACTGGATGCGTGTCCTTATAAGTGCAATTTTTCTCCCTCAGTGCACTGGGATCAATGTGCTTTGTCTTCCCTGACTCACAGTGCTCCTGTGGGGGTTTGACAATGTGATGTGTTGGTGAGCTCATTGATATTTACTATGCACTAGAGAAACAGAAAGGATTAGTATATAGATTCATAACGGTTGTTCATTTGCTATTCTAGGTCAGATGGTGAACTTTCCTAATCCTAGTCTTCATTCACCAAGCGTTTGCATTGTATCCAGCGATCAACTCAGCCTCTGACTTAGACAGATGTATTGAGTCCCTATTGTCAAGCATTCTGAAACAGAAATGTATATAAGAGAAGTTCCAATCCTTCCAAAGATGCCCAGCTCAATCTGAATAATCTCCAATCCAACATACTCATATTCCATTCCTAATACTGCACCACAACACCACACACAAAATACAACAGGAAAAAAAATAGCAAGGGAAAGGCACTTTCAAAACCCCCAAGTTCCCTTGAGCCATCCCCCTGCACTTGCAAGAGATGGCTAGCTCTTCTCCTGTGCACTGAAGCCCAACCCAGTTTGGCTTCTTCCTGTAAAACCCTAAGCAGGAGGTGAGCAAGGACAATACTCCCTAGGAGGAAAAAAAAAAGAAGAAAAAAGTAATGAAAAAGAAAATTCAACACTTCAGTGGGACAGAAAGACCCCCAGAAATGTTTTTGTGCACAGGTTCGTATCCTTCCTGTCCCTTAAGCTGGCTTCTCTCTGTCCTCTAACTTCTGCCAGGGGGCTTTTCTGTGCTTATTGGGTGTTAGTAGTCTTTAGAAAGGTGATAGTATTCAGCAGAAAAGGAAAATCAATTTGTTATTTACCTCCGACTCCTTCTCAAGTCTTTCCTTCCAGCCAGAATACATCCTTTCCCCACTTTGTTTGTAAAGAGAAATGGAGAACTGATTCAGCAGCCCAAATAACCACAAAATGAAATGAAGAAAGAAAAGAAGGCAGAATGGAACCAAAAGGAACCATGAAAGGAGCACAGCCACCCTGGGACACTATGGAACTAACTGGTGTGGTATGCCCAGTAAACAATGTTGAACATCATAAAGGCAAGAGGAAAGAGGATCCGGGAGCATCTGTCGATCTTAGGGACGTAGTCAGGGTGAAAGAGCTTGGAGAACACTTTACCGAAGGAGCACCCAGGGCTTTGGGGGTCGCTATCCTCAGACTCCGAGTTACTGTCCTTGTCTCCATCAAGGCTTATCAAATCACTATCATGCAGGCTCCAGGTACTGGCAGCATCACATTTAAATTGCTTTTCAAGATCAGGGTAGCCGGTCTCAACTCTGACATCATCAGGCAAGCCACGGAGCATATTAAGGGTGGTACGGATCTCATTAGGGTCACAGCTTGCATCTTGCACACACCTCTGGCCATAGACAAGCAGATGCCTCCTACTGGGGCCATGGCCAGGGCTCTCATCGGAGTTGGAGCTCTCTTCAGGGTCTTCTGGGTCACGGGTCTCAGTGCGGCCGTGGGCCTCAGCACGGTTGCGGATTTCAGTAGGAATAACAAGATCTTCAATCTTAGAATCATTGAAGCAAATGCCATGGCTGTGCAGGGCCTGCTGTGAGGTGGACGGGAGGTCACTCAGGCTTTCTCCAGTGGCCAGCCAGGCCTGATCTGAGAGAGAAGACAGTGAGCTGAGGCTTTCTGAGGAGGCCAGCGGTGCATGCAGTGAGATGGAGGTCAAAGAGCCAAGGCTTTCTGAGCTTGCTAGGCGGGCCTGCACTGGTGTGGAGAGAAGAGAGTCAGTTTCATTTTCTATGTCAATCCGGTCACTCCTCAGGGAGACAGTGGATAGAGTCATGAAGTTGCTTGCTGCGTGAACAATCACAGTTGGGGAGGGAGGAGCGGGGGGACTTTCCTCATCAGCGTGATGGATGGTCTCTTCCACTGACAAAAACATCTCTTCTTCTTGGGGTCTCTTCTGTGCAGGGTGCTGAGGAACAGGACCAAGAGGCTGTTAGGGAAGTCTATGGTATCTGCTCTCCCCTGGGCAGCTGCTCCCTCTGGAGTGCTGTATAGTGGACAGAGGCAAGGCCTCCTTAAGAAAGTGGGGCTGGGTCCCCTGTGAGGGAGGGGTTGCTGGACATCAATACACTGCTGGCAGCAAAAGGCTCAGCCTGGCTTTGGGAGCCACCAGAGCAAGGGAAGGAGGGGTAGGTCAGTCTTTCTAGTGTTTGTCTCTCCCTTTCAGCTTCCCTGTGTTCCCACTCCCTCTGGCTCTATCACCTGCCCTTGGAAGCATGCTAAGTAGACCAGATTTGAAGCCCAAAGGTCTGGGGGAACTCTAGCTCTGCCACTTACTAGCATCGCCTACCTATAAAGGAGTGATGATCAATTCTTCTACTTTGTTGTCTGCTGTGTACATGTGAGCGGTGGTGTGTGTGTGTGTGTGTGTGTGTGTGTGTGTGTGTGTGATGTGTGTTGTGTGAAGATTTGAAGAGCTAAGAAACACGAAAGGGTCAAGTTTCGCTCTTAGGCTTAAGAGGTTCTTGGTGAAAGTGGATTGTTAGTCAAAAAGCCAAACCTGCATCATTATCTCCTGGTAACGGTAGCGGGCTAGGAGTCTTTGGGCTCTTGTGAGTTGCCTCTTAGAGCGCTGGGGTCGTCTTCGGCTATAGAAAAGATAGTTGATGTAGATATATTCCATCAAGGATAGGAACACAAAGAAGAAGCATACGACCATATAGATGTCAATGGCTTTGATACAGGCAATTTGGGGGAGTTTATCCCACAGATGTGAGTTGATGGCATTCAGGATGAGCATTGAAGTCAGACCTATAAACAATATAGCACAGGGTTAGTCTCCTCAAGTGGCTGAAGTTCTTGGCAAGCCATCAGGACCACATTGCACTAGAAGGGAGCAAAGGCCATGTCTGAGGTGGGGAGAGCCCTCAGCAAAAAGCCTTCAGCTTTCCAGGCTTAAGGCTGTGGCTCAAGTGCTCTCTCTGCTTTTCCTACCCCATATTTACACCCATTCTGTATTTCAATGGTTCAGTGACTTCCCATTGCTGTTAGTATCAAGTCAAAAATCTCTGGCCATGGTTTCACAGTGATTTGCATGTCTAGCCCCATTTTGCCCTATAATGGTCCTTTCCCCTTTTGCCTTCTAGTATGTAGGCTTTCTTGTAGTCTCTCAGTACTAAATGACATCAAGTCCCTCATAAAGCTTTGCGAGCCCTAAAACATTACACAAATGTAAAAGTTTAGTTTAGGGCGTGCTACTAAATAAGGAGTCTAAAGAGTCTGCCCCAAAGACAGTGAAGGAGAAAGCAGACCTGGGTCTGGGATACACTGGCATTCTGCAGAATTGGGCCTGATAAACTTGGGAGCTGATCTCTTAGACCCCTCCTTGGTATTGCTCAAAAGCCTTTGATGCTCCACGTTGCTTAGACATGAATTTACAATCGCTTAAAGTGGCATTTCAAGTTCTGCCTAAGTCAGCTCAGGCTCTTTCTGTTTCCTCTCTTAGGGAATGTCTCTTAGGGACTGCCTCCTGGAAATCTTCAGAACCCAGTTTGAGCAACACTTTCTTGGTTTAGTTTTAGCCAGTAAGACCTGGGCTGTTTCCTTCTCTGGACTCTGATAACATTTATCTCAATATTCCACTAGACAGCTCTTCTAGAAGCCCTCTGCTGCCTAGTAGGGCATTTTGACATGTTGTTTAATCAATGTTTATTGTTGCATTTCTGATCTAAATTTGTGACTTGTCCATTCACATATGTATCCATCAAATAATGAATTCTGGCACTTTGGGCCCTACATACCAAGATCCCAGCCCTGATGTTTTTTTTCACCCCTGTCTCCAATATCAGTCTCTCTGCTGGGGATTGGCTGAGAACAGGGACCAGTGCTTGTTGGGCAGGTCCCATCTTATTTACTTTCCTGTGCAGTCACACACTGCTCCAGGCACTCTTCCTTACTCTCAGTATCAGCTTTTTTTTTGTGAGCAAGATGACCCCAGTTCCTCCCTGGGACGGGGACATGACCTACCGACTGTCACCCTGGCTGCAGAGGATTCATAGTTCATCCAAAATGATATCCAAGAGACAACAGTCGTGAGGACAGTAGGCCAATAGATCTGCACAAGATAGCTGATGATTTCTCTCTTGACCAGGAACCTCAGTATCAGGCGCACATAGGAACCTGGCAATGAGACATACTTGTATTAGGGTAGGGCTGAGGGGATTTTCAGAGTGAAGTACAGAATGGTTGATTTACAGTGTTCTGTCAATGTCTGCTGTACAGCAAAGTGACCTAGTTATATATATATATATATATATATATATATATATATATATATATATATATTTATATATATATTTATATATAGTCTTTTTCTCACATTATCCTCCATCAGGTTCTATCACAACTGACTAGATATAGTTCCCTGGGCTGTACAGCAGGATATCATTGCAAATGCAAGAGTCCATTGGGACTTTATGAAGTGGGCTTTGGAAGGTGACAAGAACAAGAAGGAAATATGAAAGAAGGCAGCGAGAGTCTAAAGGTCAAAGTCAGAGGTCACCAGGAATTTCCAGTGGTACAAAAGAGACAAAAGACTGGACAGAAGGAGAGGATCATACACACCTGTGTAGAAAAACACTTCTTTGCTAGTCATGGTCTTTCCCAGGAAGCTGAACCGAGGGATGTGCAGCTTCTCAGTTCCCTGGATGGCATTCCCATTGCCTTCCCAGTATAACAGGATGTCTTCAACTGTGTAGCCATCTAGGAGGGGGAAAGAAACAGAGTCAGTTTCAGAAAGCAGTTATAGGCAGATTTCACACCACGGCAGTTTGTGAAAATCAAAGGAGAGTTGGACCTTGCACTTTTGGGGTCCCTTTGTGTTTGTTGGGTCTGAGCATGGGCAAAGAGGCAAATGGAAAGAGAACTCTCAGTTTGGAGTTTATTACCCAGGACAGAAAGCAGAGCAAAGAGATGTGCTATTACCCACTAGCTTGTGCACGATTTCCCCATAGAAAAGCACAATTTTCCTATGGGACTATTTACACTCTAACTACCACTTTCTTCCAGATGTCTTATCTATATCTGCATTTATGTCTATGTCTGTATCTGTATCTATATCTCTATTGTCTGTCTGTCTATCATCTATCTATCTATCTATCTATCTATCTACCTACCTACCTACCTACCTACCTACCTACCTCTGTCTGTTTATCTATCTATCAAGGAAAGAGAGAAAGAAGGGAGGGAGGTGTCGAGTCTGACTTTGGGAAGAAGGGGCCATGGGAGGCATACGTACAGCTCTCCACCTCCAGCTTGCAGGTCTGCTTGTCCAGAGGGAAATTTTGCAGGTTCATGGAACAAGCTGCTGTGGTGGTGAGTCTGCAAGGGAAAAGCAAAGAGAAGGGAACAATGATTCAAGCTCAGGTAAGTAACTGAGAAAACTGCAAGAATGGGGTAGGAAGAGGTATCCCAAAGGCTGACTCACCTAACACCCTCCCATACTGCCTACGTTAGACCTGGGTCCTCCTTCCCTTCCTTTATTCTTTCCTTTCTTCCCCTCTTCCTTCCTTTCCTTTCCTCCTAGAAGAAAGATGAGTTGCAGTTGTGTAAGGAGGATGGAGGGAATTCGTATGTGACAAAGAAACCAAGAGGTCTGGTAGGACTTATACAGAGAATAGAAGGATGCCATGCCAGGAACTCTTAGGGTGTCAGAATGGAAAGAGCCCTTGAGGAAACTGAATATAGAGACAGAAAGGGAATTTTCTTGGTGAGGAAGCAGCAAGGCTGTCAGGAGGAAACGGCTACACCAAAGCAGCTGAAACTCCAGATCTGTGTATCTGCTTATGAGGGTACTGGGGCTTAGCAAAATGCCAGTGTGTGTAAATGGATATAGAAGCGATCGTGGAAGACCTGGGGAAGTGGAAAAAGTGTCCAATGTGAAAGAGGATAATTACAAAAGCTCTCCGCAGCTTCAGTTGAGAGGCTCTGCTCCATTCCTTATCCTGCTCTTCCCAGCTGCTAACCCTAGCCTAGTCCCTTTAAACCTTTGAAGTGATTTCCATTTTTTCACAGTGGGTAGGCTGTGTGTGTGTGTGTGTGTGTGTGTGTGTGTGTGTCCCTTTTATGAATCCTCCGTGAGCAATACCCAGATGAGGTCACCTTTAAATGAAATAAGCATGACCAATGACCTGTTCCCTGTAAGCTTTATTGTTCTCTGACTCAAGTGCCTCGGTCCATGGGAAAGTGGATGGAGAAAGAAGGAAACAAAGGAATAGAGCAAGAGCACCCCAGAGAAAGAGATTTACCCTGTTATCTGACTCTTGGATAAATTTTCTATGCTAAATTTCTCTCATGCTTGTCTTAAGAGATGGCTTATAAGAATTGAGGCTGTAAGGAAGGCTTCGGTGACCATCTGCTATGCTATAAATAGACCAGTGAAGAGTTCCAGTGTGCACACATTCTGTTTGTACAGAGCCACACACAAGAGATGCATCCTGCACACCCCTGGGTCCCCTTCATGATGCATATAGGGCCAATGGCAGAGATGGATCCCTCTCCACCACTGCATGGCAGAGAAAATACACAAATAAATAGCATAATGTCCATACAATGCTAAGGTGAAAGGAGAGCTCTTCCAAAGAGAATTTCTTGACAAAAATGGTATTTGAGTTAGGGATTGAAGGGTGGGCAAGGTTTAGACTTATAGAAAGAGGAAAGGGCCATTCCATACAGAAGCAACAGCAGGAGCCAAGGTGTGGGTTCCACTTTGACTACTGGGTAGGATGAGTGAAGGAGCAGTGCAAGATAGAGTGTGTTTGTGGGATACTTAGTGGGAAGACGTTAGCCGACCAGGATGATCCCCGGGTCCCTGAGGGAACTCACCGGATGCCATAACGCACTGTGCCATCTGGGTGAAGCTGAAACACGCGATTTTCCACAGTCACATCATGCACAAAAGCATCCTTGCTATTTAGAAAGTAGCAGTCAGGGACCCACAACTTCTCAAGCATTCGATAGTCCAGGGTCAGGTTCAGATTGGTCTCATAGTATGCTAAACGTGGATCTTTCCAGGTCTGATGAAAGAACATCGTAATAGTATAGTCCTGAGGAGAGAAAGGTAAATCTCAGTACTTAGAGTGTACGTGTATGTGTCTTTTTATGAATACACCACAAATAAATACAAGCAATGAATTGTATGTAAGAATGTTTAATGTTAACAATAAAATGAGCCCCATATAGTTAAAATTAAGGTTAATAAATAAAATGTTCTCAATAACTTTCAAATTTAATGTATTCCTTCTAGAACATATTCCCCACACCTCCCAGCAGTATCTATTATCGTAGATTTTAATGATAATAATCTCTTGCTTTTTATATTTTTCAGTCTATGTTTTCCTAGGTTTTATTATTTATGTATTTCTAAGAAATATATTGTTTAGTTGGACTTAATTAAAAATATTTCCCAAATGGAATCATACTCCATGTACTCATAACTTGCTTCAAGTTGATGCATGTAATTAAAATTTGTTCACTTGCATTGCTGGATAATGTTTTCTTAAAAAAAATACTATACGTATTATAATGCAATCACACCATAAATACCAAAATCACAATGATAAAAAATATGAAATGAAAGTTCCAGTTTATATCCCCACTAAGAGCAGATGAGAGTACCCAGTACTCCTGCCTTGCCAACAGTGACACTGTCTGAGTTGACTTTTGCTGGTCTGGTGGGTATGTAATGGGTTCTCACTGTGGCCTTATTTTGCATTTCATTGATTAATAATAGAATCAAGCATCTTTTCATAAGTTTATCTGCTGCTTGGTTTTCTTCAGAAAAATAAAGTTCCTATTTAAATTTTCTGATCATTTTTCTATTGTTTAAAAACACTCTTTTTAATTCATAGGAATTTTGTATATTTTCAATATCAGTCCTTTATGTTGCAAATATATTAGTCCACTACGACTTATCCTTTCAAACCCGTCATACTGGTTTTTTGTCTTTGTTTTGCAAAATGGAAGTACCAGAACTTTTGGCTAAAGATAATATTAATACAGCCGAAGTTACCAGTATTTATTTTTATAGTTTGTGTTTTCTGTGTCCTTTTTCTTTAAACTGAAACATAAAGATTTTTTCTTTTTTTTAATACAATGATTTTTATTTTTCCATTATAGCTGGTTTGCAGTTTTCTGTCGATTTTTCAACTGTACAGCATGGTGACCCAGTTACGCATACATACACAGATTCATCACAAGTGATTAGACATAGTTCCTGGTGCTGTACAGCAGGATCTCCTTGCTTTTCCATCCCAAAGGCAAGAGTCTACATCTATTAACCCCAGACTCCCATACCATCCCTCTCCCTCCCCCACCCTCCTGGCAACCACAAGTCTGTTCTCCAGGTCCATGATTTTCTTTTCTGTGGAAAGCTTCATTTGTGCAGTATATTAGATTCCAGATATAAGTGATATCTATACCCTTTTTAAGAAAGTCCTTACCTATCTCAAAGACACAAAAGCAATATCCTATATTACATTTTAAAAGCTTCATAGCTTTTCACTTTTAGGTCTATAATCCATTTGGATTTATTTATTCCTTTATTCCAAGTGGCCATAGTTTCCAAAATCTATCATATTCCTCCATGTGGGCTCTGTTGCACGCTATAACAATGGCTTGTGTCCCTGCTTCTTGTCTCATGTCCCTTGTCCCCAGCCCCATGGTTGGAGCTGACACACTTACCATAGTCATTTCTGACATCTGTTCAATACTGGAGACATAGATAGATACTCCCACAGGCACAGGAGCACCTACAATAAAGGAAGACACTATTACACGCAGGGTATCAAAAAGGGTAAGAGCATGGACTCAGGAGCCAGACTGCCTGAGTTTGAACCTTACTAGCACTTACTAGTGGTGTGACCTTGAATAAGTTACCGAAGCTCTCCGAGTCTTAGTTTCCTCATGGGTAAAATGAGAGTAAGGTTAGCTCTAATTTCATAGTTGATGCAAACCACACACTTAGAGTAGGGTCTGCCCAATGATATGATGAAATGAATAGGGTTAAGGCAAAATAAGAAAAAAAAAACGGGATGAAATACTTTTTCTAAGCGTTTTCTTGATAAAAACTCAAGAGCAATGAATCTAAAAATAAGAGCTAAGATTTGGGGTGTGCATAAATATATTTGTGTGAGTGCTTATGAGTGTGTCCATGCATGAGTGAATGTGTGTGTTGTTGTGAATGAATGTGTGAGCTGTGGCATGAGTATACATGGGCATGTTCACTTATATGAGTAAATCTGTTGAGTATGTTCACATGCAAGTAAATATGTTTGTGTGTTCATGTGTGACAGAATGTTCATGTGAGTATATGTGAGCTTGTTAACATACAAGGGAATGTGTAAGCATGGGTATATTTGTGAGCTTATCTATGTGTGTGAATGTGTATGTATGTGCGTGAGTATCTCCCTGTAGGGGAATGATTTTTGTGTGTGTTCATATGTGATTGAATGCAGGAGCATATTCACATGCTTGCATATGATGCATGTGAGTAAATGTGCAAGCACATGCAAACATGTGGGCATGGTGTGTGGAAGTGAATGTATAAATGTGTTTATGTGTGAGTAAATATGTGTACTTGTGAGCTTGTTTGTATGTGTGTAAGTGAATTTGTATTTTCATGTATGTGAGCACGTTTGTGTGTGAATGAATGTGAGCCAGCGAATGTATGAACCCTTTTCTGGGTGAATGAATGTGTCAGGATGTGTATTTGATTGTATTGTGTGGGAATGAATATGTAAGTTGTCTGTGTGACCTATTCATTTGTGAGCATGTCCATGTGTGAGTGAATGCATGATTATGTTTGTGTGTATAAAGCTGTGTTTACATGAGTGTATGTGAGTATTTTTGTGTATTGAATGAAAGTGTCTGTGTTTTCATGTGTGTGAGCATGTTCATGAGTGAGCCTGTGGGAGCATGTTGAGTGCATGTGTGAGTGCATGTGTAAACATTTTTTGCATGTGGGATTAAATGTGTGTTTTGTGAATGGATGGGAATATAAGTGAATTTATGGGTGTGTGACTATAATCTGAGTGTGAGTGAGCATGTTCATTGGTGTGAATATGTGAATGTATTTCTGTGTGTGACTTTATATGTAATTAATAAGTGTGATAAGTGATTACACTTGTACACTCATACTTATTACACTTATAAGTGTGAGTATATGTAAGCATGTTTATATGCTTGAGTAAATGTGTGAGCATGTCCACGTAAGTGTGGTTGAATGTGTGAGTGTGTTTGTGTGTGAGTGAATGTGTGACCATGCTGATGTGCAAGTGAATCCATGAGCATATTCACACATATGTGTTAATGTGTCACTATACAGGTATGAGTGAATGTGTAAGCATGTTAATGTGTGAGTGTGTTTGTGTATATGGTTGTACAAGTGTGTTAATTTGTGAGCATGTTTTTGTACGAGCTTGTCTGTGAATTGGTAAACGTTTGGACATATTTCTGTGTAAGCATATTTGAATGTGTGAGTATGTTTGTGTGTATGAATATCAAAGCATGTGGGAGTGTGTGTCTATGTGTATGAATGAATACGTGAGTGTGTTTGTGTATGTGGGCATGTTTGCCTGTGTCAACGTTTGTCAATGTTCATGTGTGTATGTGAATGTATGAGCATGTGTGAGTGTGTATATGTGTGTGAGTGAATTTGTGAGAATGTTCTTGTGAGTGGGCGCATGCATGAGAGTGTTTGTGTGTGTTAATATGTGTCTGTGATTGAATTTGTGTGTGTTTCTGCCCCTGGCTTTCTTTTCAAGGACTAGGTGTAAGGGCTGCCCATTCAAATATGATAATGGATGTGCAAATATGTAGTAAACTATAAAGTACTGTGAAAAAGTTCATTTTCATTCATTCCTCTCTGGATCAAATCTCCCTCCACTCAACCCCACAGCTAAGCCATTATTCTATGTGTATTACATCACACTACCATTATGGAAACACGTGTGACACTTCCAATTCAGCCTGCTCACTTCACTGTAGGCTGACTGTCCAGAAGCTGAGCTTCAAAGACGGAAATTCGTTATTCGGATCCAGATGCTTCAAAAAGCAAAACGCTACTGGGAACCCATGTATGAATGGCATCTGAGGAATAAATGGACCTCTGTGTGAGGGCTAGGCCCAAACTCCAGCATCAGGTCTCTTGTGAATGATCCCCAGCAAAGTGCTATGTAGTGACAGGGGTTTCTAGAAAGGCAGTTTTTTTTTTTTTTTTTTTTTTAATTACAGCTTTTCAGGCTCCACACACACCTTTAGAGGATGGAAGCTGCTAGGCAGGCAACAAGCCCCAACAGAGCCAGGCAGCCACCCTCCACGACCACCTTACTCTAGTGTTAAACTTCTCATCCTCGACCATTCCTTATCACTCAGACAAACCCATTCCATACGACAGAATCCCAGGGACATGAACCCTAAAGGGCCAGGGCACAGTTTTGCCCGAAGTCTCCCAGTTGAAAGGTGCAAGTGGGAGCTGAGATGCAGTCCACATTCCCTTCACCAAGCCATAAGTCCTGGCCCAGGAGTGTAGCCTGGAGGAAAGGGACCTGGGACCTTTTTCTAATTTATCCACCTAGCAGGGGACACCTTATGTGCTAGCAGTAGTCAGAATGAAAGCTTATTCCTACAAGGATAACAGAAGAAAACAAGAAGCTTCAGCTTAAAGTGCCTAAATGCTGTCTCTGGGGTGATGCCCTCAGCCCCATATCCCATGGCTGTCCATCCTGATTGGCTCAGGAAACACAAAAAGTGGGAGGGGGTAACCACTTTCCTTCTTCTTGGAAACATGGCTATCCCAACTCTTCCTCCTCCATAGCATTTATTAGAGTACCAGAGGAAGAATAAATAAGTGAAGGAATGATAAAGATGCCCCACTTATTCCTTCACTACCCACATATGCCGTATCCTTAGGGGCTTGCCTTTTGTAACACTGTAGAGTCTGACTTCCTTTGCTCAGAAAGAAGCAGCTTTGTTCACTTTTCCATGCACCTCATTATCCTCTTCATCTTCCTTCTCTTTTTAAGGAAGTTATAAGGCTCTCATCTGAACCTAACCACAGTTAGGTCAGGCCTCTGCATGTGGGGTGTGTGTGTGCCTGTGTGCCTGTGTGTGAAGCCCTGAAACTCTACTTAACTTCAGACACAGAGAGGAATTGGACTCTGTGTCTACTGGGAGGCCTTACAAGGAGTCCCGGGCTACTCCAACTCTAACTCCCATGGCCCAGCTGCCCCACTGATTGCCATCCCCCATAAAGCAGCCCTGGACTTAAAGCCTATAGTGCCTCCTTCCGTCTAAATGCTAGAAGGTCCTACAATTGTCATTGCCCTCCCATATTCATCCACTGTTTGGCCAAACTGGGGGCTCAGCTACTCTCATACTCCCAGGTCTACACGCCCATAAAGCTTAGTTTAACCCAGAAACTTAGGCATCAAGGATAAACAAAAACAAGTTAGCTCAAAAAATTGTGGTGAGGTGCCTTGAAGATACTGTGGGCCAGCCACATCTGATGATCCCCAGAGGTTGGTCTTTGCCTCTGTCCACTCCCCTCTGGCCCTGGATGTTGCAGAGATGACAACCTGAAGCAGTGAGGAGAATTTGCTCAATGTACTTGAAATGCTGTCGGTCAGCTTTTTGCTGAGAAACATAACAATGAATGGAGAAAATGTAACAGCTACACCTTTGACACCCACTACTGCATGGTGCAACCGCTCCAAAATCAGTGTCATGCAATGGAGTGCTCGCTGTGCCCTAATACCTTATTTCCCATATTGCAAGAACTTGCCTGCTGCTCTCTCCACACACGAGCTTCTCAGTCCCCAGTGCACACTCACCTTGAACCCAGGGGCTGCACCGCCTTCTGCTTGCACAGTTTGAGGGAGCAAAGCAGCAAAGGGGATACCAGTCAGGTATCCCACCACAAAACCTTAAAGCACAGGGCAACCACCTTGGTTTTCAAGGGAGTTCCCCAGGCAGATCAAAGAGCCCCCATTGGTCTACCACAATGGCAAGGCTAATAGCTGTGCTCCTTTAGGGTGGAGCCATTCTGTATTCAGAAGACTTCTATTCATATGTACGAATGTGAACTATTAGCATTCATTAACCCTTTAGAGTGGGTGTCTAATTCTACTGTCTGCAGGAAGTGGAGAGGTTTCTCTGACTTAACCACCCTGCTTTTTTAGCTCTTTCTTGGTTTCCTTTGAGCTGAAAAGTGACTGACCAACACCTATCTAATGCACCCTTCCTGTTGTCTGTCCTTGGTCTCGGTTTACTGGGTGTCCCCTCTGCTGGAGAATGTTATCCCTGTTCTGTGGGGTAGGAGTAGGTTGCTTGTCACTTAGAGCTGTGCAATTGAGGTCAGCAACCCTTTCCAAAAGGTGGGGGAGACTAGGCAGAAGTAAAAGGAGAAACTGATGCATTAGCTTCTTGGAGGTTTTCTTGTCATTTCTCATCTCTGCGCTTGAGGTCTGAGTGCTAAGCTAAGGTGTTTAGATTTTACCTGGAAGTTAAATAAAACCATCAAAATTTCCTGAGGTGATCAGATTGGATTCATAAAGATCACACTGACTCCAGTGTGTTGAATAAACTGAACTTGGTGGGAGCTGAAGGCTAGAGGAGTATCACTGGTCAGCTCACTGGGTAGGTGTGTCTCAGCTCTAGTGTCTAGACATGTCTTACCTCCAAAATTGGGCCTCAGACGGACATCATATTTTGACAGCACCCTGTCCAAAATTTTGTGAACCACAGCTTCATTAGCACAGTTTTTGCTGAAATAGAGAAGTCACTGGTAAATATTGATCATCAACAAACGCCACGTTGCTTCTCAGAAAACAAACAACAAAGAGCACCCCAGACATCAACTTGTCAGGACCCTCCTTCCTCCTGCACACACGCAGACATGCACAGTCATAGATGTACACCCTCGCCCCACCCCCTCCCTCCCTACAGTGAGTCAGCCAGAAGCGCAGCAGTGACGCAGACTAGATTCCTCTTTCCCCCTCCCCCTCCCCAGCTTTCATCCAAAGGGTGGGGCATAAAGACTGGATCCTTGTTACCAGGCAGAATTGGGGGTGGGGGTGGGGGGACACTGTAGGGGAAGTCCAGGAGAGAGAGTGTGGGCAGATGTGTGCCTTCAGATAAACGCATTACTTCAACCCCCTAAGGAACCCCACCTTACCATCAGCCTGAATGCAGCTTTCTAGGTTGGAGGGAGTCCTTCCTACAGGGGCACCTGACTGCCCCAGGAAAGGTCATCTTTCACCCTCAGCGCCCTCCTGGTCTGAGACAAACAGGCTACCTTCTCCAGCTCAGTCACAGACCCCCTACCTAGGCTAGGACTGGCATTTTGTTGTCACATCTATGTGAATCTTGTTTGGACACCTCTGTTTCTAAGACTTGGCATATGGCAATATGACACACACAGAGTGCCTTGCTCGTGGAGCAGAGATTTATGACCCTCATAAGTCAAACCACTTCTGATTCTCGGGGCTCAGGGCTGTCCTCAAAAACACACGTATTCTTGGAGCAGGCATCTCTTTCGCTAAGCATGTGCTTCAGCCTAGACGTGTTTTGGGTGAGCACATGTAAATGGACCAGCTTAGTCCTGCAGAGAGCTGGCCTTTCTCGAAGTCTCTGTTGTATTCACCCAATTCTCCTAGTCTTTCATCGGGGGCTCTTTTCCCCCAAAGGGGCTTGTGAGTAAGAACAGGCCCTGCGCAGACTATGACTCTTAGGATCTTTGACACACTAACGATGAGACGTCAGCCTCTGCAAATCTCGTGTGTGTGTGTGTGTGTGTGTGTGTGTGTGTGTGTGTGTGTGTGGTGTGTGTGTGTTCACTAGCGCAGTCTGATATGTTGAGATGAGGACGTTGCAGGGCTGTGCGCTGGAACCTTGCCCAACTATCCCCCCGCCCTTTTTTTCTGAATACATGTTCATTTCTGGTTTGCCATTTAAAAAATTACTCTCAATCATCTTTAATGACAAAATTTCAAAGTGAGCACATGAATTATTCCCGAATTAAAGCAATGCATTTCTGCCTGTTTAGGACCACACACATCACCCATATGCCAGCGCTCAGGATATATAGCCACTGCAAATACCCATTTCTGTGTGATCTACATGTAAAGGCTGACTGTTCAACATCTCTTCAGATATTTGCATACCCAAACAAACTTGAAATCAAACACCAAATCTTCAAGTATTTTCGCAGGAGTAAGTACAAAAGCGCACGCATCTCAGGCCACACGGTTATATGTTATACAGCCACCGATCTCACTGTCTGGGTACCGATGAGGTTGAGTCAATAATTTTTATGTGCAGCATGGGAAAACGCACCTCACTGCTCAATACACACATTCACGAACACAAGCAGGAGCTTCAGAGAATAGACTAAAATCTGGACTCAAACAGGTGTCTCTACTGTCTATGTTTTGTGAATCTCTCATCTCCCTGTACCCCACCCTCAATCCCACAGGTGCCAAACGGCATGAATAGGAAAAGCTGCCAGGGGCCTTAGTGCCCAGGGCATGGATGGCAGCCCCCAGCCCAGGACTGCAGTTCGGGCACACGCGGGTCTCTGTCAGGCGCCGCAGTAACAGGTGGGCTGAAGTACAGGGCTCTATGTTGACCGGTTGCCCCCACTCCCACCACACCACCCTCCAGGGATCCGTAGGCAGGGCCCGTGCGCCAAGGCTCGGTGAGCCCGGGTCCAAGTCATCCCCAGCCCGCTCCGTCCAAGAGGCTCAAGGCTGCGGGTCCCCTCCTGTCACCGCCATACCCCGCCTAGCTGCTCCCGCTTACCAGCTGAAGAGGTCCAGGACGACTTCGGGCACGGTGGAGGAGAGCTCGAAGTGGAATTTCGGAGTGGAACTGAGGTCGTTGCCCTCCGCGAGCCAGGTTCTAATGAGCAGCAAGAGCAGAGCGGTTCGCAGCATCCCTCGGATGCCCATGGCTGCAGCACTCCAGGCGACCGGAGGGCGCGAGAGACTGCCGTCCGCTGCTGGGGAAAGGGACTGAGTGTGGGTAGTGCGGGGCGAGAAGGTGCTGGAAGGGGGTCATTAGGAGTCTCCCCTAAGGAGACAGCAGGGAGAGTATGCGGAGCAGGGCGCGCAGGGGTCGGACCGGAGCCCAGAACCCGGGAGGAGCGGTCGCTCAGTAGCTCTGCCCGACGCAGCGCCCTTAGGACGCGCCGGGCAGCTGTGATGGGCGCTCCGTCTGTGGCCGCTCCAGTCTGCGACTGGGCACCCAGCCTGTCGCCTGGCTGGCTCCGCCCACTCCGACGGTAGCATTGGCTGAACCAATCCAGCAGGTGCCAGGAGCCACACAAAAAGGCGCGGGCTCTTGCCTCCGCCCGCAGCCAGCTCACCGCCCGGCCCCCCCGCCCCTTCAGGCCTCTGCAGTCGTCCCCCCACCCCGCGAGAATCAGACCTAGGCAGGGGCGGGGCTGGTCCGAGGGAGGGGGAGGGGAGTCAGCGGCTGGAGGGCTGGGCATGCATCCCCAGCTAGGGGCAGCTGGTTGGTCATGATCTTTCTCTCTGCAAAAATGCAAAATGTGCACTTCTCTTGGAAAACCTTATGCCCAACAGGGTTTTTGTTTTTTGATGTGTGTGTGTGTGTGTGTGTGCGTGTGTGTGTGTTGGGGGGGTAATTTCACTGCCCTAGCTCAGTCTACATTCTGATAGAGCTGGACACATTTGGGTATCAAGAAGCATCCTACCGCTGTTCATTGCCAAACCCTTGACCCTCCAGTAATCCCACCTACCTTACCTCTGAGTGAGTGGAGGGGGATCACCAGCGGGTTTTTTTGACAGAGCTCTGGCCGTAGCAAGAGCCACCCCCGCGCCCCAAATCAGGATGGAAATTGGGCTCCAGGAGCGTCAAAGTTTCCTGAAGAGTTTCTCAGAGTTCTTGGCCCAAGTTTGGGTCCCCAGGACAAAGCTCAGGGAACTGGAAGGGTTCACCAATTGGGATTAGTTGGTATGCAGAGTTACGTTTACCAGTGCCGAACATCCTAAGGCACGCCATTGAGAAGGCTTGCAGTAAAAGTGGATTTCAAGTTCACTCTTGGTTAACTAGAACATTCACACAGAAAAACAGCCCTCTTCCCCTTTTTCTCAGTATTTGGCACAGTGAAATGGGATTGCTTGTGCCCCCAAAATCTTCAGTTGACTGGTTGGTTGTTTCCCACAACTAAGTGTTTAACTCTTTATCCCCCCTTTCTTAACCATCTTAGAATCACTTTTAAAAAATGTGTCTTACAGTTCCTTGCCTTTTTATTTTTTATTTATTTTTGGTCTTTTTGCCTTTTATGTAGAGCCGCACCCGCGGCATATGGAGGTTCCCAGGTTAGGGGTCTAACAGGAGCTGTTGCCGCCGGCCTTCGCCACAGCCACAGCAACGCAGGATCCGAGCCACGTCTGCAACCTTCACCACAGCTCACGGCAACGCCGGATCCTCAACCCACTGAGCAAGGCCAGGGATCGAACCCGCAACCTCATGGTTCTTAGTCGGATTCATTAACCACTGAGCCATGAAGGGAACTCCTCCTGGCCTTTTAAATGATCAGAGCACCCTCACATCTTCCTTTCCTTTCTCTCCATCTTGTAGCAAGTGCATTCTCTGTACCATGGGTACAGAAATAAAAGACAGTGAAACCTTTATGTCACTGACTATTAAATACAGGAGTAGATCAATAAAACTCGTCCCTGCTGACACTAGTTCTGCCCCCTTATCTCTGGTCATCCAGGCATTCTTGTAGAAACAGTTCTTGCTTGATAAAAGCAGAAGGGCTATTCGAGTTCATTTTATCCAGCCATCTGGATTGTAATATGGGGAAACTGAGGCCCAAAGAAGGAAAAGGGATGGGCCCAAGGTCACAAAACTGTAGAGGCCCAAATTAGAAAACTAGAATCCTGTTTCCAGGTTTGCATACTTCCAGATTTTTTTTTTTTAAGTGCGATTCAGCTTCAACTGGAAATTCAAGAAACCGCCAGCAGATGGGAGTAGATTTATTTAGATGTGGAATATTCCCAGTACCCCGGAATCAAATTCCACAGGCAATTGGTCCCTTATTTGTCACAGGAAAACAAGCCTGAAGCTTGAAGTTTTACTCCTAAATTCCCTTGCGACTATGAAAGTTGCCAAAAAGTTGATGATGGAGAATTCATTTTCAGACCTTACATCTCAGAAGGTCCTCCCCTATTTCTACTCTCCCTAGAGGTAATGTTTGGTTGAAATTTCTTACTCTCAGGACAAATAGCCTTAAACATGACAAGAAATACAAAACGGCCACTGTAATTTGTACTTGAGCTTTTGTCTAGTTAATTTATTAGAATATCCATAAATATCCAGATTGAATGGACTTAAACCTGAATATGAGATCATGATGTAGGAGAAAGAGCACTGACCTGGAAGTTAGCCCATCTGTGTTCTGGATCCAGGTCTGGCACATGGCAGTGAATGTTCCAGTTTGGCTGGTGTATAGGGTAAGTTTGGAGTGAGACAAAAGGTAAGAGAGGTAAGAGGCAAGAGATGAGGCAGACCTGGCTTAAGTGAGCACTACACACTCAGTGCACAATAAATAAATGAAGCGAGAAAGAGAGTTTTGAACCCAATTGTCTAAACAAAGGATTTGATTTTTATTTTAGAGTGCCTTTGAAAGGTTTGTACAAGGAAATGACTCAATCATAATAGTACCTTGGCAGAATCTCTGGTTACTTTGTAAAGCAGAAACCGGAAGGAAGAGAGAATGAGAACAATGTCAGTAGTTAGGAGACAGCCCAGATAATTTGGACTAACTATCTCAATGAGGACAAGTAAATAAACTAGATGAAATGTAGGAAGAAGTCATCTTCTTAAGGACCTAAAAATGATGTCTAATCTATGGATTCAATGAAATCTGTATCAAAAGTTCAATGGCATTTTTCACAGAAATACAAAAAAAAAATCCCAAAATTCATACAGCACCATAAAATACCCTGAATAACCAAAGCAATACTGAGAAAGAACAAAGCTGGAGAATCACAATTCTTGATTTTATACTTTATTACAAACCTGTAATAATCAAAATAGCATGGTACTTATATATAATGAGCACATAAAAGTTTACTGTACAGCATAAGGAACAACACTCAATATCTTGTAATAACCTATAATGGGAAAGAATATGAAAAACAATATATATATTTCAAATGTCACAGTTAATGTTTTCATCACTATACTCCAAATCTACATTGTACAAAGTGACCAGTAATTGTTTCACAATAATTGATCAGCCTCTGAGATTGTACCTTTCACACCAGTTATATATTTTACATTTGAAACTAACACAACATTGTAAATTGACTGTATGTCAATAAAAAATAAAATAGCTTAAAAATAGCCAGAGAACAATGGAACAGAATTGAGATCCCAGAAGAAAGTCCACGCCTATATGGTCAACAAGTATTTGACAAAGGAGCCAAAAAGACTCAACTGGGAAATAAGAGTCTCTTCAATAAATGGTATTGGAAAAATTGGATTAACTGCATGAAGAAAAAAATAAATTGGACCCCAACTTATACTACTCACAAAAATTAATTCAAAATGGATTAAAGACTTAAATATAATACTTGCAACTGTAAAACTATTAGAAGAAAACATGGGGAAAAGCTCTTTGACATTGGCCTTGGCAACAGTTTGTTTTTTTGATATGACATTAAAATTACAAGCAACAAAAGCAAAAACAAGTGGTGCCATATCAAACTAAAAAGCTTCTGCATAGCAAAAGAAACACTCAGCAAAATGAAATGGAAGTTTATGGAATAGTAGAAAATATTTGCAAACCACACATTTGATAAGGAACTCATACAATCCAGTAGCAAAAAGAAAAAATGATCTGATTAAAAAAAATTGGCAGAGGAACTGAATATTTTCCCAAAGGAGACATACAAATGGCCAGCAGGGAACATAAAAATGTGCTTAACATTCTTATCATCGGGGAAATGCAAATCGAAATCACAATGAGATATCAAGTTGCACCAGTTAGAATGGCTATTCTCAAAAAGACACGAGACAACAAGTGTTGATGAGAATGTGGACAAAGGAAACCCTTCTGCCCTGTTGGTGGGAGTGCACATTGGTACAGCCATTATGGAAAATATCATAAAGTTTCCTCAAAAAAATTAAAAGCAGATCTACAAATGATCCAGCAATCTCACTTCTGCGTATACATGCAAAGGAAATTAAATCAGAATCTTGAAGATATCTGTGTTTCTATGTTCACTGAAGCATAATTTACAAGAGCCAAGACATGGAAACAACTAATTGTTCATTGATGGATGAATGGATAAAGAAGATGTGGTGTATTTGTACAACAAAATATTATTCAGCCGTAAAAAAAGGCCATCCTGTCATTCGTGACAACATGGATGGACCTTGAGGGCATTACACTAAGTGAAATAAGTCAGATAGAGAAAGCCAAACACTGTATGACATCACTTATACATGGAATCTAAATAGCCCAAACTCAAAGAAAGAGAGTAGAATGGTGGATTCCATGGGCTGAGGATGGAGAGAAATGGGGAGATATTGGTTAAAGGGTACAAACTTCCAGCTATAAAATGAATAAGTTATGAGATCTAAGATATACCATAATGTCTCTAGTTAACAATAATGTATTATATACTTGGGAGTTGTTAGGAGAGTAGATCTTAAAATTATTACCACTACCAAAAAATAATTTTGGAGAGGATGGAGATGTTTAGTAACTAATCTTATTGTGGTAATCATTTCACAATATACACGTGTATCAAATCCTTATGTTGTGTACCTTAAACTTATATATGTCAATAATAGCTCAAAGAATTGACCTCACAAATAATGAGGTTAAAATATAGAAGCCATATTCCTGAGGGCATTTGATGAAACATAAGAGGGTTATGAAACTAAGCTCTGGTTGAGGTGCCCTCATGAGAAAAAGGGACAAAAGTTGAAGCCCAAGGCCCAAACAAGTGGGAGATTTGATAAGCCTTCCTGCTGATTTAAACTGAGATTCTGAATAGCTGTCCTTTCAGAATAATGGTGAACAAGAAGCAACCAGCTCTTGAATGGACTTATGGTCTAGATACACATCACCTGGATGGTCCTAGGAATCTGAATCTCTGAATTTGATTAAAGTTGTATTGCATAGGTATTATACCTACTCATTAGTCAGAAGCAAATGTAAGTACTTTCTTTAGGCAGGTACTGTCTTTCTAGGCCTGAAATCATTCTTACCAATAATTTTTCAATAATATGTCAGGAAATAGAAGTAACTAGGAATACAAAGAAAAAATACATTATGTAAGTTACATCCAACATAAAAGAATAGATGATAAAAACGAACTCATGAAGATTTCAGAAATCAGAATTACAAGAAATAGACTATAATAAATGAGTAATCATATTTCAAAAACAAAAGATAAATTTGAAAATATCCTCAGGGAACAGAAAATGTCATACAGCCAGTTTGAAAAAGGAACAAATAGAGCTATTACTAAAAAATATGATGAAAAGTGAGCATTTAATGGATGGACAGTTTTAACAGAAGGCAAAATGCAATTGAAGACAGAATTATTGAATCCAAATATAGGCCATAAGATACTGTTCGCAGTTCTGTCTGGAGAAGCAAATTATATGGAAAAAAGAAAAAGGCAGATAAGCGATACAAGGAATAGAGTGAGAAGATCTAACATACATTTAATTGAGGTCCCAGAAGGAGAGGAGGGAGAAATGGGGAAGGAGAGGATGGCTGAAAATTTGACTCCACAATTTTAAGAAGCCCAGTGAATCCTACATAGAATAAATAAAGATCATTCTACTCCTATTGATATCATAGTGAAAGTGCAGAAAATCAGAGAGAAAGCCATGATAATGGTCCAAGTTAGAGATGAGGTTCTTCCTGATCAAGGACATAAGCAAGAGAGATTGAGGCAAGAGGATAGGTGTTAGATCCTGGACTTCAAAATGCATTTTACTCCAATTTTCCATGAAAAGTAATTTAATAAAGATGTTCTTCACTTCATTCCCAATTAACTACATATATTTGTTAAAAATTGGATTCTTTAGAGCAACCTGACATATAGGTGCTTCACACTTGTCATGCTTGAAAGGCCTCTTCCTATAAGTGTGTATTTCTTGTCTCATGGGCCACGAAAGGCAAGTGTTCTCTATGAGTCTGAAATGCTGGTTGCAGCTGATTTCTAAGGTTGGAAAAATGTGCTTATATAAGGTTTTCTAAGAGTAAGCAGAATAAAAGTGAATCTTTGTAGAAAGGCTTCCTTTTGCTTACCCTACCCCAGACTTTCATTCTGTTTCTAAGGAAAAATATATAAAATAAATACTTCTTTGTCCCCTAAGGTGTCTTACTATGTCCTTCAGGCTTGACCATGTGCACTTCCTCACTAGGCTTTTTAAGGCTGGACTGCAGTTGAATTCCTTTAGGGGTTTATATTTGCAGCAAAAAGAGCTAAAAATGCAATAGACTTTATTTCAAGAGAGTGAACTCCTGACTCGTTACTAGGGCTGTTCATACAAAGGGTGATGGACTGAATGGCCACCTGTCAGGGATGGTCATATAGGAGCATCAAAGTTTCTGTGGTCTCCTCCACCTCTGAAATTCCCTGATAACAACCTAAGCTGAAAACATTTGTCTATATAATGTCTTCTAAGATGAATTTCAAGTGTTTTTGCATAAACTCCTTTATGTATTTCTTGTAAATGAGGGACACACATTCTTATATACTTTATAGACCCTCCTCCCTAGAAAGTCATTTCTCCAAGAGAAAATTTTGTGAGAGCAAGAAAGCTTTCTCTATCGCCTCACCCCAAACTAATCAGGAAGTTGTCCAACGGTGAAGACATAAAACTTCTTTCATTTGTGGCATGAAATACGTCAAGACCACTTTTGATCAAATGTCATTAAGAGAGGAGTTGCCATAATTTTGATTCTGAGTTTGCAGGGTTTATCTTCCCTTTTGCTAGGAATTCACATTTTGAGTAGGTCACAGATTTCTTCCCAAAGTCTGCAGAAAACTTCCTTTTGATATATAGCATGTTCAGGCAGTGTCTTACTCCCTTAGCATGGAAAAGCAGGAGTAGGGAGAATGCTCCACCAACTCTTAGGGTTTTTTCCCCTCTGGAACTGGTTGTAGCATAGTGTACTACAAATTATTCGACTGCAAATCTGAAGATCTAGATTGGAGCTCCATCACCAGCTACCTAGGTATGTGTCACTGCCTCTGAACCTCGGTTCACTCATATGAAATATGGGGTGATAATGATGCCTACTTCTTAATGGAACAGTGCAGTCAGAGGTGAAATCTCTGTCCACCCTAACATCCTAGCTCTGAGGCTTCACCTCATTAATCTCAGCCCCATCAGTTTTCTCATAAACTCCTTCCGGAAATATTGCTGTCGTTACCACTACTAGCCGCCAGGGGTCCTCAGCTCATTTGGTCTAATTACGGACTGACTATCTAATTGTTTACCTCGATCCAGGAAAGCCAGGCTGTCATTTACAAAAAGAAACTTCAACTCGGGGAAACAGACCCGTGATAGGCACAGGGAGCAAAGATCTTTCTGAGGGAGGAAGTTTTAGTGTTTAAATGGATGGACCTCTGCTTATGCACTGGGGTCCTAGCTGCCATTAGCTATTCTATAATTCACCAGGCTGCTAATGACTGGCCTTGGGCACTCTTGCTCCTGTTCCCAGGGTGTGGGATACAGGGATTCTGTACAAATGGTAAATGGGGCTCCTTTCTTAAAAGTGACTCACAGAGCCTTCCCAGATGTTAGAGGACCTGTACTAGTCTTGACAGGTAGTAATGTTTAGTCTAGACTAATGTTTAGTCTTCAGGTTCGCTCTACTCACCCATCACCTTTGTCTCCTTAGCTATGTTCTCTTTGCTCCTCCTTCAGGTTAAGTTTTGCCAGCCTTGAGTGCAGTCGTCACCTTCCCTGTATCTGAATTGACACTCAGTTGTTGCCTGACTGTGACCTAGAAGTCATCTATGTCATTTTCTTCTATCTCTCTACCCCAACATTCATTTGTCCATCCATTTATTTATTCATCAACTATTTATTACCTATTATGTGCCAAGCACTTCTCTGAGAACTGAGACATAATAGTCAGAAAAACAAAAACCAGTCAAAAATCTCTGCCATCATGGAAATTACATTCTAGGAGAGGAAAGCAGACAACACAGAAGTGAAATGAGTAAAATATCTGTTAGATGATGACGTGCAACAACAACAACAAAAATAAAGCAAGGAAGGGGGTAGAGAATGCATGGTGAATGAGATGGTAGTGGTTGGAGGATGAGGATGTTATTTTAAATAAGGTGATCAGGGAGGAATTCATTATGAAGGTGGCATTTGAACAAAAAGACCAGAAAGAGGACAAAGTGCAAGCCAAGCTGACATCTGGGGCAAGAGTATCTCAGAAGAGATGATGGCAAATATAGATGAATAAAGGTGGAAGTATGCTTTGTGTAGTCAAAGAGAAGCTTGTACTCCACTGGCAGGAAGAAAATGCACGAGGGAGAGAAGATTAGGAGATAGTCTGAATGAAAATAAGCAGGAAAATTTGTAGAGGACAAGGGCAGAAGCAGGAATTTACTGCAATAACCCAGGTGGCAAATGGTGGGCTCAGACCAGGGTAATAGCAGTGGAAGTAGTCAGGTTCTGATATCTTTTTAAAGTAGAATCACAGGATTTCCTGACAAACTGGGCGTGAAAGAAGGCATCTAAGAGTTTGGGCCTGACCAGTTGGGATAATGGGCTTGTCATTTACAAGAGTTGTGTAAGACTCTGGGAAGCAACCTTAAGGTATATTGGAAGCCTAGGTGTCTAAGTGTTAATTTGAATATATAATATCTCTCTTCTCTGTCCAATTCATTCTTATGCTTTCAAGACCCAGCCCTGCTGTTACGAAGTTTTTCTTAACTGGCCAAGCAGAGATGGTGACTCTTTCCTTCATGCTCCCATGGTGCTTTCAGCAGTCCTCTAGAAGATCACTTCCCTCCTGTGTTGTCATCATTGCCTCTCATCTCTCTTTCATGATGGACTGGGAGCTCCTTCTAGTCTGGGCACCGTTTCTGATTCATCTTGTGGCTACTTAGAACCCAGTTCAGAGTCTGTCTTATAGTGAGAAGTCAAGAGGTATCTACTGAATAAAGAATTACAGAAATGAAAAGAGAAAATTTCCTCCAAAGTTGGAGATCATGGAAGATGAAGACTTGGAAGTGGCTGTAGGTTAGAGGGCTCAAAGGTGACACCTGGGAGAGAAGCCTAAATGCATCATGTTGAGGAATGGGGCTTTGCTCTATGGCCTTGTTTGGTTTTTATTTTGATGAAAAGGATCCAGAAGACTGTGTCTCTAACTGTACCTCAAAGAGGGCATCTTTTCCAAAAAAAAAAAAAGGGATGTTGTAATTCTGTCAGTGGTTGGGATTTACCGACAGATTTTGGCTTAGACTTAGTTCTAATGGAGGGAGCATTAGCGTCAGATAGATTGAGGGACTCAAATCCCAGTTAGGCTCTCACCATCTGTATGACTTTGAACAAGTCACATTTTCTATATGATCCTCAGTTTTTTAATCTGTAAAATTTGAGGATTAAGTGGGGCTTAAATGAGATCAAGATGGTAAACACCTAGAGTAATTAATGACACCGTAATTGTCAGGAAAGAATGGATAAAAGAGAAATACTACTTAGGGCAAGCAAAGGCTGGAAAGAGGTCCTTATTGCTAGAGATGTTCAAGGGCAGACTCCATAACCACTTCTTAAAAATATTATGGATGGAATACTAATGGTTGGAGCATGTGAAAACTGAGGTACTTTCCATTCTTGAGTTTTTTATAATTCTAAGACACAAAGCTACATACTGAGACCACTCTGTTTTTGTAGAGTGCTTCTAATCAGAGAGGATCTTTTTTGAGCAATTGGCCTAAGCATGACATCCAAGGGCCTATGTGTGTGCAGCAGTGTTCGGTGGGGGAGTGGACTGGTACTGTCTCAGATTTGAGAGTACATTGCCAGCTGTGCTGCCTGCTGCTGCACACCTGGCATCTTGCCTCAGCACTACATTTTCTTCCAATAATAAAATAAGCCCCTGAAGCGACAGCATGTTCATTTTATTTCTTGACTCAGTCAACTGGGGCTTTCCATACTTATCTCTCATTTACTCCTTTGCAGTTTTAGCATAATTGACTCCCGTTTTGGGAGAAGATTTCAGGAGCTGGTACAGGGAGAAAGAGTATTTCTTGGTTATCTTGGCTTTTTTGTGTGGCTCATCATATCTTTTTCAATTTGACCCTTGAGACTATCTTCATGATGCTTCTCTCCACAGTGTCCTCCTCATACCATGGCTCCCACCCCTAGTTCCTGCCTTCTTGTCTGAATTGGACTGTTGAAATAGATTGCAATTCCCATTTGGTGCTTTCTCCCTCTTCAATCCATTCTGTATTCAAACCTTTACTATCTGATTCCAACTGACCCTTATAGTTCTCCCCTCCCCCTCCTTCCTGTCATGCTTGCCCAGCTCCCATCCAAAGTGGCTACTGGCCTTTCCATGAGCAACTAACTCCCTCTGTGGATATTCAGTTTGTTTGCCATTTTCATCTGCCTAAATCCAACTTATCTTTTAAACCCAAGATCATATGCCTTTTTCCCCAAAGCCACCTGTGAGGGCTCTGTGTGCCTGATCACATAGTGCTTTTCATTAGAGCTCTGTGTGTGCATGACTTATTTCCCTTAAAATTCTTAAGCTTCATTTCTCTCATCATTAGCTGTATTCTCTATATATCTCTTCTAATTTTAAAAAGAGATTTTTTTTTTTGCCCACCATGATTTCTCCCCTGAATCCCTACCTCATTTAACAAATAAACAAATAAGTCCAACCAGGATTTGTGTGGGTTGTACTGAAAAATAATTTAACACCTGACATCCTAAAAGCACAAATTACATAAGTCATTTTAGGTACTAGTTGATAGTGTAAGAGTCTGAGTGAAAAAAAAATCCAGGCTACAAACGATCAATGCCACTGAATCTTGCCTAAGTGTTTTTAATTAATCAACAAGGAGCCACATTTGAGCCCTTGGCACCCCCTTCTCTCTTTTAGGAATGCCAAACCCAAGGGAAAGCTTGCTTAAACTATTTATTTGATTCATTTCTTAGCTTCTGAGCTTTGACTATCTTAAGCCTTTGGTTTGTTCTTGGGGATTATGGGGTTTTTAAGAATTGAGCCATTCTCTAGTTTTCTCTTCAGGACATGAGCATATAGCATTCATTTAATCTCCTGAATTTACACAGCATAGAAACCAGAGGTGAGTAAGAATTTTCATAAAATGATGAAAGGAACCCACTGCAGTGCTTCTGACAGCTCTCACATTCCTGACATTTATGGGAACATTGCCCATTATAGTGAATTTGTTCTTCTAGACTTGTTTCTCCCACGTGGAACCTATTGAGTTGAGAAGGAGCATGAAGGGCCTACATGCCTTAGTGGATGAATAGTGACCAAGCTGTGCTTGCTAACATCAACACTACTAAAGTGGGACAAAAGGCTTTTAAAACAGGGTGTGCACATATTCGCGTGCATGACCTTATTCCACACGTTATTAGGTTTGCGAAAGATTTTCTGTGAACCTGTAGATGCTACTCAGGAGTCAGCTTTGGAAATGAAGTCAAAGTGACACTTCTGTGTTCCATTAAATGTAAACATGTTAAGAGAGGGTTTTTTCCCCCAAAGAAATGCATTATTATGGAACTCTGTTTATGCAGAACTTCATCTTAGTTTCACTTAGGTTTATTAAAATAAGTGGAAATGCTTGTTCTAGACTGTCTGAGACTTAATTTGCAAAATGTTCTCCTAGTCCAAGCCCACTGGACAGAAACGGCCAGCCTACTCCAGAGGACTAATAATGATAATTTAATCCTCACAATAGCCTTATACATTAGCTGCTGTTTTTCAGACAGGAGTGGAGAAGATATGACAGAGGTCAGAACTTGGCCTCCAAAGCCAGACTGCCTGGGTTTGAATCCTAGTCCCAACACTCACTTGCTGTGTTGATCTTAAGCAAGTTACCTACCTTCTTTGTGCCTCAGCTTCTCAATATCCAAAGTGGGATAATAGGACCTCCTCAATGGGAAAATGAATTAATACGTGGAAAATACCTAAAACGATGGCCAGGCACATGTTCAATGTGCAAGTAATGGAAGATCTTCTAGAGTTAGGTGGCCATTTGCTGTCTAGCCAATAGCTCACGTAGGATGAAGGGAAGGAAAAATGTGGGTCACTGGAGAAGGCTGACTATATCCACGGTAATTGAGATGAGCAGGGATCAGGCAGAATGCAGGTCAGGGGAAATCAGTGCCTGGGATGTGTCCTAAATGTGTCTGCCTAGCTTGTGAAACTTTTAGAATGTGGGAGATAAGAAGAGGTCTCTTCCTACATGGACCAGACTCCAGGAAGAGTACAGAACCTCAAGTAATAAACTATTAAGCTCACTGAATCACAGTTCATTTCTATATTATTTATTGATCTTCTTAATTTAGATGTGGCAATTTGCAAAGCAACTGACCACTCATCATAGGTTTTCTTTCAGACCTGGGACAAGTTGCTGGTTTATCAAAAACCTGAGTAACATGAGAGTTGTCATCGTCCCTAGAATTTCTAATAATTTCACTTAGTATTCTGTTGTCATATAATTTGAACGTTTCAATTGAACCATATTGAAATTGAGAGTTTGTTCAAAACTCTGAATTCACGTTGGACTAATTGATGCCCCACCTTCATTTTCTAGAAGCACTTTTAGGGCAGTTTCTATAGCAGCAGCATTAGTATTTATATCCTACTCTCAGCAGCTTCACCTCAGATATCTGTATGAACATGGCTCTGATTCACAGTGGAGCACAAGGGCAAAATACAGGATATATTCATGTTTATGATTTGGTATAGTGAGTTATAGCCTACTTAAAAAGACCAAATACCTCCCTGGAGAGCAAAGGAGAAATTCAGCCCAACATGTTTCTTGGCTTGAGTAAGCCCTGCTTGGAGTTGAATTCCAGCTTCTGACTACCCAAAGATTTCACATTGCACGCTGAGAGATGTAACCCCATCCAGCAGCATTGCAATGAGTAAAAAGTTTTAAGGGCTCCTTAATACAGAGAAATTTACCAGGCCCATGAGTAGATGGACTCAAGGTGATATTATATCCTTTCATTCATTCTTTTCTTTCTTAAATAGAAGTTTTATTAAGATATAACTGACATTCCACTCAAGTCACTCTGTCTTTTTTTTTTTTTTTTTTTTTTTTGGCTTTTGTCATTTTAGGGCCACACCCGTAGCATATGGAGGTTCCCAGGCTAGGGATCTAATCAGAGCTACAGCTGCCAGACTACGCCAGAGCCACAGCAACGCCAGATCCAAGCTGCGTCTGCAACCTACACCACAGATCACAGCAACGCTGGATCCTTAACCCACTGAGCAAGGCCAGGGATTGAACCCGCAACCTCATGTTTCCTAGTCGGATTCGTTAACTGCTGCGCCACGACGGGAACTCCACAAGCCACTCTTTTAAAGTGTATAATTCAATGGATTTTAGTATATTCACAGTGTTGCATAACCATCCTTCTATCTAGTTACAAAACATTTTCATCATTCCTAAAGGAGACCCTATACCCACTAACAGTCACACCCCACTGTCCTTCCCCCCTCCTTGGCCCTTTCAATCATCAAACTATTTTCCGATCCTATGGGTTTGTCTATCATAAACATTTCATATGAACAGAATCATACAATATGTGTTTTTTGTGACTAGCTTTTTCACTTAGTATAATGTTTTCAAGGTTCATCGATATATCAGTACTTCACTCCTTTTCAAGGCTGAACAATATTCCATTGTATAGATATACTCCATTTTTTTTAATCCATTCATTGGTTCAGTGGATATTTTGGTGGCGTCCACATTTTGGTTATTGTGAAAAGTGCTTCTATGAACATCTGTGTATAAGTTTTCACCTTGTACACATCTTGGGAAAATTTTTTTTTTCAGTTCTCTTAGGTATATGCCTAGGAGTGGAGTTGTTGAGTCATATGATGAATCTACGTGTTACTTATGGAAGAACTACCCTTGAATTCCTGGAATAAATTCCACTTTGTCACAATGCGTATGTCTTTTAATGTGCTGCTGGATTAAGTTTGCTAATATTTTGTTGAAGATTTTTGCATGTATGTTCATAACAGATACTTGTATGTGGTTTTCTTTTCTTTTATGGCATTGGTATCAGGGTAATGCTGACTTCACAAAATGAATTAAAAAGTGCTCTAAAGTTTTCTATTTTTTGGAAGAGTTTGAAAAAGATTTGTATTAATTCTTTAAATATTTGGCAGGATTCCCTAGTCAAGGCAGTTGGTCCTGGGCATTTCTATGCTGGGTTATTTTAAATTATTGGTTCATTTCTTTACTTGTTATAGATATGTTAAGATTTTCTATTTGTTCTTGAGTCACTTTTGGTAATTTGTGTGTTTTTATGAATTAGTTTACTCATATCTTTAATCCAATCTTAGAACAATATTTACTGAGATTGCTTAATGTACCAGGCACTGGGCCATGTACAGATACACGCTCTGCTCCTGGGAAAGTAGAAAATTGGTAGAAATACAGATGATGAAACAAGGGATTCAAATACAGCATAATGCTGTGATATATATAAGAAGGTCTCCTAGCTAGGCTTATTCAGCAAAAATCCTTAAGGGTGGCTGGGTCAGGGATGGCTGGAAGTCTCATTTGCTCTTTTATAATCCCTGCCCCAATATATAAACAAATCCTATCTTCAGAGTACAATATTAAATCCAACCATTTTTCAAAGCCTTTACCTTTTTAACTCAAGTACAAGTCATCATTATCATCTTTTAGGTGGACGACTATAATAGCCTCTAGCTGGCTTCCCTACTTCTGATCTTGTCTCCTGTGGCAAATATCATATTCCAACTCCAATTGTAGCATGCCTTACTAAATGGTAGAGGTTGGAATGCTAAAGACTGTATTTCTAGACATCTCTAAATAGCCTGGATCCCACAGGTGACCTAGCTTCTTCTAAGCAGATGAAACTGCATGCAGTTTGGAAATGAGTGGAGCACACCTCATGCTTCTGTTTCTGTGATTTCTACTTTTTGCCAGTGAGCATGGTTTTGGAAGTTTTTGCTTCTTTTGCTTGAGAAGTAACAGACGTCCCAAGGCACAGCTCCTAGTTTTGTGGGCATCAAAAGTCAGGTCATGGTGTATCCACTTTGTTTTTTAAGGAAGAGAATTAGGCAGCATAGTCTTAGAATCAGGATTTGTGAAGATATCAGCAGAGGTGGTATGGTCCTGGAGGCAGCTGTTGGGGTAGTGGCTTCCTGATTCTCCAGATTCCTGGTGGTGCCAATTATGTGTTATTATGTGCAACATTTCTGGAAATTCAACCTATTCTGATTATTTCAACAACTTTGTAAGCACCTAATTCTGAACCTTTTCTGTTTAAATGGTTTCTGCTATCTGTACCTTAACTCTATACTCTACTCTCTACATGGAAACTAAGAGAAATGTTTAAAAATTGGAAACCAGATCTTATAACTTTCTGGCTCAAAACTCTCCAATGGCTTCCTGTGCTTTTTACAACAAAAGTCAAACTCCAAGTATTCTTCTATTCTCCCCTGTCTCACTTGACTGAAGCTCTACTTGCTTTTTTTTTTGCCTTTTTGTCATTTTATGGCCGCACCCGCGGCATGTGGAGGTTCCCAGGCTAGGGGTCTAATCGGAGCTGTGGCCACCGGCCTTCGCCGCAGCCACAGCAACGCAGGATCCGAGCCGCGTCTGCAACCTACACCACAGCTCACGGCAACGCCGGATCGTTAACCCACTGAGCAAGGGCAGGGATCGAA
>PVHT021183599.1:365496-443597 GCA_004024745.2 Catagonus wagneri
TGCTTTTTTTGTTGTTCCTCAAACACATCAAGCATGCTGCTGCATCAGGGTCTGGCATTCGCTATTCTCTCTACCTAGAATACTCATCTTCCAGAAAGGTGCATGACTCAAATTTTCACTTCATGCCAGTCATCTCCTTGTAATCTAACATTATCCCAACTTCACTCTCTATGACATTGCTCTCTTGATTTTCTGTATTCGTCACTCACTATTGAAATCATCTTGCGTATTTGATGTGTATATGTGTGTGTGTTCGTGTGTGTATCATCTGTCTCTCTCCACTAGAATGTAAGTTACTTGAAGGTAGGAACATTGCCTGATTGTGTTTCAGTGGATCCAAGAGAGAAGCAATGATTCACACACATTGAGAAAATAGCTAGTAATTAAGGAAGAGGAAGAAGAAAAACAAGAGCACTGTTGGGATGTTTAGGGAGTCTTAGAAGACAAAGCACCAAAGACTAAAAACTCAAGTCACCTGAGAAAAGTGGTAATTTCTGAAGAACATTCTTGCAGTTGTGAAATAGAAATTATATATGCAAGGAGTATGAACAACAGCCAGACCTGTGTCTGTAATGAGTGTCATTACATCATTGGCATCCAAACACAAGGCTTGTTCATGACTGGCTCTGCAGCTCATTCGGGATTTTCTTCTACAGTCCGGTTTGGTCATCTGAAGAACTAAAAAAGTAGAGTATCAGGGATTATATCATTTCGAGGAGGCAAAAAACACTTTGAAAACCTCTTCTACTGAGTCACAAGGGAACTCTTATTGTGTATTAGTTTTATCATCTATATATACTTGCCTGCTTTTAACTTCATAAAAATTGCCTCATATAGTATATATTATTTTTAATCTTTATGGAATATTAACATAGAGTGTTTATATTCATTTCTAAATATTTATTAATTTCTTTCAAGCTAAGGGCTAGTAATATACTACTTTGTTTATAAACATTTTGTTTTTTAAATATCTTTGTGTTATCATTAACTTCTACATAAGCGTTATGATCAGAGAGCCTAGTTTTTGTAATATTAATCCTTTGGTATCTATTTATTGAGGCTTCCTTTTTCCTAATTCATATTTTATTTCTATAAGGGAGAAATGTGCCTCAAAGAATTGGTATTCTCTTTTTTGGTGCATAGAGTTTTATATTATCTATTAGCATAGATTTATTACTGTGTCTTTGATATTGCTACTTACTGTTATTTGTTTAAACTTTCAGTTTCTGAGTTGTGGATTAAAATATCCAGCTATGATTGTTAATGTATGTGTTTCTCCTGGCAGTCTTAAAAATTTTTTGTCACCAAATGATGTAGTCTAAAAATACAAGAGCAAAAATGGACATCATTAATAGGAGAAATGAACAGTCATACTTGGATATTTTAATACACCTCTCCTATAATTGATACAACAAGCATAACAAAAATCAGTAAGTATATAGAAGATCTGAAAAAGTGATTAACAAACTTGACCTAATGGAGACACATATCTGTAGGCACCTATATCTAAATATCTATTTGTATGCTTACACCTATACTTACATCTACATGTATGTCTATGATATCTACAAAGCAATTCAAAACTACATTTTTTTCCCAGCACATGTGTAGCATTTACAAAAATTGGCCATAGTATGTCCAGAAAGCAAGTCTTAACACATTGCGAAGGACTGAAACAACACAGAGTATGTATGTTCTCTGACTGCAGAGAAATTAAGCTGGAAATCAATAACAAGAAATCAATAACTAGAAAAATCCCTACATATTTGAAAATAGCCAATTTAAAATAATTCATAGATAAAATAAGTAATTATAATGCAAATTTGAAAATAATATGATCTGAAAAAGATGAAAATGCCAAATAACAAAATTTGTGAGATGCAGTTAAAGTAGTAATCAAGTGAAAAAGAAGAAAGCCTGGGGTTGGGGGTATGCACTGAGAGTTTGGGATGGAAATGCTGTAAAATTTGGTTGTGGTGATTATTGTACACCTACAAATGTAATAAAATTCATTAAGTAGTTAAAAAAATAAAAAGAAAAAGAAATTTCAAAAATTCATGGGCTAAGTATTCCTTCCAAGAAGTTATATAAAAGATAGGAATGTTGACTTAAGAAAATATTTAGAAAAGGAAATTTAGAATTAAACTTTATAGGGATATTAAAAATATGAAGCACTCAAGAACAACTCTAATAAAAAAAATGTGTAAGACCTTCACAGAGAAAATTGTAGGACTTCATTGCGAGGCATGAAACAAGCCTGAAATAAGTACAGACACTGTATTTATAGACTGACATTAAATATTGTAAATATGTCAATACTCCCCTAACTTACTAATAATTAAATACATTTGCAGTAAAAATTCTAACAAGTTCTATTATGTGGAATTTGTCAATATAACTTTAAAATTTATATAGAAAAATAAAACTTATGTAGAAAAGTAAAGCCCAAGAATAATCAAGGTACTTCTAAAGAAGATAGCGAAAGGATTTTCCCTGCCAAATATCATTATAAATCTATTATAATTAAGACAGTGAAGTTCTCTCAGAAGGATATACAAATATATCAGCTGAACAGAGTAGAGAACCTAGGATAGCTCCATTCCAACATCTTCTCTGAATGATCCCTTCATCTTCCTGCCTTTCTGCTATGCTATCTTCTATGCCTCTCATGCTATCATCCACTGATCACCTAGTTATTAAATCTTATCAAGGACTTGGGAGTCTGGATCATGGTCTTCCTCTCTGCCCCATCTTATTATCTTCCAGATGACGTCAACATCCACATCAACCACCACCCAGCAATTTGGCCTCCTCATTTCCAGTGACCTTCTCTAGCCCATACTAGCCATACTCTCCCACAGACACATTCTAGGTTTATTCTTCACCTGAAAGTACTCTAATTCTGACAGCATAAATTAAAATATCCCAGATCACAGCCTCCTAACCATTCTTGAACTCTCTCATTTTTCTATTTCCACTACGCCTTTGCTCTTTGACCTTATTGAGACCTTGGCCCCTTGATCTCTATTTCCTGCCCATCTGTCCTCTTCTTCTCTCTCATATCATTGATTTGGCTTGGTGAAATTCTCCTAATTTCTTTTCTTGTTTATGTGAAGATTTACTAAGTTGTTAATACATCCATTACTACCTATCCCTATATATTAGCAAAATCTCCTGCCTCCCCACCTCCAGTCATATCCTACATACAATCAATTGTTTTTAACTAAAGTTGATTTACAGTGTTGTGTCAATTTATACTGTACAGCATAGTGATCCAGGCACACATATATGTACATTTCCTTTTCTCATACCATCTTCCATCTACCCCAAGAGACTGGACACAGAGATCAATTGTTGTTGATCCTAAATTCTATGTACTTCTCAATATGCCTTCTACTACTAACTTCAGCATTTCTTATTCAATCTATATTAAATTGTTGCCTCTCTTTTATCCTTTCTCCATCTTGTTTCTAGAGTGATGCTTCTACAACACAAATCACTTCCATAATTAAATACTTTAGATGGCTCCTGGTAGCCTTAAGAATAAGTCCAAACTACTGATGCTGGCATCCAAGGCCCCTTCCTGCCTCTTTATCCTTGTCTTACACCATTCTATCTCATAAACCCCTTGTTGCAGTCAAACTGAAACATTGGCAGTACCCCAAATGCATAATATGCTTTCATAACTATGTGACTTTCTTGGAACATGCTCTTCCTCCTGCTTGGAGATCCTTTTCCCCTTCATCACTTCTGTCCCTAACAACATTTTTATAATTCAAAAATTGGTATTCCTCATACCCCTGTGTGCTCACTTTGCACTATTACGGCTATTATCCAACTGAAATGTGGTCATTAGTCTGCTAACCAGGAAACTTTCTGCCATTAGACTTTGAGCAACTTTGAGGTCGGATATCAAGTCTTATTCTTTCTGTCCCTAGTTGTGAGGTCAAGGCCAGGTACATAGTAGGTGCCCTTTCAATACATTTTTATTGGTTGAGTAAAGAAATGAACTAGTATGGTCCTAATGATGCCTTGGGAAAAATAATACAATATTTTTCCATATTTTAGATAATTTATTTCTCACAAGACAGAGCTAAATAAGAGTAAATCCTTTTATTTAGTACCTCAAATTAGATGTGAGTCAAATAGATTGCTGTAAAAGCTGTCCAGGGATTTGTCATCTAGCTATAACTTGGCAAGAGACCACCTCAAACTGAATACTTTAGTTCATCAATGGGTCTTGAGAGAGCAAGAAACACATTTGCATTTAATATGCACAAAACTCTTGGAAGTCTGAGTAGTTGGTATACATGTTGGTGATTGACATCAAGGAGATCTGTGCAGTTTCAGGCCTCAGCAGGCCTACTCCTCCGTAGTTTAAAGTACACCTAATAATGCATAGACAAAATAGCATCAATGTCATTGACTTTCTTCAGCCACACATTGAGGAGCCCAAAAGCTCAGTTTCATTGAGAGACAAAGCTAGTGTCGTTGTGAGGACCTGCAAGGCAGTCTCTAAAGCTAAAGAGTTAGCAAAAAAGGGTTCCAAAGAATTGCTGTCACCACTAATCATTACTCTTGTTGTATATGAACCCAGGACATAGAGTAGGGAAAGAATAGAGTGAAAGATGGCAACCTTTCCACAGGACCTACTTTCCAGATTTTCTTTCACTCCCTCCCCCAACCAGGGAGTTAGAGGCAGGAGTTCTCTTCTCATGGGGATGCAAAGGAATGTCTGTAAGAAGACATAGCAATGAGAAGCTTCAGCCTGTTTTCCTCTCTTCAGTTCAGACCCAGCCCAGGCTGGAGGCTCTCTAGTTAGAACCCCAACCCCTCTCCCCACTCCTTTAGCTCCATTGAGCCCAGGATTCAGGCCATAGCTATGGAATACATTGCTATTGTTCTGCTACCTGACCATGGCCTCCTTCACATATGCCTAATGGCTATCAAGGACACACAGAGCAGGAAGGCAAGAAGAAGGGCCCAGAGCACCTAGGGAAGGCCCAAAGATAGAGCCTACTGTATACTACTGTACATTAACCACCCAAGGCCAACCCTAGCAGGAAAGGCAGCAAAGAGCCCAGATCTTCCCTTTTTGCTCCTCTGGAACCCTTCTCTCCTCAAGCCCCTTTGGATGCCCACATCTTAAGTCTTGATTGGAGGAGAAATACTGATGGATGGGGGACTAAAGATTGGTTGGAGATTGGGAAAACATTAGACTCTAAGCTCTGGAAGTTTCTTGGAATCAATCTTGGGAGCTGCTTTTTAGCTTTAAAATTAAGGATGGGGGAAGCCAAGAGGGTAGCAGGAAGAGAGCTGTCTGGGCTGTTCTGTTTATTGCTATACCTTCAACATTTAGAATGGTTCCTGGCACATAGTAGGTGCTTAACTAAAGGGAATAATTATTAACTGACTGACTGATTGTACACATGAATGAATGAACAAATGACTGTAGGAAAGGGTAAGACTTTAGCAGTAAGGATTGTTGGACACCACTGAACTGCTGAACTCTGCAGAAGGCAAACTTGGTGCGTGTGTCAAAGCACAACAAGCTAAGGAAGGTTGATGCAGAGTTCTAAGATACAAGGTCTCCTTCAAAGACAAGGTGAGGGAGTTATGCATTAACCATGCTATTCTATAAGCAGCTGCGCTATGCCCTAGAGGTATGCACCTGTAACTAGTTGCTAGTAGTTTCCTTTGTTATTCACTGGGAGACAGCTTTGTTATTGCCTATGCCTGAGAGTTTCTCATTAACCTGCATGCGTCACCTTCCCTAATGAAAGTCATGTGGGTGAAAGCCTAGGCACTTTTGTTCTGCAGAACAGAGTGCCTCCTGGTCCCCCACTTTCTAACTGTAAAAGAGTCTTGTGTGTTTCATTATGCCACACTGTCCCTCTTTCAGGCTCTCCCGTCACCCTGCAGTGCTGGACATGGCAGAGTGGCACCCAACATGGGGCTGAAAGAGAAGGTCTGCTACGAGCGGAGAAAAGAGAAAGTCTACTACGACTACGAAAAAGTGAAACTACAGATGGGGGAGACAGTAGCCTTGCACCTGACAACGTCGTGACGGTGAGTGGGCAAGTAGAAATTTTAAACCAGGATAACAATTGGGCAGAATCAATCTTAGGAAACTAAACATTATATACAATTGCTTAAATGTATGTTGAGACAGCCAGGGGCTCCAGTAACAGTCTAAGATAGAACAATTATTAGGAGCCATGGTTAAATATAATCCTTGGTTTCCAGGCAAAGGTACTGTGGACCTGAGTGTTGGGATCATGTGGGAGAAAATTTAAAGCTCACCCATCAGTCTGGGGCCTCTTTTTCTGATTCTGTTTTCTCTACATGGGCACTAGTAAGACATGTTTTGGAACCCTTACAGGAGCATGAAGAAAAGCCCATGCCTTCTGCTCCCCCTCAGACTAATCCGTTTCTTGATGAGAGTTTACCTTGATTTGTTCCATCTGCCAGAAACCCAATTTGAATCCAGTCTCTATTGTAACTGACAGTTTTTAAACAGGTGTACCTTATTCATGGCTAAAACTTCGAAATGGGAAGTATGAGGTCTCTGTTTTGCTTGTTTGTATGTGTCTTTGTGTGTGTTGTGCATGTATGGCATTGCCAAAATTAGTTCATAAAAGAGCTCTATTTAATTGGCTTATAGGAAATTAAGCACTTACATAAATTTTCAAAATACATAAGTAAATTAATTTTTGGTTCACATGAACTGCAAAAAATTCAGCATTCAATTGCATTATTAGACATTAATATTAAAATTTGTTGATATAATATAGACATGTCTTTAGAATCATCAACATTAAGTATAATACCTTATTGTACCTAGGTGTAATAGAACTCAAATGAGGTACTGAGACTTCAGTTACTAAACAGAAACTAAACTCATTTCAGACTATTGGTATGTTCGGTGCCATCCTGAGATGTTCTGTACAAGAAAGTGCATGCTTTTAGAAACTATAGAAGACAGTCCATGGTTGCTTCAGGAAAGTAGGATGTATGTTTTCAGTACAGAAGGAAGAAGGAACGAAGTTGCATATCTCTAGGGCATAGCGCAGCTGCTTATAGAATAGCATGGTTAATGCATAAGACCCTGTACCTTAGAACTCTGCATCTATAGGACAGACTTAATAAAATGACACAGAGAGCAGAAAAAGGCTGGGGATTATTTGAAGAGCACCAGATAGGTTGGTACTAGACATATAGAGCTAGTGGAACCTTTTTGTATAGGTCTTGAATGCCATGATTATTTTGTATGTGGTAGAGTCCATAAAGGTTTTCTCACAGGGACTTGACATGTTCAGAGTTGTGTTTTAGGAAGTTTAATTTGGCAATGATATGAAATATGGATATTTGGGGAAAGAGATGAAAATAAAAGGTAGGATGCAAAGTATGAGCAAAAGTTCAGGTAATAAGTAGTGAAGGTAATGATACTGAGAGCCGGTGAGAATATGGAACAATCAGAAATCTCATCCTCTGCCACTGGGACTGTAAATTGCTACAAATACCTTGCAAGATAATTGGCATTGGCCAGTAAAATTGAACTAGTAAAACTGAACTTGGGAAGACCCGATAGTTCACTGCTGCACTATTCACAATAGCCAAGACATGGAAGCAACGAATGGATTAAGAAGATGTAAATATATACAATGAAATACTACTCAGTCGTAAAAGGGCAAAGTAATGCCATTTGCAGCAACATGGATGGAATTAGAGACTCTCGTACTAAGTGAGATAAGTCAGGAAGGGAAAGACAAGTGCCATATGATATCACTTATATCTGGAATCTAATATATGTACATACAGAACAGATTTGTGGGATGGATGGGGAGTTTGGGGTTGGTGGATGCAAACTATTACCATGAGAATGGATAAGCAATGGGGTTCTGCTGTACAGCACAGGGCACTATATCCAGTCTCTTGGGGGTAAAACATGATGGGAGATAGTATGAGAAAAAGTATATAAATATATATATATGTATATATGTATATATATATACATACATATGACTGGGTCACTTTGCTGTACAGCAGAAATTGACACAACACTATAAATCAACTATACTCTAATAAAAATGAAAAAATAATGCATATAATATCATTGCATTTATATTGTCTCAACATGGACAAAATGAAAGAACATTGTTTAAGGGAGCATCTCTATAAAGTGATTATATGAAAAAAAGCAAGTGAATGATGATAATGAATTTCAAGATAGTGGTTACCTCTGGGAGGGAATGAGGAGGTGACTCGGAGGTCACACGTGGGTTTCAGAGGTATTGATTGTGTTCTAGCTCTCAAACTTGGTGATGGGTATACAGGTTTTCATTTTATTATGGTACATACTGTATGGAAGCAGCTCCTCTTCAGAATTGTCCAAGTAGTGGCATGGGCCTATAACATTCCTCTGTTCCAGATATGCAGTGAATGTCTTTTTTTTTTTCTTTCTTAAACGTGAATGTCATGTGGCCCCTGGCCAGTCCCATCAGTATACCTGCCCCTTGAAGGAAAGGAACAGGATCTTTCTGAACCCACAGAAGGCGTAATGGGCCGAGGTCTTGGGCTTCTCCTTTTGGTAGTGGGCATTGTTATGATCTTTGCTGTACTCCAAGTGGGAATCTGCACTTGAAATTGGTACCTGAATCTTCCTACTCACATTTACCTTACATATATGCAATTTTATCTTTTGTATGTATTAAATATTACATAATTTTAAGGAAGTAATTCAGTCTAAAATAGGTCAGGAAGAATGTAGAGGGGGGCACCAGAGTCAGTAATTAAATGGATGTTGGGTGAGAGAGAAAAGCCAGCCTTTAGGTAACTCTTGAGTAGATAAAATAATAGTTTTAAGCTTGTTTTCTTTATAGATTTGTTAAAGAGATCAATGGCTCCTTACCTTCTTAAAACATGAGTCACAGGACTTGACTATGTATCTTGTACAATAATGGCATATTTAACAAAAATCTATTATCTAGGAATTCTGCCTTGTTAGACTTCTAAAATGTGTACTCAATTTTATACCTTGAAGCCACAAGCATCTGAAAATAGGGGGCTTAGAACAAAAGTGATTCTTCATCTCGAACTTTAGTGTCATTAGAATATCCCCAACTAGTACTGAAAGATGTTGCCAACTCTGGTACCCACTTTACCAACATTTTTTCTTCCAGTGGCGATACTCCAGGTAGAAGAATGAAAGGCAAATTCGTGATCAAGTTTATTCAAAAGACTGAGCCATAAGGAAAACCTTAAAACATTTTAAGCTTTCCCAAGTGTGGAGGGGAGGGGAGACTGGCCTTTTCCTAAAAGAGGTACAAGATTTTCAAGGTTGAAGAACTGAAGGACTCACTGAGAACATATTTTACCTACATGAAAATATAAAAACCCACAAATACGCAGAGAAACAAGAAATGCAGGAAATGGCCATGACCCAATTTAGGGTTTGGAGGAAGTGGGACTCAGAGAAGCAGAGCTGAGGTTGGAGTCCAGATTTCCTACTGCAAGCTCAATGCCTTTGTTGTTTCAGAGGTTAAGATTCCCATAAAAAGTCATAGATATTGACATTCTGAATGTTAGAGCTGGAAGTATCTTTAGATATTGAATATTTGGTAAAATTCCCCCTTTATATTGGAGAGAAAACTGAGACCTAGAGAAGAGAAGTGCCTTGTAAAAACTCATATATCCACAGGGCAGGCAGTGGGGAAGGGAAAATGGATATAAGACAGAGGAGAGCAAGGACAGGCTGGGACACACAAGCATGAGCTGAAGTCCACAATGATAAACTAAATCCAGGTTGCCTCTGCCCTTAATGATGTGGGTGTCCTACAGAAGTTAGTCATTTGGCCCTTTGTCATTGAATTAAATACACACCTGATTCAGAAGTCAGAGAAGCTGAAATAGGATCCAGAGGAAGGTGAAGCAGTTGCAGGCCTGGCTACAGCTTAATGTCAACAAGGTGAGTCATCATATAAGTGACAACATGTGCAAGCAACAAAATAGCTTCTGCTTCTCTTCTGCCTTTCAAATCTCCCATAAGAACCTCTCTTGTGGCCAGTGTAACCTAGAGGAAATGTAATTCTGTGAAATATAGCTCAGTTTAGCCGAGTTGACATATTACAAAGCCAAGTGCTATGTGAAGACATAGGTGGGGAATAATGTCTGATTGGGAAGGAGATGGTATACTAGGCAGAGGAGGCATAGGTGGGAGGTGTGGACTGTGTTTGGGCACCAGCAAATAGCACAGTGTGTCAGATATGTGTGTTATATATAGGAAATATGCAGATAATAACCTGAAAAGGAATGTTTGGGCAGTACTAAGTGGCTCTTGAATGCCAGGGTTATGAAACTAATACATGATGAATGGAGAAATCAGTGAAGATTGCTGAGTAGGTGACTGACAGTTTTGGAAACTTAATCTGTCAGGAAGTACAGGATGGATCAGACAAGGGGGGTGTGGCAGGAGAGAAGCTTGGTGCAAACAGAGAACTTGAGCTTATTTCTGCTCCATTGGAGAGGCTCGAGAAGGAAGAGGAATGGCTCAACTTCCCCATCACACTCAGTTGCCAGTTCTTCTCTACCTGATCCTGCAGACCCTCTGGCTTTCGTCATCAATTTTTTCCCATTTCTCAAATATCTCTCCCACTATGCAAGAGGTTTTTAAACCATTAGTGGTTATTCCGAAAATTTAAGAAGCAGAGTTTTCCTGAGAGGATGAGTGCCTAGGAATATCTCAAGGGGTTGTCAGAAGCTGGCCGTACACAGACCAATTAAGCTCTGCTCTGGGAGATAAAGATGGACACATTTGCACATTAGAAGGAAAGAAGATGAAAGGAGAAGCCTTTTATTGGCTTTAGACTTGCAATAACCCTTCAGCTCTCACCTCAGTAGGTGGTGTGAGCAAGCACCTTGCCTGTGGGTCCACAGTACTTAGTATGTGATTGGAAAGTCCAACAGATCAGCACCCTAGCCTCAGCTCTGGAATTTGGAGTGAGAGCCCCAGGTTTGCAACTTCAGTTTCTTCATGGGTGGAGCTGAAGTCCTAACAATCCCCGCATTGCCTACCACACAGAGCTGCAGTAAGGGTCTCATGAGATAGCAGCTGTGAAAGCACTTGGTAAACTGTAAAGAGCTGTGCTCCAGGGCTGAGTCATCACTGTGGTTATTATAAAAGAGAATCTTTACTGGGCTGAGAAATGCTGTGAACCCAGCAATACTTAATTAAAGAATTATTGATGCTGCTGCTGCAACTGAGCATTTGACTTAGAGAAAATTGCAATTAGGAAAAGAAACTGGGTAAATTCCATTGTGAAATAAAGGTAGTACAGTCACCAGTGAGGGGCTGGGAAAATGAGCCCCTCCTGCTGACTCCATCGCCCCTTCACTCCCTCCTCTAGATATTTCTCTTTTCAGCTTTTGCTTCCCTTGCTTTTTCCATCAACTGAGTTAATCTTACACCCCACCTCCTGAACCTTTCTCCCTGAGTTTGTTCTCACTATCTTTCATTTATTTTCTTTGTTTACTAAATTCCCTTTGCTTGTCTTTGTCTGTCTCTACATTTCATTCTGTCTCTCTCTGCCCCTTTCTCTTTCTGTTTCTCCTCCCCCCTCCCCACTTCTGTTTCTCTCTGTCTCTGTGTCTCTCTCACACATGCAGGCATACACATACACTTTTAAAACCATTTCTCTCTGCTGAGAAGCTCAAGAAGGAGAGCCTCTCAGCCAGTGTTGCTAGGCAACCCAGTATCACGTGGCCAGCCCCACATTTTCTGTCTGCTTCTCCGGAGTTCTGCTGCTCAGACTCTATTCTATAAGCTCACACTGGCCAGATCTGAGTAAAGAAAGGGCCCAGTTAATTCACTCATACTTGGCCAAAGGTGTCAGTTTTGTGGTGGGATATCTAAGTTGCTGGAAATATAGTAGGAAAAAGCTGAGGAAATAAGAATTATAAAAAGAGACATGCATTCTTATGAACAGCTTCCTGGAGTGGAGAGAGGCGAAGTTCTTAACTTGTATCTGTTGGACTTCTAGGTACCCTATGGAGAGGCCACAAGCATTGAAAGATCCCTTGAAATGTCATATAAAATCAAATATTTATACTTATTTGCTCTTTGTTGTTGTTATGAACGTTTACAGCTTTTATGAAGTTCTTGGAGAAAAACTTTCCAGGAAGTATTTACATGGATTTCCAACTCCTAAGTTGTCTGTACTGAATGTTTTCCATTGTCCATCTCCATACCTGAGCTTCCTACTTTTCCATCATGCTTTGACTTACACAGTCTGCCGTAATAGGCCCCCTTGTCCTCTGTCCTCCAGGTGGGTTCAGCCAATGGGAGGCACTAACAGTAGATCAAAGAGAAGGGTTAGAGGAGAGTGAGGACAGAGTACTTATTCCTGGCTTCCCCACTGCTAACTTGCCACAACTTTGTTGTACCCCTCTGCTGAAGATCACAAATCCTTTCTTGCAGCCCACCATCTCCTTCTGTATTACTAAGTCCTTTTGCCCTTGTAGACACAGGGACAGTAGGGGCTCCAGGAGTTAACATTCCCAGGGAACCTTGTGGGTTCCCTTAAACCATGGTCATATCTCAGTAAATAGTCTCTTTACTAAAGTCTCCTCAAATAATCCAGTTTGAAAGAGTTATACATTTCCCGTAGGGCCCTGGCTAATAAGTGGAGCCATAAAAATTAAAAGGTGGAGGCAAGGGATAAGGATTTGGAAGTTATCTTCAAATAGCAAGTAGGTGTGGCCATTTTCAAAACCCAGCTTTAATGGGCATAGCATTCTGTCTCAGATGGTTTCATGTCGTTCACCAGGATTTGTTACCAGGAATGGAAGCAGAATGGCTATTTGATCATTTCTAATACTGACATAATTCCAGTGGACCAACTGATTGTATTTGCATCTACAACAGTAACAACTTGAGATTAAGAGTAAACCTTATAGAAATTAGTATTTCAACAGTCTTGATTCCCTGGGACATATCAAGATAGTTTTTTTTTTTTTCATCCCACTTTGCTCAGGTGTGTAGGTATTCATGAGAGTCTGGACTGCTGAACAGTTGTAGCCAGGCTTTGTTCTTGCTGGACTGTTGATCAGTGAGCAGTGGGCTCCTTGGCACATGGCTTTGTGGTGCTGGTCACTATGGAGTTTTCTTCTGTGAAGCTTACTATTTTCTCCCTCTGACTCCACTCATTTTCCTCTGATCCCTCCCTTATTTTCTCTCCAGTCTGTGGAATCTGGGGCAGGACAAGAAAAGTAGGTTACAAATGCTTCCAAATCTTCTCTGTCTTACACCTGAACCTTTGGCTTTTGAAAAACTCAAGAGCCAAGATTTTGACACTTTTATTCTGTGGTTACATTCTGACAACTTCCCCTAAAGCCATGGGTGATTCATGTCTAGCATCTTGGCTGGGGATGGAGAGGGTCTCAGGTAAAATTCAATGAAGCACGGAAGAGGAGAATACACAGATTAATGTCCCAATACCTTATTTTGTCCTGACCACTATATATTGGCTATAGATGGCTTGAGTATCCAGGGTCATAGACTTAGAGGTTCCCCCCTCCCATTTTTTTTTTTCTGAACTGGGAGCCTTTTTTGAAAAAGATTGTGGGGATATGAACAGCATGGGGGGGGGGAAGAAACAGGACAAGTAATTTCTGGACTCTTCATATGGGAGAATTTCACCATAATTGTAATTGAGGATACCATTTGGGAAGACCTCAGTAATCTATCAGACAAGATGATATGACACAAGAGAGCCCACTCTTTCAGGTCAATTACACATTTTCATATTTTTTTTCTGGTTTTACATCTAACAGTTCATTATAGAAATACTGCAGTAGAGCTTGCAATTGCCTAGTCATGTTCACCTAATATAATGGAAAAAGACCAAGATATTGTCCTGATAGACAATGAGGAGCTGGTTCATGAAATCCCTTGGGCTTTTGCTGGGAAAGCCGGAGGAATTACACAGCAAAATCAGCATGGCACTATATGCGAATGTCTATAGTGGCATATAGACATGGCACTATATAGCCCATGTCTCAGGAAGAATGCTGTCTTCTATTATTACCTTTGTGCACCCACAGTTGATTATAGGCTCCCCGAAGGTTTTACTTTGTGAACCATCTGGCCTATCAAAAATGATTGAATAATTCGGGGATGAGAGGTAACACTTACCACTTTGTTACAGTGAATTGGTTGAGTACAGTATTCAGTATGGAAGGATTTTTTTTTCAGTTTTTCATTATTTTTCTTTGTATAATACCCTGGATAGTGATGTCTGTGTTTGTGTAGCAGGGTGGTGGTAGGGATAGATTAAATACAGCATTCTCTGTGAAATTGTTTACATCACAAGTAGATGATTGAGTCATTTGAGTCCTCTAGGAAGTACATGGTGCGTAGGAGTACAGGAAGGGAGAATCTGTGGAAAATAAAAGGAGAATGAAACGTGATTATGCCAGAAGAGCCTCATATCTCAATACATGTATGGCAAAGTCTCAGCTATTCTAATAGAGAGCAAGGACTTCCCATTAGAGGAAGTCTGTGTTTGGCATAAATGGCCAGGCCTTTGCTAATTATTGGCTAGTGCCTACTCAGGAACTGTGTGGTCTCATTTCAAAAAGTGAGGTGGATCCTAAAAGTTCGAGTCAGATCACCATACTCTTTGCAGCTGAACTGCAGGCTCTTGCTTGAATGGAGACTTGAATGGTGCACTTCTGTAGCTGCCTCAATGATCTGCTGAGTTTAGTGGCAGAAGTGTTTTAGCTCTTTTGTTTGTGTTTCATCTCATTTCACCAATATTTTACCGGTGGACATTTAGTGAAATGAAAAGCATATATAGGTGCCTGCTCCTTCAGATAAGTTGCATGCTCTTTACGCAGTCTTAGCATGAAATGAATCATTTGGAAGCAGAGTTAGTGCATATAGAGTAGGACTTTGCTCTAAAGAATGATAGTGTCCAAGAGTCCTGAGAACCAAAGAGCACGTAGGCTATACAATATCTTTGGAAAGAGTACTCCAAATCTCAGCAGTGTGGCAGATCCAGATGTGAAAGACTTCTAAACAATCTTACCTATAGCCACCAAGAGGTACTTGTATCACAGAATTATGTCTGTTCTAAAAACATGCCATTCACAGAGCTGGCTGAGGCGTCAGGGACATTCAAGGCCAAAGCAGCTACTTTCTTCTCAAGTATTCAAACTAACAGTAGATAAAAGTATTTCTGCGGATGCCACCATCCTAACCTTCTATTCCATGATATTCTAAGGCCTTTGATTGTCTGCTCAGAGAAAAATCTTCATAATATAGATGGTTCCTTGGAAGACCATCTCTCAACTTCTGAGAGGCTTTGCTTCTACTTACTTGTTTCCAGAGTTACCAGTCTCTATTGTACATATTTTGTGCAAAGGCCCTCCAAGGGGTTCTCTCCACTAAGCCCATCCCCTCTCCTCAGTTTAGCATAACTAGTGTCAGTTAAGCCTGTCTAATTCTAGGCTATGATAATTTGTACAAGCTCATTCTTTATTTTCTAATTGACTCGTAGCCTGGTGTAGAAGAATTTGGTCAACTCATTCTATTTTGTATATGAAGAATGGGAATAATGCCAGGTTAATATACTATGATTGATGATACCTGATAATTATTACTCACTATTAGCTGGGTACTATGCATATATGGTATGTACAATTATTATCCTTGTTTTACATATGAGAAACTGGAGACATGAGAGATTAAATAACTTGCCCTAATTAATACCACCAAGAAGTGAAACTTGGATTCAAACCCAGGAGAAATCATGCTCTTAAGCACTATAGATGCAGAGTCTATAGGTCATCTCCGCCATATGTAGTAAATCTCCCTCTCAAAAGATGCAGGAAAAAATAAAAGACAAGGAGTAAATAATTTAGGTGGAAGTCATTAGACTTAGAAGCTCAATTTTGTCTCTATTGGAGAAGAAAGATATTTGTGCAGCCATAGAAATGGAGATGGCAGTACCAACCAGGAAAATTAACCAGAGAATGACATGGTGAGGGTAGATGCAGGTAGATGCCCATAGAAGGGTATACCTTAACCCACAAGGCATGCTCTGGCAGTCAAAGTCAGTTTACTCCTTGCCTAGAGGGAGTGTCATGCCAAAGTATGGCTGACATGAAAGAGGGGTACCTGGAATGTCCTGGTATTGGAAGCCCAGCTGTGCACAAAATTATAGTGGAACCTCAGTTTCACCCAAGCCACAAATCAAGTCTAGGGGAGTTAAGAAAATAATGAGGTGCAAGCAGGTGCTATAGGTCCAAGCTTGTTGGCAGATAGGGGCCAGAAGCCAGAAAGTCAGTCTACAAGCAACAAACATCAGCCAATAAGTTTGATATTGACCAAAGATAAAAGCTGTTTGGACTCTGCTATATGCATCCTGCCTTTTGCATCAGACTGTCCGAAGGCAGCAGGTTGAATAGTAGATAGAAGTCAGAAACCTGCTGGTGACCCCCATCCTTGAGTATGGAAAGATACCAATATTCTCTCATGTCAGGTATTATGGGATTCTCAATGTGACTTGCAGTTTATTCATGCTATTTAGAAAAGAGAAGCAAATATAGTACTTAAATTTTTTATTTAGGCAGGAATTCAGCCACCATATCAATGTCGACACTGATCTTGGCTTTCAGTAAGTTAATCCTGCATAAGAAGAATTTTAAAAAGGCAATTACGAGTTTACCAAAATCAAATTAACAAGGTTAAGAGGTTGAGTAATAAAACCAGGAAGAAATCTAAAATTTCCCTCAATATAATTTTGAGACAATAAACACTTTAAGGTGAAAATCAGAGAGAAATAATTTTTTTTTTCTTTTTAGGGTCACACCTGAAGCATATGGAGGTTCCCAGACTAGGGGTCTAATAGGAGCTGCAGCTGCTGGCCTAAGCCACAGCCACAGCAATGCCAGATCCGAGCCGCATTTGCGACCTACACCAGAGCTCATGGCAATGCCAGATCCTTTACCCATTGAGTGAGGCCGGGGATCGAACCTGCAACCTCATGGTTCCTAGTCGTATTCGTTTCCATTGTGCCATGAAGGGAACTCCAGAAAGCACATGTTAAGCACTATTTAACTTGAAGCAAGTATTTAGACTCAAGTGAGGAAATGATTTCCTTCAAACTGTACTCTTCCTAGAAAATAAAAGTGAGTCTAGCCTCCCTAGTTCTGTCTAACTTGGACCTGACTATCACAACTATCGGGAAAATACAAGAATCAGACTAAAGACCTGGGCTTTGTGTTTTGGGGACCAAATGATGCTAAATAAGAGATTCTGCTGGTTTCTTACTGAATATCTCTCTCATCTTCTCTTTCTTGTCCTTTCCCCTTTTTTCCCTTTCTCCAGCCTTCCCTACCTCAACCCTTGACTCTTTGGTAATGAATCTCAGAGTAGATAATACATTCTATTCCAAATTGCTTTTAGCTTCCTGGTAGTGATTGATTTTAGGAGACATTTTGTTCTCCAACTATGTGTAGTCAGGAACTCTTTTTAGAAGTGGATTAAATGTTGAAAAAACAAACGCCCCATCCAACAGTGTTCTATTCTCCTTTGCTCTATTTAAGAATTATTATTAGTCCTTATTGAGCGCTATGTGCTTCTCTTCCTGGGTTTGGACTTGTTCCTGCCACAACTCCATTCTTCATATCATTTCCTCTGAACTATGAACTTCTTGAGGGAAAATCCTGTATCTTATTCATTTCCACTTTGCCAGACCCTAAGGAAAGAGTACATGCTCAGCAAAGTGTTGTTGAATGAATACTATCTTATTATTCCTGCTCAACCACAGTATTTCTGTCTTTGAAATGGTCAAGTAGCCAATTTTCATTAATAAATTATTTTAAAATGTTTAGTTTTGGATTACTACTATCCTAGAGACTGCTCATATGAAGCCTATAGGCAAGAAGGGAAATAAATAGGGAATCTATTGAACTCTGGTAACATAATTGCTGAGAGCATATAGGCACAGAATCGAACTAGAAAAACAGTGACAAAGAATGTTTCTTTCAGATGGTATTTGATCTGAGTCTTGAAGAATATATAGAATTTGGGTTCAGAGGCAAGATGGCAGAGTATAAGGACTTAAGCTCACCTTTTTTCATGAAAACACCAAAATTACAACTAACTGCTGAACAACCATCAAGAAAATAGACTGGAAACTAGAATTTACTTAGCCAGGTGAAATGAGAGAGAAGTGAGGAAGAGGAGCACCTTAAAAGTGCAAAAGTAGAACAGAGTATAAAGGGTACAGGAAGTGGCATGACATTCAAGATGACTGAAGAGAAGGGTATGGAAAGAAGAAATGAGGCTTGAGAGGCATTGTGAGCTCAGATAATGTATCATACTACATGAAAGTTTTAGGGGATTAAACTTTATTATATGTGCAATAGAGAGTGGCATGAATTCGTAAGCTATGACTCCAGTGACTATGGAAGATAGACTGAGGAGAGCTGCCCTGGCTGCACCCAACTGGATTGGAGGTTATTGCAGTAGTTCAGCTGAAAAAATGGTGACTTTAACAAAAGTAGTGGTAATGAATATGGAAATGAAAAAAAATGGGCTCAAGTGATACCGAGAAGGTTGAACAAAAAAGAATTCATTACATAGGGAAGGGTGAGAGAAGTAAAAAGAGTCATGGGTGACTGACAAATTATAGTGCCCATAACTAAGGTGGAAGGAGGAAGAGATACAGGCAGAGGAAAAATGAACAGCTTTGGCATGAGTTTGAAGGATATGTAGTACATCAAAGTCAAGATCATATCTTTTAGGAAGTTGGATAGGAGAGATAGGAGCACAGGAAATAATATGGCAGATAAAAGGTTTGCATGCCATCACCATAAAGGTGATACCTGAGATAGAAAGATTTTTGGAATTGGAAAATGACCCCAGGCCTCTTCTGCCTTCTGTGTTCCCTTGATACTCTGGTTTTAGCTCCTGGAGATTGACTTCCTTTATTTTATTGCAAGGTCACCTATATTTTTATAAGGAAATTTGTTGTAGCTTATTTAGCATTTTGGTTTGTGGAGCAAGAAAGCATTTCAGAATATTCACTCCACTATAGTTTCAGAAGTATTCCGCTGTATTACTTTTAAAATTAGAAACAGTTGGTTAAAACTTGATAAGTGGCATTTGTAAAATACCTACAGCCACAGCATCATACTTATTGGTGAAAGACTGAATGCTTTCCCTTAAGATCAAGAACAAGACAAGAATATCTGCTCTCATCGCTTCCATTCAACATTGCACTGGAGAGTCTAGACAGTTGAATAACAAACTAAAAAACAAAACAAACAAAACCCAAGAAATAATAAGCATCTGTATTGGAAAGAAGAATGATCAAAACTATCCTTCTTTGCAGATTACACGTCCATCTATGTAGAAAATCCCATAATTTCCACACAGAATATTAGAACAAATAAGTGAGTTTGGCAAGGCTGCAGGATACCAGGTCAATGTACAAAAAAACAACTGAGTTTCTATATACCAGCAATAAAAATTGAAAATTAAATTTCCAGTTACTATGCCATAAAATATTAAATACTTAGGTACAAATCTAACAAAGGATGAATTACCTGTGCAATGAAAGCTAATAAATATTGCTGAGATAAATTAAAGAAGACCTAAATAAACAGACATGCTGTATTCATGGAATGAAACACTCAGTATTACAAAGTGTCAGCTCTCAGAACAGAGAGACCAGAAATAAACCCACACACCTATGGTCAATTAATCTTTGACAAAGGAGGCAAGAATATACAATGAAGAAAAGGCAGTTTCTTTAGGAAGTGGTGTTGGGAAAGCTGGACAGCTGCATGTTAACCAATGAAGTTAAAACACACTCTCTCACCATACAAAAAAAATAAACTCAAAATGGCTTAGAGACTTAAATATAAGACATGACACCGTAAAACTCCTAGAAGAGGACATAAGCAAAACATTCTCTGATATAAATTGTAGCAATGTTTTCTTAGATCATTCTCCCAAGGCAAAAGAAATAAAAGCAATAATAAACAAATGGGACGTAATTAAACTTACAAGTTTTTGCACAGCAAAGGAAATCAAATGAAAAGACAACCTATGGAGTGGGAAAGAATATTCGCCAATGATGTGACTGACAAGGGCTTAATTTTCAAAATATACAAACAACTCAATGTCCAAAAAACAACTCAATCAAAAAATGGGCAGATGACCTAAATAGACATTTCTCCAAAGAAGATTTACAGATGGCCAATCAGCACATGAAAAGATGTTCAACAAAGCTAATTATCAGATAAATGCAAATGAAAGCTACAATGAGGTACCACATCACACCAGCCAGAATGGCCATCATCAAAAAATCTACAAACAAGAAAATGCTGGAGAGGGTGTGGAGATATGGGAACCCTCTTACACTGTTGATGGGAATGTTAATTGGCATAACCACTATGGAGAACAGTATGGAGGTTCCTTAAAAAACTAAATATAGAACTACCATATGAACCTGCAATCCCACTGTGGGGCATATAGCTAGAGAAAACCATCATTTGAAAAGATACATGCACCCCAATGTTCACTGACGCACTATTTACAATAGTCAAGACGTGGAAGCAACCTAAATATTCATTGACAGCTGAATGGATGAAGATGATGTGGTACACATACACAATGGGATATTACTCAGCCATAAAAAAGAATGAAATAATGCCATTTGCAGCAACATGGATGGACCTAGAGATTATAAATGAGGTAAATCAGACAGAGAAAGATAAATATATGATATCACTTATATGTGTAATCTAAAAAATAATATGAACAAACTTATTTATGAAACAGAAACAGATACACACATAGAAAACAAATTTATGGTCACCAAAGGGGAAGGGCAGCGGAGAGATAAATTAGGAGTATGGGATTAACAGATACACAGCACTAACTGGATCACTTTGCTGGACACCTAAAACTAACACAATATTGTAAATCAACTATAGTTCAATAAAAAATGAGAAAAAAGAGGTCAGTTCTCCCCCAACTGATCTGCAAATTCACTATAATCTCAGTCAAAACTCTAGTAGGCATTTTTGTAAACATTGAGAAGCTAATTTTAAAGTTCCTATGGAAATGCAAGTTATCCAGAATAGGCAAAATAATTTTGAAGACAACAGAGGACTTACTCTAGTTGATTTCAAGAGTATAAAGTTACAGTAATTGGAGTTCCCATCGTGGCACAGTGGAAACGAATCTGGCTAGGAACCATGAGGTTGAGGGTTTGATATCTGGCCTCGCTCAGTGGATTAAGGATCTGGCGTTGCCATGAGCTGTGGTGTAGGTTGCAGATGCCGCTCATCATGCGTTGCTGTGGCTGTGGTGTAGGTTGGCAGCTGTAGCTCCGATTTGATCTCTAGCCTGGGAAACTCCATATGCCATGGGTGAGGCCCTAAAAAAAAAGCAAGAAAATAAAAAATAAAAGTAAAATAAAGCTACAGTAATCAAGGGAGTGTGGTATTGGCATAAAGATAGAGAAATGGAACAGAACAGATAGTTCAGAAATAGAGCTACATATGTATGTTCAATTGATTTTTTACAAAAGTGCAAAGGCAATTCAGTGGAAAAAGTACAGTCTTTTCAACAATAAATGGTGTTAGAGCAATTGAATATCCACCCTCAAAAGCCAAAAAAACCCCCAAAACCCCCCAAAACCAAAAAACCAAAACAAAAAGACACAACAACCCACAAAATTCACAACTTTGATCTTTTGAACTTTGATTCATACCTTGCACCACATGTAAATTTAACTCAAAATGGATCATAGACCTAGATGCAGAACTAAAAACTATAAAACTTCTAGGAAAAAAATTAAATGTAGAAGGAAATTATTGAGACATTGGGTTAAGCAAAGATTTTTTTGATAGAGTACCAAGAAGGCCTAATCCATAAAAGAAAAATCGGATAATTTGGATATTATCAAAACTGAAAATTTTTACTCTTTTAAAGACTCTCTTAAGGGAAGGAAAACACGAGCCAGACTTGGAGAATATATTTGCAAGTCATACATCTGAGAATAGACTTGTATACAGAATGTATAAAGTACTCTTATAACTCAATAGTAAAACAATTCAGGGAGTTCCTGTCGTGGCTTAGTGGTTAACGAATCCGACTAAGAACCATGAGGTTGCGGGTTCGATCCCTGGCCTCACTCAATGGGTTAAGGATCCAGCGTTGCCATGAGCTGTGGTGTAGGTTGCAGACGTGGCTTGGATCCCACGTTGCTGTGGCTGTGGCATAGCCCAGCAGCTACAGTTCTGATCAGACCCCTAGCCTGGGAACCTCTGTATGCCATGAGTGGGGCCCTGGAAAAAGACAAAAAAAAAAAAAAAAAAAAAAAAAAAAAAAAAAAAAAAAAAAAAAAAAAAAAAAAAAAAAAAAAAAAAAAAAAAAAAGAAAGAAAGAAAGAAAAGAAGACAGTTCAGCCCATAAAATGGGCAAAAGACTTGAATAGACATTTCAACAAGGAAGACATATTGATGGCAAATAAGCACAAGAAAAAAATGTTAAATGTCATTAGTCAATAATGAAATGCAAATTAGAACCTCAGTGAGATGCAAAATACCCACTCGCGAAAATGGCTAACACTCAAAGACCAACTATAACAAGTCTTCACACGGATGCGGTGCAGCTGAGATACTCATATATTGCTTTTGGGAATGGAAAATTGTACAGTCACTTTGGAAAATATATCTTCAGTTTCTTTAAAAGTTAAATGTGCACCTGTTACTGAAGGTGGGGTCCTTCTGCTTGCCACTCTAAAGGCAATAAACAAGCAAGGCTGGTGGAAGGAAAGTTTGCTTTATTCCGGAAGCTGGCAACCGGGGGGAGAGTGGACTCCTATCTAAAGGCTGACTCCCCCCACTGACAACCAGAGGGCAAGAGCATTTAAAGGGGAGTTGCAGGGATGTATAGGTGGAGGGGTTGGCTACATGCAGAAACAGTAGAGTCAGCTCTAACAGTCATCTTCAAATTGGTCATGCAGTGATCTGACCAGGGTCATCTTGATGAAGTACATTTAGTTCTCAGTTATAGGGCTGGTTTGTTCCCATTTCCTTGAAGTCAGTTCTCAGAATTGTGGCAGCTTGTGCCATGGCAACAGTCTGGTCATCATGTAGTTAACTTCTTCCACCTTGTGGGGGTTTCCACTCACAGGACCCAGCTCAGAATACTATCTATAGCCCTGAAGGAGGAATTAAGGTCCTTGACTTTGTTTAGTTACTAAACTATTATTATTTGGTCTTGTTTTCCTTTGCTTCTGCATTTTCTTACTTCTCCGATTAAATCTATACTTTTGCTAAAGTTTTTCTGCAGACAAAACTCACATGGAGGACATGGTGGGGGGAAGGACAATAGAGACCTGCTCCATTTCATACCTACCATATGACCCAGATACACTATTCCTAGGTATTTACTCAAGTAACAAAGAACACATGTCCACACGAAGACTTGTAACAAATGTTAATAGTAACTTTATTTGTAATAACCCAAAACTGGAAAAAATCCAGATGTCTTTCAACAGGTGAATGAATAAACAAATTTGTGGTATATACATAAAATGGAATAGTACTCAGCAATAAAAATGAACTACTGATACATGCTATAGCATGGATGAATCTCAAATAATTATGCTGAATCAAAGGAGGTAGACAAAAAGAGTACATGCTGTATGATTCTATTTATATAAAATTCAAACTAATCTATAGCGACAGAAAGCAGATCAGTATTCGGGTATTGGAATATGGGAAGGGATGGAAAGAAAGCATTACAGGGAAATGAAGAAACTTTTGAGGGTAGTGAATATGTTCACTATCTTCATTATGCTGATAATTTCACAAGTATATAATATGTCAAAACATCAAATATTTAAATATGTGCATTTAATTGTGTATCAATTATACCTCAATAAAGCTATTAAAATTTATTTTAAAAAGATATACATTAAAAAAACAAAGTCCTATGTAGGCTGGCTACTTGGAACAGAAACTTACAAATTTGTATCAAACTTTTATGAATCCACTAATCAGCGTTGTAGATGGATGCTCTCACCTCAGCAATGCTGCCTTTGTGAAAGAGCCTTCCCTGTTTACTTTTTTTCTCTGTCCCTCTGAATCTAGAAGCATTTAAGAAGTTTTTGGGAGTGCTTTTCATTTACCTTTAGAATAACATCAGAAAAATCAAGCGAACTACTATACAGGATAGATGCGGGCATAAATTATAGCATCTTCTAATTTTCAGAAAACCAAGTGAAAAAAGGTTTAAATGCTGCAGATAAAATGACTAGAGATGCATAAAATTGGATGATTCCTTTTATGAACACAATCTTAATATATGACATACTCCTCTTAGACGCTTACTCTCATATGGTCTATTTTAATCCTCCTAATTTATTTTAAAGCTGACATCATATCTACTCTGCTCTGAGTATTATAATGGCTTTTGGCCAAAAGTAATACAATCCTGATGTGATCAGAACATCAGAAAGATGTTCTAATAAAGAAGTGATTGAATAGCAGCGCTGTCAGAGAACTCATTGACAGAGTCCTTCCTGCTCCAAGTTTTGAGGATTTTATGCCCTTTTAAACTGCATGGTCTTTGACCCTGGAGCCTGATCACCTCTTGAAGATGCAGACAAAATTGTATGTATACATGGATTTTTCTGGAGAGAAGTTCCACATTTTTTCTTCACTTTGCTCCCTTCATTTGTAAGCTATGCCCAGGTTGTACTCTCTTCCAAAGGTAAATAATTCACAGGCTTATCTTTTTATGAATATAAAATGAGGAATATGAGGAAAGAGAGAAAGGGGGAGGAGTGTGAGCTTCTTATTTGGAGACACAGCAGCTGCGACACGACTTGAAATCAGCAGGCCTGGGTCTGGTTCTGATTCTGCCATGTACTGTATGTGTGACTTTAGTTAAGTGTCCTTCCCCTCTTTTAGCCTGTTTCACCACCCTTTCAAATTAAGAGGTTGGATTGGATGGATGTTAAGACCCCTCCATTCCAGGTCCAGTTTCCTAAGGAAGGATTTATTCTTGATTTTACTTCCCCTTTACACAGGTCTTTGGTGTTTCCCTCTTCTGTGCCAAGGCTCTGTCTCAGGGCGATATATTTCTTCAGTTATATTGGCTTCTAGCCTTGTCAGTACCATTGCTCTGCATAGCAAAGACAAGTTTTAACAATGACAAGGACTACTACCTTTCCACCTGAGGCTGCATGATCTAGTGCATCTTCTGTCCTTCACATTCTCTGACAGAGGGTAAAACTTGGGTCCTGTGATGGCATGTCCCACAACCATATCCTAACTCCCTGTACTTGATCAATTAACTTAGCAAATTGTGGTCAGTCTTGTCATAGGACATCTGGTCAGTACGAGACCTTAGAAATCACCTAGTCCATTACCCCCCACCATCATTCTATTGTTTTCCACATATGTATGAGGATAAGAGAAAGGAAGGGAGTTTCACGAAGCTACAAATGGAGTTCACAGATCAGGATTAAAATCAAGGGGGTTCTGAATCCATGTTCGGTGCTATTTCCATAGCATCTTGTTGTCAATCATATTGCCAGGCAAAAATGCCTTTTTTTTTTTTTTGGCTTTTGTCATTTGAGGGTCGCATTCGTGACACGTGGAGGTTCCCAGGCTAGGGATCTAATAGGAGCCACAGCTGCTGGCCTACACCACAGCCACAGCCATAGGAACACGGGATCCGAGCCACGTCTGCAACCTACACCACAGCTCACGGCAATGCTGGATCCTTAACCCACTGAGCGAGGCCAGGGATCAGACTCGCAACCTCATGGTTCCTAGTTGGATTCGTTTCCACTGTGCCACGACGGGAACTCCAAAAGTACCTTGTTTTATCTGACTATTTATTCATTTTTTTCTTTAAGAACAACAAAACCCCCTATTCTGTGCCAAACACTGTGCTTGGTGGTGGGGAAAATGCTGACCAGAGCAAGCCATCTCCATCCTAAGGTGCTCCCAGACTGTAGACTAAGGGTTGTTCTTTCTGGTACTGACTTAGACTTAATGCCACAGAACAAGTTGATTATCATCATTACTACCATTGTCCCCACCCCCAGGCACCTGCCCACCTGCACTTAGCTAACTAAGGTCTAAATTGCTTTGAAACAGAGGCAACACATAGTATTTAACACCGTTTCATTGATTTACATGAATGCACAAACATTCAGTGAGCACCTACTGTTTCCTCGCAAAAATGGAATTAATGATCAAAGGACATGGCTCAGGTTCCTACTGAGTGGTTCTGTGCATGTTCACTATGAAAGGTAATCCTGTACTAACCATGAACATCTTTTGCAATTGGTTATTTGCATATTTCATTTTTTTTACAACTGTATAAACAAGAATTATTATCCCTATTATAGTGGGGCTCAAAGTGCCTAGGATGTGTTATAGCTGAAGCTCCTGATTTCCACTGCCTTATAATTCTTTCTCTCTCCAGTTTTTGGATGAGACTACTACAGTTTGTTTTCTTGTAGAAAAGAGAGAACATGAAAAACAATGCATTAACTAAGAAACATAGTTTTTGGTGCTGAAAAGAACTCTTACAGAATAGCAACTGCATCTTGGGGAGGAGACTCTAAGGACAGAGTTACACCCAAAGGGTACAAATAAGGACAAAGGTCAGGAGATAAAGGAAGTAGGAGGTACCTGGAAAAGTCCTCTATGGTGTGTATCAGGTCAAGGCCAGGTAGAAATACAAGGAGGGTCCATCAAGCACTGTAGAGTCAGTGGGAGTGCATGCTCTAGAAAGAAAACAAAGGTAGGAAAAAGCAAGCGTCATGAGCTTTGGTCATCAAACAGAGTCCTATCTGGCAAGGGAGAAAAGGGAGGGAGGATCAAGTGAGTCAGCAACAGTTGGACAAAGAAGTTATATAAATCTTCTAGGACTTTAACATATTCAAATGTGCTTGTTGGCAAAAGACACGGGACAGGAGAGAGAGGAAGGTGATTGATGCTGCCTCTCGATGAATTTATAGCTCAGGGTGCATGTGCAGCAGAGACATGATCTAGATGTAGTTTCAGTTTGTCTCACTCCTAAGAGCCTCTAATCTTGGAAGAAACTCTGTCTGAGCATGATTTCAGTGGTAAAAAATGGGCAATTCACAACCAGAATGAGTGTGGCTCCTGAAAGCAAGCCAAAGATATCATCTAGTACTCAACCCAACACAGTGATCTCTTCTAGGGCTGAGTGGCAAGCTGGTAGTGATGGACTTACTGGAACATTGTATGCCTGAACACTCTATGGTAGCAGCTGGAGTAAGCCTTTTAAAACTAAAGTTCCATTAGAAGAACGAGCTCTCTGAAGTGGCTAAGTTAGTGCACTTTGGGGCAGATTATCTGGCTTTGCAGCCTGGCTCTTCCAGATGGTACTAGCTATGTAGTATTGGATAACTTGCCTAGCGTCTCCTGCCTTACCTTCCTTGTTTGAACAATGGAGATGGTAAGGGTATCCAATTGCCAGGGCAATGCTGTGGGGATTAAATGTGTTAGTATCTGTAATGTTGATAGTGAAGTCTATATGTGTGTTTGTTATCACTGCTGTGTTACTGCTCCACTCAATATACTGCAATGGTTTTGCATATTTGCCCCTGAGAGTAAAAGCTGAAATTCTTACAATGGCCTCTTAAGGCCTTATAAAATCTGACCCCTATCATCTCTCTGCCCTCACCTCTTACCGCTCTCTCCTTGGCTCACTCAGTTCCAGTCACGTTCGCCTCCTTGCTTTTCCTCCAATGTGCCAAGCATGCAACTGCCTCAGGGCCTCGTCATTGGCTGGTTATTCTGCCTGGATCCTCAGTGTGAACTCTGTCACCTCTCTCAAGTTCCTGTTTGAATGTCAGCCACTCAATGATTCACAGTTACAATTCCCACCCCAAGACTCCGGATTCACCTTATTCTGCTTTTCTTTTTTTTTTTCTTTTTTTCTTTTCTTTTTTTAACAGCACATATCACCTTCTAACATTCTGAGTAGCTTAATTATTATATTTATCATTTATTGTCTCTCTTCTCCTCCTAGAAGGAAAGATCAATAGGGCAAGGACCTTTTTCTGTTTTGTTGATTTTTGGATCTTAAGGATCCAGAACAGTAAGTACCTAGCACAAAGCAGGTGCTCCATAAATATTCGTTAAATGAAAGAATCAATGAATTGTGGTTTAAGGATTTTTTAAGGGTAATTTGACTGTACTTGCTTTTCAGTCTCTGTGAGGCCTTGTTCTCTCTTGAGGTCTTCAGATGCATAGAATCAAATTGACCATGCTCCATAATTGAAGGCATACTAGTGTCATCGAATGGTGTGACACCTCCTTTTGCTTTATTTTCTTTTATATTTTTCCATTTACTTTCCTATGGCCTTTCCAGTTTCTCTTCTTAGCCCATTCTTGTGTATTTAGAGGATGTCCTTCCAGCCTAACTTCCACGAACTGTGATTATATTTTAAATATCCATTCCTTTTTGCCCTTTTCATGCATATGGAAGTTCCTGGGGCCAGGGATTGAATCTTTGGTCCTTGCTTCCCAAAATACCACTTAAGGAAACACTCTTTTATGTGTCTCCTTTTGGATCTTTGTGAGAATTTCTTTTGATGTGTAATCCCAGCCATGGGGTTGCCTATCGTATCTTTTGCCCATTTCCCTAGTGGAATTCTTGTCTCTTTAAAAAATTATTTTCTATTTTTCAATTAAAGTATAGTTGATTTACAATGTTGTGTTAGGTTCTGGTGTACAGAAAGGTGATTCAGATATATATATATATATATATATATATATATATATATATATTTGATTCTATGCATCTGAAGATATAGTGTGTGTGTGTGTGTGTGTGTGTGTGTGTGTGTGTATATATATATATATATATATATATATATATATATATATATATTTGATTCTATGCATCTGAAGATATAGTATTCCATTAAAGTATACTACAGGATATTGAGTATAGTTCCTTGCTATAGAGCAGAACATTGTTGCTTATCTCTTTTATATATAGTGGTGTGTATCTGTTAACCCCAAACTCCTTTCTCTCTTTTCCCTTTGGTAACCATAAGTTTATTTTCTATGTCTGTGTGTATGTTTCTGTTTTTAATATAAGTTTGTTTATCTGTTTTTTATATTGCACATATAAGCAATATCATATGATATTTTTCTTTCTCTGTCTGGCTTATCTCACTAAATATACTGCTCTCAAGGACCATCCATATTGTTGCAAATGACAGGATTTCCTTCTTTCTCACGGCTGAATAATATTCCATTGTACACATATATCACACCTTCTTTATTCATTAATTCATTGACAGGCAGAGGTTTCACAAGCATGTTATGATTTGAGCAATACTTTAATAGAAGGGATGACCCTCATCGTATCAAAGGCGAATCAGTATACCTGTTTCTGAATCCAATCCCTTCTCACTTTCTAAGTGACCTTGCTACATTGGTTATGCCCTCCCACCTCGTGAATCTTTAACATCTCCCTTTTCAACTGGATCAATCCCCTTATGATTTAAATATTCTCATCTCTAATCTTAAAGCTTCCCTTTCCTTTAATCCACATCTCCCTCCACTACTGTCTTGTCTTTCTTTTTCCCTTTACTCTATACATTTTTAGAAAAGTAGTCTGCACACCTCTCTCCACCTATTCCCAATGTCTTCTCTCCTTCCACTCTGTGAAATTTGCTTCTGCTAAGGTTAGTAAAGACCTTCATTTTGCCACATCAGTGGATTTCTTAGTACCATTGAACAGATTGAGTATTTCCTTCTTGAAACAGTTTTCTTTTGTCTTCCACGACAGGGAATTCTTTTGTTTTCTCCTCACCACTCTGGATGTCCCTTCAGAGTACCTTTAAATATCTAAGCTTCTTGGACAGGAAAAGCAAATACGCAGTTAGCCAACAACATCCAAATTCATTTGTCCTAGTTGGGGTGCAGGATAGGGAAAAAGGTTGACAGGATATTTGTACTCATATATCCAGGTTTGTTCTGTGAAATTTATTACTATTATTGTTTTTGTCCACACCCGTGGCATGTGGAAGTTCCTGGGTCAAGGACTGAACCTGCACCGCAATTACTGCCTGCACCACAACAGTGGCAATGATGGATTCTTAACCTGCTGTGCCATGAAAGAACTTCCCAAATTTGCTCTTTTTAATTCTGCTGATTAAAAGTCTTCTAAGGCTACATATTGCCCTTTGGATGAAATTATACCTCCGTCTGGAGCTTTTTCTCCTGTCTGTCTTCTGCTTGCTATGTCTGCTCCAGCAACTCTTTCAGTTCCCCAAAGATGACCAGCTTTTCTGCCCTATGGGATAAGGACATGCTATTCCCTTTGCTTAGATTTTCATCCCTCTCTGCCTTTGTCTGTCTCTGTTTTCTTTCTCTTTGTGTCTCTCTCTCTTTGCACTGATTTTACTTAACAGTCATCTTCCCTGTACTTCACTCTCAATCTAAATCAAGTCTGCCTATGAATCCTCAGCAACCCTATATCTTCTCTTCAACACCTCTAAGCATAATTGGTAATTATATCCCCATATATGTGATAATTTTCACAATGACTTCTATATTTCTCTGTAAAGACAGACTCTGTCTGTAGCGCTCATCATTCTCTCCTTAGCACCTCTTAGTGGACTAGTGTAAGGCGGAACTCTACATATTTGTTGTGTGAACAAACAGTTGAAAGTCTGAGGTTCAGTTTCTCCATTTGTAAAATAAAGATGACCTTCCATTGAATAATAATTACAACAGTCCTGCATAACTCACAGGGTGTTTGTAGAATAAATGACATACTGTATATTTAATTCTGTGGAGACACAAGATAGATACTTTAACTGATTAGGAAGTCATTGGTAAACTTGGAGAGTGATGTGGAAGCCAGAACAATTGCTTAGAGTGCAAGTGGTCAAGTAAAAGGAAGAGAGAAGGACGAGTCTGTTGAAGAGTGGCAAGATTGAGGTATTAATTTTTTTTACCTGAGGTGAAGACAGGTGTGCCTAGTTTGTTCACTAATAGAAGAATCCAGTAGAACTGGACACTCTGCTAAGTGAAATAAACCAGCTGCAAAAAGACAAATACTGTATGATTCCACTTACATGAGATACTTAGAGTCATCAGATCCACAGAGATAGAACATAGAATAGTAGTTACCAGGTGCTGAGGGGAGGGGGGAATAGGATATAGGGGCACAATATCAGTTTTACAAGATGAAAAAATTCTACAGATGGATGGTATTACAACAATGTGAATGTAATAAATACCATTTAACTGTACATTTTAAAATGGTTAAAACAGTACATTTTCTTATGTATTAAGAATTCTTAACTGGATTTAATTATATTTTTGATAATGTGTCCTTTTCAAAAAGCTGAAAACATGAGTCTCATATAAATACAGAATAAACGTGTCAAAGATTAAAAGATAACAACAATTGGATGGTTCCTTAATTCCCTAGAAATTGGCTTTGAAACATAAAGATGAACCCTTGTGGCTTGTAACCACATACTCTAAACAACGTGATCCTCTCCCTTGGCCGTAGCTGATTGGTTTCAACATAGATACCTGACACAATATGTGACCTTTAAAACTGGATATAAAGTGTCTCTTCAGTGAGCTCAAAAGGGAATGTGAGACCCAATGGCGGAGTGCAACACAAAAGGCAGAGGGACATACTTATCTGCTCTTCCAAGAAATAACATTTGGTTCTGTCATTGTGAGAACTCACCAAGGCAACAAATGAATATCTCTTATGCCCAGAAAAATAGCAAGAAAGACAACCCTTCCTGATGAAACAATAACCATGGCAGTGTCTTCTGTACCTGGAAGAGCAGTGCTTAACTGGTAACAATGATGGGGCCTGCCATTTAGAACTGAACAAGGCTATATCTGCTTTAATAGCAGCAATAGCATGGACACTGGTAAAGGAAGGGTGACAGACAATGCTGGAATCTTGTGGCCAGAATTCCATTAGAGTGGGGTGCAGTGGTCATTACAGCAAGAGAAAATTGTTAGTGAGCACATGAGATACCCCAAAATGCTTGAGGTTGACGATTCAGGAAACATAGCAATGAAATCTGAATGATTACTATCAGCGTAACTTCATTTGTCTCCATAATCTAGTAAGGCCAAGAGAGACCTACTAATGTAATGTGGTAGGAGGCATTATATGAATGTAACCCTGGGGGCTCACTCTGGAAGCTAGACAACCAGTTAGCTGGGACCAGCCTTTCCATTTTTCCAGAGCTCCAAGTTCAGCTAGACTGTCTACAAGCTCAGCTTCTGGTGGGACCATCAGTTCCTCCTCTATGGGACCCAAGATCTCCCAGTACTGAGCCACTGGCATTTCCGAACAATGCCTAGAAATAGTTGACAGTTCAAATCCTGACTGCCAGGCACTAAGCAGCTTATTCTTTTACCCAATGAACAGGACAAAACCTAAGACCCACAGTGTGGAGACTTCCCTCTACTGTAATTCAGAGTCATTTTCTGGGCCCAGTAGTATCCTGATCCCCACACAACTCTCTCTGGGAATATGAAAAAGCAGGGTATTTTAAACTTAAGGGTGTTTTTTGCCCCCCCCCCCATGCATATGTTAAAGTTCTAACCCCCTGTACTTCAGAATGGGACTGTATTTGGGGATATGGTCTTTACAGAGGTAACTAACAGAAAACAAGGTTATTAGAGTAGATCCTAATCCAATCTGGACTGGTGTCTCTATAAAAAGAGACTATTAGGACACAGACTTATATAGAGGAAAGACCATGTGAGACAGAGTGAGAAAATGGCCATCTACAAAAGAAGGAGAGAGGAGAGGTCTCCGAAAAAAACAACCACGCCGACACCTTAATCTTAGACTTCTAGCCTCCAGAATTGTGAGAGAATACATTTCTGTTGTTGAAGCCACCCAGTCTGTGTTACTTTGCCATGGCAACAAACTCATATGCAGGGGAAACTGTATTTACTCTTCTCATGCTGCTCCTTGGCTATTTAAGTTTTCCTTTCTCCATAAAGCTTGTTTCTGAACTCTGTGGTGCTCAACCTTGAGAATATTGCAGTAACCCCTGGAGGGCTTGGTAAAATACAGACTTCAGGGTCTCACCCCAGAGTTTGTGATTTATCAAGGCTGGGGTGGAGCCTGAGAATTTGCATTTGTAACAAGCTTCCAGGGGATGCTGATGCTACTGGTCCAGGAATCACAGGTATAATTTTGTAGGACTGGCTGAGCCTAGGTACACACATAGGTAATAACCCAAGTGTGACTTACCTGGCATGATAGTGATGACCACAGAGGAATGTACCTCTGTGGCATGACAAGTAGTTAAGGAGAACGTGATAACCAAAAATGGCAAGTTGAGTCCCATCCCAAGTTTAGTTGCTAGTATTATGAGCGATAGCGGTCAGCAACTGTCATGCTTGGAGGTGAGTGGTCAGGATTAAGGGTGCCAGACATGCCCCAAGATAACATTCAAGGAGTCATAGTTTTGCATAGTTCCTTACCCTGGAGTGTGGGCAGTGCCTGAAACCTGTTTCTAAACAATAGAATATGGCAAAGATAATAAGTTGTTACTCGCATTATTATGTTATATTATTTAATACCACATTCTAGCAGACTGGAGAGATTATACTGCTAGCCTTTGAGAAGAAAACAGCTATGTTGTGACCACCTGAGCCTCTAGGACCTGAGGGAAGCTTACAGTTAAGAGTCAGTGAAAATCAGGGCCCTTGGTTATACAGCATAAAGAAATGAATTCTGCTTACAACTACAGGAGCTTGGAAGAGGACCCTAAGCTCCAAATGAAAAGGCAACCTGACTGATACCTTCATGCAGCCCTGTGAGATTCTGAGCAGGGGACCCACATGAGCTGTACCCAGACCCCTGATCCATGGAAACTGAGCTAATAAATGTGCGCTGTTTACAACAGCTAGATTTGTGGTAATTTGTTACGCAGCATTATAAAACTAATAAAGGGCAGAAGGTAGTGGGAAGAGGATAGAGGATAAATATAGCCAGTTGCTGTTCAACAGATAGGCTGCTAACTTTGCCATAAGTGATTGCATTGTTTCCAAGCCTGAGGCAAGCGGTTCTTTCTGAGGAGGCCCCGCACTGGCAGAAGCTCGAGAATGTCAGGCTGGGCCCAAAGTGAAGGCTGATATAAACACCTTTTTGCACAGAATTAATTGGCAACTTTGAGCCTTCTAACTTTAGCAGTGCCACCTCAGCATCTCACCACATTTGACATTCTGTGACTTAGGAACCCAGGAGTCAGCTTGCATGTTTGTGATAGGGATAAGCCTTGTAATATATGGGCTAAAAACTAGTGCTTTAAAGTAAAGGGATCACTAACAATTTTCTTATGAAATCCAATACCCAGAGTCAGAGCTCATATTTGTATCTACAGACCCAGTGAAAGGTAAGTCATCTCTCTGTGTTTTCACATGACCTTCTCTCTGTTTGTCCATGTTCTAATCTCTTTTTATAAGGATATCAGTCATATTATATTAGTTTCCATTCTAATGACTTCATTTTATCTTAATTATCCCTGTAAAGACCCTATCTCCAAAGACAGTCACATTCTGAAGTAGTGTGGGTTAGGATTTCAATATATGACTTTTGCGGATCAGTCCATAACTAGTTTTAAATAGACATTTCAAATAGAGCCTTTATTTAGCTCATTCAGAAACTGGGTTTGTCATAAAACGTAATGGTGATTGAAAGACCCCATCTAATATATAGAAAATACAGTTTCATTACATTAGCAACAAGGAATATTGTATGAAGCTGGCTGTAGTAAATGTAGGATTTACACTCTCCCCATCAGGACAGTGTTTTGACTTTCAAGTTGCCACAAAAATAGGTCCTTGACAATAATACCATCTGTTTTGGGTTGCATTGAATCCCCCTCAAGTTTATGTGTTGAAGTCCTAAACCCTAGTACTTCAGAAGTAACATTGTTTGGAAATAGGATGATTGCAGTGTAATTAGTTACATTAGCATGAGGTCATATTAGATTAGAATGGGTCCCTGATTCAATACAACTGGAATCCTTACAAGAAGAAGATATTTGAACACAGAATGGCATGTGAAGACCAAGACAGAGAATGGGGTGAATCGTTTATAAGCCTAAGAAAGGCCTGGTACAGATCCTTCACTTGTAGCCCTCAGAAGGAGCCAACTCTGCCAATTCCTTATCTTAGACGTCTATCCTCTAGAAATGTGAGACAATACATTTCTGTTTTTTAAGCCATCCACTTTTTCATACTTTGTTATGGCAGCCCCTAGCAAATGAATACACCATTGAATGGCATGAGATTCCACCCAATCCTTTGACAAGCTCCACCTGGGCCCTTCTCAGGAAAGTATGGATTCTGTATTTGTCAAGGCAATTAATGCTAGTTGCTGTATAAACAACCCCCAATCTCAGTAGCTTAACATAATAGAAGTATAATTCCCACACATAAGACAGTCTGATGAGACTTTGGTGGCTCTCTTGAGTAGTTGTTCTCCAAGTGGTGACTCAGAGATCTAGGCTTCATTGTAACTAGAGCCTTTGGGAATCCTCTACTGAATTTTCTTCATCTGACTGGCCAATAAAGGGAGGGACTATATGGAAGGCACATCCACTCCTAAGTTCCTTGGGATTGTCAGGTCCTGGGGAATGGAGATGAGTATTCCTTGGGCAAGATGTATTCATGTCCTTGCTGCCTCCAATCTAACAAATGGGCATGGCTACGATATGCCTTTAAGAACAGTTGTGAATAGTCATAGCGGTATAGAACCAGCTAATACCTGGTCCTGCTCTCCTTGGGTACGTAGCTTAGATAGACTTCCCGATTCCCCTGCAGTTATATGGGCCATACAAGTAAATTTGTGCAAATGGAGGAGTCTTTAGGTCTGCCTGAAGTTCCAATCCCATAGGAACCTAAACTCTATTCCTAGCTCATCTGCTCAGTAGTGGTTATGTGACCTTAGACAAATCTGTTATATCAGATGACTGCCTTGGCAGAGAATAAATTCTTGGTTGAAGCAGAGGTGGGACCAAGAAAGTAAGCCATTTGTGTGAATTTGATCAGAAATGATGGCTTTTTTTTTTTTTTTGCCTTTTGTCATTTTAGGGCCGCACCTGCGGCATGTGGATGTTCCCAGGCTAGGGGTCTTATCAGAGCTGTAGCCACTGGCCTACGCCGCGGCCACAGCAACACAGGATCCAAGCCGCTTCTGCGACCTACACCACAGCTCACGGCAACGCCGGATCGTTAACCCACTGAGCAAGGCCAGGGACCGAACCTGCAACCTCATGGTTCCTAGTCGCATTCGTTAACCACTGCGCCACGACGGGAACTCCAGAAATGATGGCTTTTGACAGAATGCTAGGAGGAAGGAATATAGGGGAAATTTCATGGTAGACTGCCTCTCTCTATGCAGCAAGCCTTTATTACTATAGATTTAAAGAGAAAAATCATTTTAAAATGCTACACCCTGTAATCTCATCCCTAATTTCCAATTTCTACCATATTTTCTTGCTTTAAAACTGCATTTCATTTTTCTACATGTAACGTGTATTCCTAGCTGGGATACCATTGGTCTAAAGTAAAGCTGAAACCAGTTGCTTTCAGTAGAATTGGACAAGTTGGTGAGGAGAGGCCTTAGGTTGAGCTCCCTCCTGAGTTCTGTTAGTCTCTGTTTCTCCCTGTCTCTTTGTTCATCTCTGTCTCTGCCTCTCTCTTTTGCTCTATTCTATCTTTCTCTTCCCTTGCCTGGGGATGCATAAGTGTCAGTTACACACTGAACCTCGAATCTTAAGGGAGGGCTCCAGTATTTTGACCAAGGTTGCAACACTTGCTAAATCTTTATCCTCTACAAATCAAACTGACAGCAGGAAAGGTAAAAGTATCCTACTTAGCCCCTTCAGTCACCTGGACTTCATTGTTACCTATCTCTCTTGCTTATCTTTTTTTTTTATAAAGTCACATTATCCCTGTATTGTTGCCATTAAGGAATAACTTTTCAAACCATTAAATATTGCTGGTGAAAGGAAAATATGACATTTTAATTTCAATTGTCTCCATCATCAATCATTATCAGTAGTGTTCAGAATTTATGAGATTACTGAAAGTTACATGTATACATAGTAGTTAATGTATTCCTCAGGAACTCACTTTGGGACCTCCTCTTCCACCCTGTAGGATCTTGGGGGCTGATGATGCAGGGGCTCATTTGTAAGTGTAGGCCAGATTCAATGAGACTCCAGCATGCCTAAGGGAATGGTTCATGTGTATATCGGTGTTGAGTAGCTGAACAGGTGCTAGAGGTCAAATTTGTTGATCCCCAGTCCACTCTTCAGAGTTCTAGTATACCACTCTAAGTTCATTTCCAACCTTTATAGTCTCACTTAGAATTGTATTATTTGTCCATTTTTCATTAGTGTTACACCCTTACCTTTGAGTGATTTTATAAGTCATCTGTCCATAAAATCTTCCTGGATTCTTAATATGATCCATGTGCCAATTTGGGGTCTATGGGAAACAGACATGGGATGGAGTGCAAAATGTTGCTTGTAGAGTAACGCCTGTGAAAAGAGAAGGATGAATGTATAGAACTGGGCAGAGGGAGCAGACAGACCACAATACAGACAAAGTCTCTGCCAGCCCAAAGGGGAGATAAAGCAAAGACTCTTTAAGAGCCCTGCTGAGATGTCTTACTGAGTCCTGCTATGGACTCAGCTAGGAAACAGCTAGGTTCTTATACTACTGTTTTGCTCAGTAATTAGTTGGGTCCATCCTGTGAAAAGTGTGACTGACTCAAATGCTGAGGTAGGCTCTGAAGGAGTTCACAGCTGGAGGATGTCAACTTATAGCCAGGCAGGAAGTCCTTTCTTAAAGGTGTTCCAAGTGGCACATTCCAATATCTGCTAAAACACTCTTGATATTTAATATCAATTTTATAAGAACACAAGGACACATTTTCCTTTTAATTTTTAAGGGTTTAACTTATGCTTCTGGAAGTATGGTCAACTAAATGTTCTTAAAGTGCCCTCCTACTACAATACACTCAGAAATGTTGTATGACATCTAATAAATATCTTAGCTGAGTTCAGAAGAAAGTAACACGCTAGCACCAAATGTCCTGAGTGTAGGTGAGACTGCAGAAGATACACTTGGCCCTTTGTACAGACCCTTTCAGGTCTAGTACTCAATAACCTCCTTCCTGCCTCACTGCCAGCACTACAGAGGTTATTCTTAGGTCGGTAAATTCATGCCAGGTAATGATACTGAGCTCTGCTTTCAACACATCTGGGTTCAATGTAGCTTTGTGATGTTTATAAGCCACTTAAGTCTTTCAGAAAGTGTCCTTAGACATTTTTGTCCCCTGGGATTGTGTCAGAAAACTGTGGGGGTGAAAGTGAGGCAGTTCATCAGTGTTTGTATGGACCTCCAATTGGGACTTAATTTCTAATTGAAAGAAAATTCTGAGTCATAGTGCAATAAGCACTTTGCTTGTAAGCACATTCTTGTTAAATGGGATTATTTATATACTTTATATAAGGGTTAGAGTTTTTAACTAAAAATCTACTGGATATCCTTCCTCTGAATGTCAGTCATCTAAGGTGAACTTTCTAGTTTCTTCTCCAAGTATCACAAACAGTTCAACCTCCCAGGATTTTGATATTAAAATAAAATTATTTAGATATTAAATAAAATTTACAACCATGCCACTGATGGTCAGTTGGATATGTATAGATGAGAAAGTAGAACTTGCGAAAATATATGTAAATTACATATTCCCCCACCCTTATTCCTCTCTCCTCGTCCCATGCCTATCCTTTTCAAATGAAAACCGCTGGTCTGTACAATCCTTACCTCCTATTCAGCTTCAAAGTTCTCTCATTTGACACATTCACATGGATTTGAACTTGGGGACAGATTTCAGGATGGCGGCTTTAGGAATTGGAGTTCTTTTATAGTTATCTGGCAGACACCACTTGTTCACTACATGCTTGAGAGGTATAGGAAATCATATCTGCAGGTAATTCTAGAGTTGAAACTTACTATCCATGGGGAATATTAGCCTTTCAGATGTGCAGTGAGGCAACCATATTGGCTTAAATGTCAAATTTATTATCTCAGTATATACTAGAGTTCCCATTGTGGCTCAGTGGTAACGAACCCAACTGACTAATAGCCATGAGGATGTGGGTTTGATGCCTGACCTTGCACAGTGGGTTGCTGTGAGCTGCTTTGTAGGTCACAGACATGGCTCAGATCTGGTGTTGCTGTGGCCGTGGCTGTGGCACAGGCCAGCAGCTGCAGCTCCGATTCAACCCCTAACCTGAGAACTTCGATATGCTGCAGGTGCGGCCCTAAAATGATTTTTTAAAAAAAGAATGTACTGTAGGCAGGGTAATGGGTAACTGGAGAATTTCCCTTGAACCCAGCCTGATGGCCAGGACTTGATAACTGATAGTGAGTCTTCCTGATACTGATAGCTTGCTTTCTTGGAATTCAAGCATTGCCTTCCCCTAAATTTCCCATTATATTTGTGCTGCCTCTTGGAAGATCCAGTATCTATCTAGGCTTGGACAATTTTTATTCCACTTTTCCACGCTATAGCTGTTGCTATATAGCACTTTTACCTTCCCGACCAAATTGTCCTCTAGAACCTATAGAAGGGTTTATCATCCATGTACCTGTTTTGATATATTAATCCAACATATTTTCAGGTCTTGGTCTCATCCATCCTGTCTTGTCCTCTAATGAATGAAGTCAGACTTAGCGCCATCCTTAGCTAGAATAGAAATGCCTATAAAAATGGGAGGATGAGCGAATTGAAACCACAGTTCTACTGTGTAAGTTCAGATGCACTTAACACTCAGTTATATTTATTTGCTCATGCATCTCTTTCACAATAGACAGTAAACTCTGTGAAGAGTTACTCTGTGTCTGCGGGACCTTAGCATAGAGTGAATGTTGGTTGTGAATGTTGGTTGAAATGAAAATGAAAAGTGTGTTGGGAGTTCCCATTGTGGTGCAGCAGAAACGAATCCAACTAGTATCCATTAGGATGTGGGTTTGATCCCTGGCATTGCTCAGTGGGTTGGGGATCCAGTGTTTCCGTGAGCTGTGGTGTAGGTCGCAGATGTGGCTCGGATCCCACGTTACTGTGGCTGTGGTGTAGACTGGCAGCTGTAGCTCAGATCCAGCCCCTAGCCTGGGAACCCCCATATGCCATAAGAGTAACCCTAAAAAGAAAAAAAGAAAAGAAAATGAAAAGCATGTAATTGCATATGCCTTCTCAGTGGCTTGAAAGTCTCTTCAGGATATTCACAGTGATGCTGTTACTGACCCAGGAGGGCCATATGACTCCTTGGGAATTACTGAATGTCCTCTTAGGGAAGTGAGGAATTGACTGGGATTAGTATCCAAAGACTGCTTCCTCCAAATTCCTCTCTTCTGTTGGATGTAAGCTCTTTTATAGGATTTTCAAGAAACTGTGTTGAGAAGTGAAACTGGGTAAAAGCTGATTTTATTTTTAAAAATGAGAAAATGGTCGTTTTTAGAAAATACTCACCAGTGAATTTGAAATTCTGACATTTGGCCAAGTAGAAATACATATCTTGTGAGCACATGTGGAGTGAGTTTACCATAAGCAGAAGATAGCATAGGAATGTGGAGTACAGATCACTTTAAACCTTATTTCCTTCTTCATCTTAATTTTTGTCTTTTCAGGGCTGCACCCGCAGCATATGGAGGTTCCGAGGCTAAGAGTTGAACTGGAGCTGTAGCTGCCAGCCTACACCACAGCTACAGCAACGTGGGATCTGAGCCACATCTGTGACCTACACCACAGCTCATGGCAACGCCGGATCCTTAACTCACTAAGCTAGGCCAGGGATTGAACCTGCGTCCTCATGGATCCTAGTCAGATTCATTTCCGCTGAGCCACAGCGGGAATGCCTTAGTTTTTGATCAAGTTTCTTACTATCCTTGTAAATCAGGGAAATGTTGAGCACAGTTAACCTGAATTTCAGCAAGGCATCTGACAAAGTCCTTCATGATATCTTTATCAACAAGTTAGAAGGGGGCTGAAAGAGAAAGTGATTAAGTCAATTTCTAATTGATTGAATGACTATATCTCAAATAGGCTGTTTAAATCACCAATATTATCACCATCTATAGATGAAGAAATTGATGCAGGGAAGTGAAGTGACACCTATGGTCAAATAACTAGCATTGAGCTATTTTCAAAGCACTTTGTATAAATCCAAGGGATTATTACTGACATAGGTTTTTCCTTATGAGATATGACACAAAGTAATCTAACAATCTGGTTTCTCTCCCCACCTTTCCCTTCTGATGAAATCTGTACCACTTAAGACTTGTTTACATGCAAAGTTCAATTTTAAAGAAAAGGAGAAGAAATAAGGAACATTCAAAGGCTATTACATAAATGGATCTCAAAAAGATTCCAAATGAATACACTGGGTTATGAAGAACATGAAACAAAGTGGCTGGGTAACTGCCTATTGACAGATGCTGTAAGATGATTTATTTCTCTCTTGATTCACATTAAAATAGAAACAGAACATGTGAAATCAGGAGCATATCACTGGGTAAAATAATCCCTGGGTGAGCATGTTAATAATGTGACCTAGATTATAAGAGTTTCCTTCCCAAATACGTACCATGTCATTCCTTTATCATGTGTAAAGGAGGGTGAGGATATCACTCTGTGTGCCTGTGTGTGTGTATGTGAGAGGGAGAGGGGGAGAGAGGGAGGGAGGGAGGGAGAGAGAGAGAGAGAGAGAGAGAGAGTGAGAGAGAGAGAGAGAGAGGGAGAATATGTATTTGTCTATGTATTTAATCATATATGTGGGTCCAAGCCTACACTGTATATACTTAAGGAATTATTATCAATATATGTCCTTATGCAACGTAACAAAAAGTAATCTAGTATACATGTCCTTCTCGTTTTTTTCTCCTCCTGAAGAGGCACTCAAGGTGTGTTTGCCTATAAAGATCAGTTGGACATAGAAACTGGAAAAACATAAGGCACTAACTTAGCCATTCCAGATCTCTCTTTATTAAATCACATTGCCACCCCAGCTAGGAGGCTTATTCCCTTTCCACTCTGCATTACATCTTTTTTTTTTTTTTCATTTTCTTACCTTCAGGCACCTTCATCCATCTTTTGCCCTCCTTATATCTTATTTCCAATTTGTCTTGAAAAAAATCCAAAGCAGAAAATAGATGTGTGAACAGGTACAGTTTCATAATAGAACATCAGCTCTATCAATCTTTCTCTCTCTTTTTAAAAACTACTTTATTGAGGTAGGATTGACATACAAGAAGTGTACATATTTAATGTATAGAACTTGAGTTTGGGAGATAAGTTTATACTTGTAAACCATCACCACAATCTATGCTATAAACCTCCATACCATTAAAAAAATTCTCCCACTCTATTATTACTATTGTTATTGTTGTTATTATTATTATATGATAGAACTCTTAACATAGATCTACCCTCTCAGCAAATTTTTAAGTACACAGCACAGTACTATTTACTATAGGTGCTATGCAATAGCTATCTAAGTCAGTCTTATTCATCTTGCATAACTGAAACTTTGTACCTTTCGACTAATATCTCCTGTTTCCTCTCCCCCAGCCTCTGGCAATTGCTATTCTGCCCTCTGCTTCTATGAGTTTAACTATTTTGGATTTCTCATTATAAGTGGTATTATTCAGTATTTGTCTTTCCATGTCTGGCTTGTTTCACTTGGGCATAATGCCTTCCAGGCCCACCCATTTTGTCATAAATGGCAGGATTTTCTTCCTTTTTAAGATTGAATAATATTCCATCTGTTGGAATATGTTTAGATTGCTTCCATGTCTTCGCTATTGTGAATAATGCTGCAATGAACATTGGAGTGCTGTATCTCTTCCAGATCGTGCTTATAATTGCTTTGATTTTATATATATATATATATATATATATACACATATATATATATATATATATATATGTGTATATATATATGATTTCTGGATCATATGTCTACCAATCTCTTCAGTGGTTTCCAAAGCATTTTGATGTCTGCTCTCAATCATTAACTATCACACTAACCATGGTTTAATGGTAAAACTTTATCTGAACAAAATTTCAGGAAAAACAAATGATTCTAGACTGCAAGGCAAATTTACTAAGCCTAAGATCATAGGGTACAACTTGTAGCTGTCTTCATGATTTGCAGAAAACAAGTCTGGGAAGAAGCCAGATGAAAAGCAGTTGAGGTTTCCAGACTGGACAAGATGGGTGTTTTGGCTCTATGAAATGCCATTGCCTACTTAACAAGAAAAAAATGTAAAACGAGAACCAAGGAAATGAAAGAAATATGCTATCATTACTGTTGATATCATTACTGTGGTTTAAAATCAGATTTGTTTTTAAGTTTCCTGACAGCCATGACACAGATGAAAAATGGTCTGAACCACCTGTTCTGTTCCTGATAATGTGACTAGTGCTGGAGTTACACAGTTATTGTGTTACTTCTTTGAAACATTACAAAGTATTTAAGACCTTTCTCTTGCTGTTTACTGTATCCACCTCTGATTCAACTACTTTTTTTTTTTTTTGTTAAGAGAAATGTTTTTGTCTGAGGAAAAATAGGTAACTGGGATTTTGATGGACACAATAATATAAAAAGACATTAATTTGGTTAATTTAAGTCATCCATCTGTGTAATTCATTGGCTTGGAATTTACATATAGAAGTAGTAAGATAAAGTTCTTTTTGTTGCAAAGATTTACTTATGTAAATATGGAAAAGTAATATGCATGTTACTTGAGGAGTGATTCTACTTCAAGGGACTAATTGTTGTAATGCTTGTTAGTCTGACAATGTTTCTTCAAGTTGGGTACTCTTTTTTTTTTTTTTTTTGGTCTGTTTGCCTTTATCTAGAGTTGCACCCGCGGCATATGGAGGTTCCCAGGCTAGGGGTCTGGGAGCTGTAGCTGCTGGCCTACACCACAGCCACAACAACGCGGGATCTGAGCCGCGTCTGCGACCTACACCACAGCTCACGGCAACGCCGGATCCTTAACCCACTGAGCAAGGTCAGGGATCTAACCCGCAACCTCATGGTTCTTAGTTGGATTCGTTAACCACTGAGCCACAGTGGGAACTCCCAAGTTGGGTACTCTTTAGCAGCTTTGTTGTTTGCAATCTCTGCATACCCTTTGCTATACAAGGGTAACACTCCAGAGACTGCTTATTTCACCCTTGTTTTCTCTGCAATTTGAATAAGCTGCTGAGAAGTGGAAGGTATGTTTTGGTTATGGTATCATGTCATGAACAGCTCAGCATGATAAACAGAATTAAAGAGAATTATCATGATTTCCCACTCATTTACATTTTTTCCATGTGAGAGAACACTTTACTAAATCAACTATGCATAAATGGTAACTAGTATTAGCATAAATATTAAATATAAATAGGACATAATTTAGAACAAGATTTAGGGAACTATAAACACCTGGGTACAATTAGCGATCTTATATTTGTTACAAATTTTAATTCTTCTACTTGTTTTGCATCAGGTTGTATGAGAAAAATGTTTAATGCTTTGTCTTACCTATCTACAGTATGTGAAAGCGTTCTGGTCCTGTATGTGGCATTCTGACTGTTGGAGTGAAAGTTATAGCATTCTTCTGGGCTGGGAGATGACCCCAGGTAGCTGGATGGAAATTTAAGATAATTCTGTTGGATTCTATGAATTTGACTTAGCTTGCTATTGAGTTAATTTCCCCAAGCTTCCTTCTTTACAGAGATTTTCTTCCTTGAAAACTGCTTTGCAAAAATTAGTATGGCAGTATTATAGTCATGTTGGAGTGCCCCATATCTCTGGCTTCAGATTCTGAGATTCGCTCACTATATTTAGTCCTATATGAACTCATCTAGTGATATGGATTTAAATATCAGCTCTGTGTATGCATACAATTTATATCCTATTCAAACTGCCTACCTGATTTTTCCACCAGAATATCTCAATATTATTAGGCGTAAATAGGTATCTCAAACTTATTATATCCAATACTGAACTCTTCATTACTCTACCATGATCTCCATCCTCCCCAGACTTTTATATTTCAGTAAATTGTACCATTGTTAACACAGTTGTTTAAACCTCAAGCCTAGGGATCATCCTGATTTCTGTTATTTCCTTATCCTCCACAGAAAATGTGTCAGCATATCTTAATCATTCTATCTCTAAAATTTATCTTTAGTTCACCTACTTCTCTTCATATCCAGTACTACTGCCCTGTTCATAGCCACAGTTCTGTGAAAGTGCTCTGGCAACAGCTTCTGGCCTAACTCCCTTCCTCCTACCTTGCTTCCTTGAATTCCATTCTTCATGGGCAGTCAGAATTATCCTTTAAAAACATAAGCCAGTCTATTTCTATCCCCTTAAGAAATCCTTTAAAGACTTCCAATACCATTTAGAATAAAATTCAAATTTCTCCCCATGACCTACCTCGTCTAGTCTCTGACTGATGTCATTTCATGAAACTGCATACATTTCAGCTGGGTCTCCTTAGGTTCATTCCTGTCTCAGGGTTACACTACAATTGCTATACTCTCTGCCTGAAACTCTTTCCCAGTCCACTGAGTGCCTGGATCCTTATTATAGTTCAGATGTTGGCTCAAATATCCTCCTCAGAGTAGTATTCCCTGAGGGCTCTAAAGTAACCTCTCACTCCCCTTCACTCTCTATATCACATCCTCCAGTTTTATTTATTTAATAACACTTACCACAAACTGTATTACTTTTTCCAGTGTATCTACCCCTTGCTAGAATGGAAGCACCTAGAGGACAGGAACCTTGCCAATACTGACACCTCTATATTTCCAGAATCTAAAGCTTTACCAGGAATACATGCATACTTAATATTTATCAAACTCCAAATGAACTATTACTAGTAGTATGAACACAAAATTCTTTTTAAAGCCAATATGGGAATATTGTGACCTTTCAAAAGACTGAAACTTCATCTCTTTAAGCATTTCTTTGGGATATATATGATTAAAGTGTGCTGAATGAGATCTTTTCTGTTGTGTTGATGGCTAAATACCAACTCTGTCAATGATAGCCAAAACAATCTTGAAAAAGTAAACAGAACTGGAGGAATCAGGCTCCCTGACTTCAGACTATGCTACAAAGCTACAGTAATTAAAACAGCATGGCACTGGCACAAAAATACAGAAATGTGGATCATCAGAACAGGATAGAAAGCCCAGAAATAAACCTAAGCACTTATGGCCAATTAATATATGACAAAGGAAGCAAGAATATACAGTGGAGAAAAGATAGTCTCTTCAATAAGTGGTGCTGGGAAAACTGGACAGCTACATGTAAAAGAATGAACTTAGAACATTCTCTAACACCATATACAAAAATAAACTCAAAATGGGTTAAAGACCTAAACATAAGACTGGATACTATAAAACTCTTAGAGGAAAACATAGGCAGAAAATTATTTGACATAAATCACAGCAATATCTTTTTTGACCCACCTCCTAGAGTAATGAAAATAAAAACAAACAAATGGGACCCAATTAAACTTGAAAGCTTTTATGCAGCAAGGGAAATCATTAAAAAAAAAAAAGACAACCTACAGAATGGCAGAAAATTGCAAATGAAGCAATCAAGAAGGGATTAATCTCCAAAGAATACAAACAGTTCATGAAACTTCATATCAATAAAACAAGTCAATCCAAAAAATGGTCAGAATATCTAAATAGACAGTTCTCTAGAGAAAACAGACAGATGGCCAAAAAGCACATGAAAATGCGCTCAACATCACTAGTTTTAAAGAAATGTAAATCAAAACTATAATGAGCTATCACCTCACACCAGTCAGAATGGCCATCATCAAAAACTACCACGCGGTGCAGTTTGAAAATCCGACAGAAATCTGTAAACCAGCTATAATGCAAAAAAATAAAAAATTATAAAAAAAACTTAAAGACACAAACAAGAAACAAAGAGATGGTCTTACTGTGAGGTGGCCTTTGGAGGACTTTGGGGAAAAAAAACCAAAATTATTGGGGGAGTCATGAAAAGGGTGACTCAACAGGGAATCTCCAGTTTGAAAGAGGACAGGAACGTAGGTATGAAACCAATTGAGAGGAAAAGGGAGGAGGGCTAGAAAAGCCTGAAAAGAGAACGAGACAGAGATTTCTGTTTCAACCCACCCTCTGCAGATGTCTATTCTGCATGCTTCCAGACAGGGCCAGAGAAGGAAGGAGCATCCTGTCCACTATCCACTGCCCACTGGGGTGATCAAACCCAGAAACCAGCCAGTTGTACGTCGTCTGTGGGACTGCAACCCACATGTGGGACTCTCATCCATAGGCTTTAGCCTGTTCCTAAAGGGACTTCTCTTGGCCACAGGAAAGTAAAGGTGAGATTATTGGGATGACCAGACTTCCAATCACTACATGATAGATGTTTGAACCTTTATCACTCTCATAAATCCCCTGTCAGGGAGAGTCTTCTGGACCAGGATCTGCACAGTGTAAGGTTGTAAGGTGAGCCTCTCCCACCTTTGCTTGTCACCTATCAAGGTGAGCCATTGCCAGCCAGATGGAGCAGGTCTCACAAGCTTGAGAAGAATGATATTGTAGCTGCCTGATGTCCACTTTTTCAAAAGAACAGGACAGAGCAAGGAGAGGACAGAGAAAGGAGAAAGAGAGAGAGGTATCAGGAGTGAAAGGGACAAAGGGAGAGAAAAGCATTGCCTGAATGAGGGTACTGAGGTTCTCAGGGTCCAGGGAGGCAGACTAACCTAAGGTGGTGACACTGAAACAAGAGGGTCAGGTGGCCTCTTGTCGCCCATGGGGAAGCTGCATTCAGTGGTCTGGGAGGTGCCTGGATCCTCTACCTGGGGAGTGAGGGGGGCGAAAGTCGCCATTCATGTTTTTATGGTAGCCACAAAGTACGTTCCTGACTTGGACTCTTTAATCAATAGAAATTGATAAGGGGCCAGACAAGAAATTCAGGCAAGGCTTTATTGGGATCCTTGTACTACAGCAGAAGAGCAAAAATAAGTAACAGGTGCTCTTGCTTGCTCTCTCAGTAGGGGGTGGTGAGCTGGTCCCTTAAACCGGGTGAGGGTGGGGGTGGATCAGTGGGTATGGCAGGAGGAGTGGCTTGGGCATTGCCTACCCCCTTGGTCATGCTGTGTGCAGGGGTCATGCACAAAACTTTGCTTTTCCTCCCAGCACCTCAGAAGTGGCACTTCGGCTTTTTGTCTTTTTGTATATTGTTTTTCATAATTTGCTCCAACTGCACATGGGTGTAGTCATTTTTAATCCCTTATAATTTCTCTGTATTTTGTTGCTTAAGGAGATATTTGTCCAGGTGCAAGTATAAGGGCCCCAAGTCCCAGCCTATTTCATCAGGACATGACAGCAACCTTTGCTAATTGAAGGAGAAGGAGGCTACAATTTATAGGGGAATTGACACCAGGTTGGCTCATCAGTTACCAGGGGAACCAGTGGCTGTGGCAGGGTGCAAGCCTGTAGGCGATTATTGATTAAGCCCTATAATTAAGAAGGTTGTTAGTCATGTGAGTGAAGCAGGGGCTGGTCAAGCAGAGGATACACGGAGAGCAAGAGGACAGTCATCTTGAAAGGCTTGACCATACGGTAAGTAATTTTATGGGTGAATTCTATCAAATCATCAAGGAATAGATAACCTGTATGTTTTATAAAGAGTTATGGGGATAGAGAAATATGGAATGCCATCCTACTCATTTTATAAAACTGTCAGCATCATGATAATAAAGCTGATCAAGAATAACACAAAAAGGGAATTATAGGTTAATTTCATGTATAATAATAGCACAAACTGAGTACATACTATTGTGCCAGACACAGTTCAAAGCCCTTTAGACACTATGCTGCCTCCCAAAATAATGGAGAAATTCCATTTCCGGCATTGGTTGTTCCATACCAACATTTCCACTGAAAATAGCTAGAGAAGCTGGATGAAATATTTAAAAACACTTCTTTGAATTCATCAGGGAGCTAACAAGGAAGAGAAGATTTGCAGGGCCAAGATCCCAAAGAGGATAGAAGCTCCAGGAGGAGAGTCTGGCATTTGGTGGAGCTTTACCCGTCTAAGAAATTGCTTATTCTGAAAGGTGAATAAGAAGCTAAGCATTTGAGCTGAGATTTTGGCAGACTTATGGAAATTAAGAGCTTAATGGATAGGTTTAAGAGCTGATTAAATATATCTGAAGGGAAAATTAGTGAACAGGAAGGTAATTCTGAAGAAATAATTTCAGACTGAAGCACAAAGGTATACAATGACAGAAAATACAGAAATAAAGTTAAAGAAGTATGACATAGTGTAAAAAAAACATGTGGGATTGGAATTCCAAAAGGAGAGGGAAGAAAAGCAATGTTTGCAGAGATAATGGTTGCCAACTTTCTAAAATTGATGAAACACATTGAAGCAAAGATTCAAGAAGTCCTATGAAACTTAAGCAGATTTTTCCCTACAAACATCGTAGTCAAACTGCTTAAAACCAAAGACAAAGCAAAAATTTTAAAAGCATCCAGAAGGAAAAAAAGTCACCGTCTTCAAAGGAGAAAATAGAAGATTGATAGATTGAAAGATGGTTGTTTCTCAAAGAAACAACAGAAGTAAACAAAATGACATCTTAAAAGTAATAAAATAACTGCCAATCTGGAACTCTCTATTCAGGAAGTATTCTTTTGCAAATGAAGGCAGAACAGAGAATTTTTAAATAAAAATAATTGACAGAATTCATCATCAGGAGAATTGCACTCAAAGAAATACCTTAAGGGTTTTCTTTAGGCAGCAGGAATATTATCCTAAGTGAAAGCTGGTAGATGCAAGACAGAATACAGAGCAATGGAAAAGGTAATTATTACTATATGGAAAAATATAAATAAATATGTTAAACAAATAGCAATGGCATATAAATATTATATATTATAAACAGCACAAGTGGCAGGAGAGGGTAAATGAAATATGTTTTAAGGTCCTTGCATGATCCTATATTAATTTATATTACACTGAAAATTCAACCATGTATGTTGCAATCCCTAATCTAACCACTAAAATGAATAAGCATATAAAAATGAGTAAGTATATAGAATATGTGAATATGGCTAACGCACTTGACCTAATTGACATTTATAGAACACTGCATTTAACAATGGTAGAATATACTTTTTTTTTCTTTCTTTTTTTTTTATTTTTGCATTATAGCTGGTTTACAGATTTCTGTCAGGTTTTCCAATACTTTTTAAAGTGCACATGGAGTATTTACCAAAATTTGAGCCATAAAGCAAGTTTCAAAGGACTGAAATTATGCAGAGTAAATTGTCTGACCATAGTAGAATTAAGCTAGAAATCAAACAAAAAGATAACTAGAAAATTGCCATATGTTTGGAAAGTAAGCAACAGATTTCTAAGTAACCAATTGGTCAAAAACAGAATCACAGTGGAAATTAGCAAATACTTAGAACTGAAAGATAACACAAAACATAAAAACATAATGGAAAGGAAGAGAACACCTGTCATTATATGTGTTTATGGTTATAAAATCCAAGAAAATCAACCTGAAAACTATTGAAACTATCAAGCACTCAAAGAGATGTCTGATTACCACATTAAAATCAGTAGCTTTTCATACACTAGCAAAAGCTTATTAGAAAATATTATGGTAAAAGTATTCCACATCACAATAGCAAGAAATACAATAAATACCAAGAAAGAAACCTAGCAAGAAATGTTATAATTTACTGATGGATAGAAAGACATGAATAAATGGAGAAACATATCTGGAGCCTTGATACCTGGAGTCTTAACCTCCAGAAACATACTTTAAGGGTTAAGAATATCGAGTCTGGCTCCCAAGTTCAAACCCTGGCTCCATCACTTTCTAGCTGTGTGACCTTGGCAAGTTACTTAACCTCTTTATGCCTGTTTCCTTTATCTGTGAAGTAGCAATAATCATGATAGTCTCTACCGCATAGAGGTAGGATTAAATGCATTACTGTCCCATGACTAACCTATATAAGGTTGTGACCTGTACCCCACTATCCTGACCCTCTGATACTGCTCTATCCACTTTTTCCTCTTTTTCTGTAGCATTTGCTACCCTCTAACATGGTATATCATTTACTAATTTTTTATATTTTTTGTTTATTCTCTGCCTACTTCTGTTAAAATATATGCTCCTTGAGGGCAAGAATCTATGTTTTTTTTTTCATTTTTTTAGAAATGTCTTTTTTTTTGCAAATGTATCCCAAATGCTTAGAAAATTACCTGGCACATGGCAGGGTACTTAGAATACTACCTGGCACATAATAAGCACTATTATTACTGTAAAGATGTCAGTTCTTTAGAAATTATAAATGTAATTCAATCCCAGTCAATATGCCAGTGAGATATTTAGATAGGTAGAATTTGAGAAGCTGATTCTAAAATTCATTAGAAAGAGAAAGTAACAACAGCCAAGAAAAATTTTACAAAGAACATGGGGGAGAGAGGCTTGACTTACTATTAATTAGCACAATGAATTATTGACATAGGGCCAAACAGATCTGCAAGATTGTGTGTGTGTGTGTGTAAAGATGGAATTTCATATAAGTGGGGGAAGAATAAACTGTTTCATACATAGTGTGGAACAAATTGGCTGTTGGTTATCTGTCTATAAGATCACTCCCACACTCTGCAAGCTTAAAAGTAATTCCCAGTGGTTTAAAAAGCTTCTGTTTTTGATCATCTACTAACGTGTTTAAAATCAATATTTTCTCCTTACTTCTTGCAACAATTTATAGGTAATTATGTATGAGCTTTGTTGGTATATTAAGTTTGGCCCCAAATCAAAAGAGCCCTGCTTTCAACTCTTGCATCTGCTACTAATATTCTTTGTTTTCTTGAGCAAATCACATTCCCTGTAAGTGCTCAGTTCCATTGTCTACAAAGTGAGGTTTTATGAGATTAATTGATTAAGATCCAGACTTAAGTTCAACTAAATCTCTCACATTCCTGCAACTCTTTGATGATTTTAATTAATCCTTACAACTCCATTTTCTCTCTGTTTTGTCGTTGAGGAAACTTAAAGTTCAGAGGAAAGAATGGTTTGTCTAGGATATCACACCCAACAGTTTCTTGTTTCAGTTCTAGTTAGGTTCAGCTGTTAAGGAAAAGGCTTGGTGGTTCAAGACAAGTTTATTTTTTCCCAGTAACATCAGCACAGGGTTAGGCAGTGCAGGGTCTGCATAGCAGCTACTTGGTCATCAGAGGTCCTCAGAGACCCTGGCTTCTTATCTTTATGCTTTATCCTACTTTGCACTGTCTTCCATCCTTAGTGTTATCTCAAAGGCTCAAGAGGGCTAGGTAAGTACAGATATGATGTGATGGGGGGGGAGGGGAAGAGGTGAATGATGTGTCTCCAAACCAAGTCAATTCATTATGAAGCCCTTACCCAGAAATACCATTTTGAATTTCCATCTCATTCGCCCCTTCCATCTGTAAAAGACGTTAGAAACTCAGTTTTTTTTTAGTTTAACATATTTTTCCTCAAGTTATTTCTTAAAGAAGGGGAGAATTCAAATCAACTCAATAACTAGCGTTTCTGCTACAGAGCTAAGCCTCACAGCCAGGTCTACTGACCGATTAGGGATGTTCTTTTCATTAAATCTATACAAGTGACTCCCAGATTTGAAGTGACAACTTGGAGAGAAGATCAGGGTAGACTTCATGGAGGAAATGGCATTTGGGTTGTAAGCATTAACAGCTAGAAGGTGGATAGTTGGAGCCAGGACTTAGGGAGTACGCTACAGTGGTAGGAAAAAGATTGTCACAGATTAGGAGATTAGGGGATAGATGAGGGATAGGGTGTGGCTCAGGTAGACAGGGGCCCAAAATGGGTAACAGGAGGCTGGCAGGAGACTAGGCTGCTAGTGGGTGGGCTTGTAAAACACAGTTAGTTTCTTGTAGCTCCTGCCTTAAATACATTACATGCCTGGGGAACTCGCCTATACCCTTACACCCATATGCAAATACCAAAATAGCAGGGTTGGAACAGGCAAGAGGATGGAGGAGATATTGGTGCTTAATGTGGAGAGTTGGCTTAGCTCATAAAGTTACCTCTGGCTAGCCTGCCCAGGGTTCTTAATGGTGGTTCCCAAACTTTGCTGTACATTGGAATAACCTGAACCATTTTTAACAAATACTGCTCCTGACCCCAGTGAATCCAACTTGATTGGTTTGAGGTATTACCTGGTTTTGGCAAAGCTCCTTAGGTGATTGGAATGTTTAGCTAACTTTTGGGTTAGGGCATTGAAAGCCAAATGTTAACAAAGACTGAATTATATCTGGCACCACTGGCACCATTATACTGTTAATACACATAACATTATATATAATGGCGCATATTATTATCAATAAAATTTCCCATCAGCTTTCCCGTGGGTGGGTGGGCAGGCTAAGAGGCAGTTTAAAGGCCACCTAGCCTGCAGAACGCTGTAACCCAGAGGTTTTTCACACAGCGAGGTCACCTCCTTCCTTGCTGGAGGGTGCCATATTTGGCAATGTCTGACTTGGAGGTGATGGGTTCTCCATTAACACTTTCACAAGATGCTTTAGCACACATCTGGGAACTTCTGGGTTGAAAAGCCAGTACAGACAATTGCAAAGGTGGATCTTCTGGGATTTTAAAAATGTTTAAATCTCTTCTCTCCAACCCCCCAAATAGTGGTTCAGGTGGCCTTGTTTCTGTTCTTTGTAGGACTCAAGTACCCTGCTCACACCCCCACGCCCTCCTTTGCAACCAGCTTTCTGCCTTTTCCAGTGGAATGGCTGAGAGCAGGATGAGAAGAGACACCTATACATGTAAATTAAGTCATTACCAGTAAAATTTGCAACACCCGGTGTAAATTTCTATGGGTTCAAAGTTGTCATGGATAAGGATACAATTAGGCTGAAAACCTGTCTACTGGCAGCTGGGTAGGGAAAGAGAGTGGGCGAAGGGGTCGCAGTATGACTCAGTTTGCAAATAAGAGAAGGAGCCGAGAGTTAGTGGCCTGCCGGCCTCATCAGTGTTTAGATGAAATTGCTGCTGCTGCCAATAGAGATTGACAATTTGAAGAGCTGAAAGTGCCTTGTCTCTTGATTGAATTAATTTATAAGCCACATCTTTTTGAGCATGAGTAGAGGCAGCTTATCAAAAAGACAAACATGATGCATAAACTATTCTGTTTAGTTTAGCAAAAGTTGAAATAAATAACATTTGTTATTTTGGTATCTCCGCATCAAATTTTCACCAGAACAGTATTCTGTAGCTCACCCAGAGTGGGACAGACCAGTCCAATTATTCAACTGTTGCATGAAAAGCCTGAGCAAAAGAGATTTGCTGCTATAGCAGTGCAGTTCCTTTTTCCCCGAGGCATTTCCCCTACAACAGGAGAGGATGAGAGTGAAGGATAAGGTGCAGGAAAGGGGAAGGGCAATTGTTGTTCTGTAGCTGGAGGCCTTCATTACCCTAATGAGGGCCTGGTTTGTTGAAGAGGTCTGTCTATAAAGGTTTCAGTGTAAAGGTTAATAGGATGGCTACAATAAAAGCTTTATTAAGGACATTTTCATCAAAAGATGGCTAAGTAAGAGAAAGTGATAAAAAAGAGTCAGTTTGAGAATGACATGAATGTCTTTCAAGAAGGGACTTAGGATGATTTCAAAAAAAGACTGCAGGTTAAGTAAATATCTAGTAAAGTAATAATGGTTTAATATTTACCCAGGTCTAACTAAAATGCCAGACACTGTTCTAAATATTTTACATGCATTTACTCATTTATCCTCACAATAGTCTTTGTGAGGTAGGTCCTAGTGTTATCATCCCCATTTCATAGCTAAAGAAACTATAGGCAAAGTGAGGTTAAATAATTTACTCAATGTGAAAATGCCAGTAAGTAGTGGAACCAAAATTTGATTCTAGGAAGTCTGGTTCCAGACTCCAGTCTCTTAACCAGTGGTGTTTAACGTGTGGTTCCCAGACCAGCAGAATCAGCAGCATTTGGGAAGTCATTAGAGATGCAAACTTTGAAGTCTTCTCCCAGACCTGCTGACTCAGCAGTTCTGGAGTAGAGACCAGCAATTGGATCTAACTGATCAAATCTCTCTCTCAGTCTCCTCTCCTCTCCTCTGTCTCTTATCTTCTGAGATCCAAAGCAGAATTTGCTTCTTGTAAAAATCTCAACACTGTGTGAATAATATGGAAAATAAAAGTCTCAATCCTTGTGTTCCCTCCTCCAATCCCACTTTCCAGAGGTTATGTGTTAGTTTTCCAATGCTGCTGTAACAAATACAAATCTAGTGGCTTAAAACAATGCAGGCTTATTATCTTGCAGTTCTAGAGGTCGGAAGTCGGACACAATTTCCATTAGGCTAGAGTCAAGTTGTGGGCAGGCTGCATCCCTTTCTGGAGGCTCTGTGGGAGAATCTGCTTGCAAGCTCATTCAGGTGTCAGTAGAATTCTGTGCCTAGCAGTACTGAGCTTCTCTTTGCATTGCTAACGACTGTTTTTCAGGGAAAATAGGGGTATGTGTGTATGTATAGCTCTACATATTTTCTTCTTTTTGTTTTTAACCAAAAAAGGATCTTACCAGACATTTTTTTCACAATTGTTTTTTTGTTCACTTAACAGTATATCATAGGAATCTTTCCAGATCATTACATGTAGTTCTGCCTCATTCTTTTGAGTGACTGCCTAGTGGCCCAGGAAACAGTTGCATCACCATTTCTTTAACCTATTGTCACTAATGGATATGCGAGCTGTTTCTATTTTTTATTCTTTTAAATGCAGAGGCAGTGATCATCATTGTATATTTCTACACCTTTGCCCTCTTATAGTCTATCTTCCATGCAGCAGCCAGTGTATGATCATTTTAAATATAAACTTAATACCTTTCTGCGCCTTCCCATCACACTTAGCTAGAATCTAACTTGCTCACTGTAGTCTACCAGGGCCTTCAGGATGTGGCTACCTGCTACCTGCATGATTATAACTTTTCATATTTTTCACTTCACTCCAGCCACAATGATTTTTCCTTAAACAGAACAAGCCCCTTCCTACATCAGAACCTGTGGATTTTCTGCATGGCTCATTCCCTGAGTTGTTTCAGGTCTCTCTGATATGTCACCTCATCAAAGAAATAGTCCTTGGCCGTCCACTCAACAAACAGTGGCATCCTGCTTTTCTCCATCACTCTAGTCCCCTCATTCTGCTTTTTAAAAAAATTTGTTATGCATTATTTGATACATACAAAATGCATGCAGGATAAAGCATGCCACATATATTTTAGTTATGAATGATTATGACCCAAGCAATAAAGTGAACACAACTGTACTTTGTTTCCCTTCAGAGTGCCGAGTACCACCTGAAATAGTTTCTGAGTTGCCTTCCCTCCTGGAACGTAAGAACCCTGTGAGACTATAACTTTGAGTTGTTTACTACTGTCTCTTCAATGTCCAGCTCTGTGTCTAGCACATAGTAGGTGTTTGATATTTGTTGAGCCAATGAATTTGTGAAGATATATTACTAGAAGAGTAATTTCTGGGTCAAATGAATTTCAAATTAACTTTTAAAAGGTCATACTACCATATACTCCCACTAGCAGTATACTATCTCCATTTTAATGACTTTTTTTAATGTGAGATACTGTTTTTGAAATATGTAGGTTTTAGTTATAAATAAAAATGAATCACAGGATTCTGGCAGTAAAGAATCACTTTTTTTCCCTTACAGACCATGGAGTGGAAAGCTTGATGACAGAATCTAGCTTGCTTTCTACAGTTTGCGAGTAGGAGGACTTCTTTCTCACAAGGATTTTTGGCTGGAAAAGAAAGTAGAGAGTAAGGCAATGGGAGAGAATAAGTTTTCTATCTGTGGCATAAAGAGATTAGAGGCTAAATGCAATCAGATAAAATATTATATACTCACAGAAGTATTCTCAGTTGTAAACCCCATCTAATTTAAAATTATTAGTTGTATTGAGGCTTAATTTACATAAAATAAAATTTACACATTTTAAGTTTGTGGGTTATTTTCTTCGCTTTAGATTTTGCTGTGTTTGTCAATCCTTTTTATCTCTATAGTTACATCTAATTACATATATTTTGGATCAAATAATTTATTCTCACAGAATAAAGACTATTTGAAAATTTACTTAGACCAGGTTTTAAATAGGTGCATTGCACAAATTCTGAGATTTTATAGTCTTCTCCTTCTCTGTCTTTGTTCTAATCTTTCTAGAAATGACACTGCATCACAAAATGTCTGTTGTCACACCTTATTTCTACCTTTCCCTGTTTTTCAATAATTGCTTAATTATTTTCATGTGCTTATTGTGTAAACCTCTAGTTCTATTTCCTGAGGGAGAGACTAATTTTCTCAGTTATCTGATGATTTCTTTGACAATGAAAACATTATTCAAAACTTTGATATGAAGAAAGAATATTGAATGCAAAAATTGGCAGATCTTGATTGTTTTTTAAATGGTGTATGATCCTGAAGTACTTCTCTTGATAATTAGGTAGAGGATTATTTCCTACCAGGAGGACAGCCTGGATTTGGTCTTTAACAACTGCACTTTAATGTGAGGAGCTTGATATAGGCAAGACAACTGGACTAGGAGATAGAAGATCTGGCCTCGTTGCCACTAGCCCTTGAATTTATAGGCTACTTGGATGGTTAAGATATATTACATTTAACTGTGATAGAAGACAAAAGTTGAAACCTTTCTGGAAAGTTCTTAGGAAAGTTCATGTGAGAGAAAGATTAATTTCAGCTGTTGGATCAAGCGAAGTTTCATGGGGAAGTGCGTATCTGAGCTGGAACTTTGTGATTCTTGGAATCTGGACATTTGGAGATGAAGAAACGGCAATCTAAGCAGACAATAATGTGAGGAAACCCAGAAGCCAGACAATAATGTGAGGAAACGCAGAAAAGAGTGGGGGATATCCCCTTTGGTAACCATAAATTTGTTTTCAAAGTCTATGAGCCTTTTTCTGTTCTGCAGATAAGTTCATGTATATCCTTTTTAAAGATTGTACATATAAGTGATGTCATATGATATTTGTCTTTCTCTGTCTAGAGAGGAGGGGGAGGGATAGATTGGAGGCTTGGGATTGGCACACTAAGGTACATGGAATGATTGGGGACCTGCTGTGTAGCACAGAGAACTCTACCCAGCATTCTGTGGCAATCTATGTGGAAAAAAGAATCTGGAAAATAATGTGTTTACATGTATAACTGGATCACTTTACAGCAGAAATTATCACAACATTGTAAGTCAACTATACTTCAATAAAACTTTAAAAAAGATAAAAAGGTATGTAAAAATATAAACAGTAAGAATCTAAAAAAATCATGGGGTATATACAGGGAGCATTGGGTAATTTTTTTTCTGGAAAGCTGATTGTGTTGGATAAAGAGCATGAGATAAATATGGACAGAAAGGTTTGTGTAAGATCATGGAATGGATAATGTCCCTCCTTAAAACTGTGACCTCATATGATCCCACTCTCCCCCTTCCTTGACTTTTTTTGCTTAGTTGAATCATATTGATATCTTCAAAACTAACTTGGCTAAATATTGAGAAGCCAATAAAGAAATTGTCAGAGTCCAAATGACCACATGAAAAGATGTTCAACATCATTAGCCATTAGGGAAATGAAAATTAAAACCACAATTAGCTGTCACTACACACAGTATGGCTAAAATAAATAATATTGACAGTACCAAATGTTGATGAGGATGCAGAGAAACTGCATCACTCATACATTGCCAGTGGAATGTAAAATGGTACAGCAACTCTGGAAAACATTTTGGTAATTTCTTAAAAATAAATATGCAACTACAATACAACTCAGCAATTTCACCTCTGGGCAATTTTATCATTTGAGCCAACCAGAAGGAGGATGTGGGGGAAGTTCCCACTGGCTTCCCAGGTCTCTGGAGAGGATTACAGCCAGCCTGTAGATGCATGCTAAAATTAGAAGCCAGACCCTCAGGCAGCAGCTTATAAAGTATGCAGTTAGACCCCTTTCAGGGAAACAACAGGGAGGTGGACATTTTTGCCTGCTCTCTCCACTATGCCCTGGTGGAATAGCCGCAGCAATTGTTTGTGCGCTTCTGCTGGTCAAGAACTACTTCTTTGTTTCCTATAGTATTGTAGGTCTTATGAATGCAAGCCCTGCTGGCTTTCAGCAGTAGGTGTTTTGTACTCATCCCTTGGGCAACAGCCTTAAAAGTTGGGGGACTAAATTGCAGTCCAAACCGTTTGCTCCTTAGGGAGAAGCTGGGGGTTGGAGTCCTCTCCCAATTGCATGGCGCAGTGCTGGGGTGGGGTTTATGGCAAAAGTGTGTCTCAGCCTTTCTGACCTGTTTTGATGTGAATATTTTCTCCTTCGCCTGTTGTGTAGGAGTGCCTCAGATAGATTCTGGATTTCTTTCAGAGGGAACTTCTCCATATGTAGCTGTCCATTTGGTGTGCATGTGGAAAGAGGGCCATTTAGAGCTATCTTTTGCCACCCCTTTGGATACTTCCTATTTCCATCAGACCGTTGGCCTATTTACCTGGTTGACTGGAATTGTACACATGTGGGCACTGCCAGTGGGGGGAGAAAGCAACAAAACCTCCCAAATAGCATCACTCCTTTAGTTTGCATGTTATATTGTCACTGAGGAAGTTGGTTCAGGCAAATTTGAGTTAAATAGCTCAGCATATATGGTCATTTGTTGGAATTTGGTTATTTAATGGGAATTTGTGCCAGTCCCCAGGGGCAATAGCTGAGAGTATTGCCAAGAGGAATTTATTTAAGGCTGCAAATCTATCTTTAAACAGGCATTACACCTCTAGCTCTGCTCTAGATTTGCTATTGCACACAGCGCCTGGAAAATTACAGAGTCCAGGGGACCTGGGAGAGTGGCTGATCACAGCTTCCAGCAGCTATTTCCTCTGTATTCTGTTTCTCTCTGAAAGCCCCACAAGACCATTTGATTTAGAGTGCTATGAAGAAGAGGGCTGCTATCACGCATTGAATGACTTTTCCTTTTTGGATGGTCCTTTCTCTTCTTTTTCTCTTTTCATATTTATTAAGCGCTTGCTATGCACCAGCCACTGTTTCTCCTCTATCCTTAGTTGATCGCAAACACATGGGTTGATTCTTCAAGCTTAACTCTGATTTATATAATTTATCAGCTTAAAAATCCTTATGTCTTTCTCCATAGCATATAAAAGAAAGCTTTATATCTGCCCTGGGCACTAATTTGGATCCTTGTCTTGTGATCTTAGATTAGGGGTTATCTGAGATCTCTTCTTCCCTGGAGTTTCTGTAATTCTGGGCTATGGTGCCCCGTTTAGTTTCTGACTTTGTTTTGCTTGATTTTTGTTCACTGCTATATCCCTTAATCAATAGAACAATATGTAATCCATACTAGACAATAAATACTGGTTGAATGAGCAGAGACCGAGGAGAAAAAGAAATTGCTTGTTTAATTTACCAAGTCACAACTCCTTGGAAGGATCCAGTTCTGTCTGTTGTCCTTGGTCATTAATCATAAGAAAAGATGCTCATTTAAATAAGAAAAATGCAAATTAAATTTGCAATGATATCCTTTTTAAGTGAAAATATGTGATAGCATACTGTGTTGGCAAAAGATTGGGGAAGCAGGCATTGTTACATGTGGGAATGTGAACTAGTATAACCTCAGAGGGCAACTTGACAGTGTTTAATAAAATGAAAATTGCCTGTACATTTATTACATACAGCAGTTCCACATGTAGGAAATTTTTTTAAGTAGATATGCTCTCATGTTACTCTAGTCCTTTCACTTTTAAGCTCTCCTGAACAACAGTTTGATTTTTCTCTCCTGGAATGTCCAATGCCTCCTCCCCTATGTCACCCTCAGCTGATGACCTTGCTTCCTACTTCACTGAGAAAACAGAGACAGTCAGATGAGAACGTGCACATACTACTGGCACCTCTCTCACCCACATCTGTGCCCCGGGACTCTGTCTTAAATCTTGTAAGTTACTGAGGATGAACGGTCCATACTCCCAGCATCTCTGCTCTAGATTCTATTTCCTCTAATCTCTTGGTACAGTGGTAGATCCAGCAATTCTCCCCTGTCTCTCATGGTCAAATTTTTCTTCTCTTCTAAATGGGTCTGATCAGCATACTAAAAAAAAGTTGTAATGTTTTAATCTTAAAAAAAGCTGATGCCCCACACTGCCCTCTTCTATATTTCTGTTCCCCTCAAAAAGAGTTCCTTTTACTGCCCGTCCTCAGTCCTTCCATTTGCCCTTCAACTACCTCCAATCAGGCTTTCTCTCTCACCACTACACCCAAATGTTGTTATCAAGGTTACCAATCACCATCAGTTAAGAAGATTTTGAGAACAGTTCCCAGTGGTTTTTGTATTTATCCTGTCTGCTTTATTTGACCTAGTCAATTGCCCACTACTCCTTAGAGACTTTCTTCGCTTGGCTTCTAAGAAGAGTTCATTCTCCTCCAGTGTCTCCTCTTGCTGCTCCTTCTCAGAATTCTTTTCTTATTCCTCATCATCTTCTTGACTTCCAAATGTTGTAGGTGTCCCAGGCCTCAGTTATTTGACCTCTGTATTTGTATTCACTCCTTAGGTAGTCTCATCCAATCCCATGACTTCCCGTAGCATATATATGTTGATCAATTCCAAATTAGATTTAACCCATGCCTCTGCAATGAACTCTAGATTTGTAAATATAACTGCCTACTTGATGTGTCCATTTTGATGTCTAACATATGGTCTGTTATGCTGTAACATTTGCCTTGAAAACATGAATTTGTTCCATTGTGATTGGTAAAGTCAGAAACAATTTGAGTGTGATGTGGATTTGGCTTATGGGTGACTTTATCCAAGAAAAGCACTTAGAGAACACAGAAAACTGGCTGAACTGAGCCATGTAGGGTTGCACAAAACACACATATGAAATATCTACCAGTTCACCATCTGTCTTAGGCACCACAACTATTTACCTCTGCCATTATAACTTTGCCTCAAATTTCAGATAAACTTTATCCCACCTTTCCAAAGTAATTCACAAAGTATCTCTTCTGATGCCCGCTTCCACAAGCAAACTTCCTGTCTTTTTCAAGATAAAGTACCTTATATATTGTGTAGTATTTATATATTTCTTAATTGTTTTTCACGTGTAAAATTGCACTATGTAAAATAGGCTCCTATTTTTTAATGTGTCACTGATAAAGCTTTTGAGTGTTGTGTCCATAGTCCCATCTTTTTCCCCTGTAAGCTCTGGGTTTTTATTGAGTGATTTAGGAACACATATGTCACATTATAGCCGGACTAACTGTATTGTAAACTGAATTTGTCTTTATTCACTAAACACATTGCTCACACAATTCGCCCTGGTTACTACATGGCAAGTACAACCTGCTAGTTGTTCAGGTCTAAGGTCTTGCTGTCACTTTTGATTCGTCTCTCTCAAATAACACATGTGCTTAATCATCAAATCCTACAATATATATCCATTATTTGATGGTTCTTTTCTTTTTAGCTACAGTCCTGGCTTCAGCCATCATCCTTCACTTGGATTATTGTGGTTATCTTCTAAGTGGTGTCCACACCACACCACAGAGTAATCTCTTAAAAATGTGTCACATCAGGAGTTCCCGTCATGGCGCAGGGGAAATGAATCTGGCTAGGAACCATGAGGTTGCAGGTTTGCTCCCTGGCCTCTCTCAGTGGGTTAAGGATCTGGTGTTGCTGCGGCTGTGGTGTAGGCTGGCAGCTGTAGCTCCGATTTGACCCCTAGCCTGGGAACTTCCATATGCTGTGGGTGCGGCCCTGAAAAAAAAAAAAGGAGAGAGAGGAAAATGAGTCATGGAAGACGGGGTTAGTTATAGGGTGAGAGGGGATATTCTCTTCATCTGTCTCTGTCTGCTTCTCTCACGGGAGGTCCCAGGATAGGTTCTTCTTAGCTACTGACAGATTGGTATAAACCCCGGACTAGGTCTTTTGGCCCAGCTGGGTCTAAAAGACTGCCTTATGCCTTATAAATTCACCAAAGGATATTAACGGAACAGTGGATGGGGACTCCACACTTGCTTTGTGCCTGGGATGTGTCTCATTTACACCAATATATATGTATTTATTCGTAGGATGAGGGAGTTAGGAATTAGGGCAGCTGGCCTTAACCCTCCTGGGTTTCGGCGCTAAAAATGTCAGAATGGTGGAAAGGAAGCAGAGGCTGGAGCAATGAGATTGCAAGCAAGGTTTATTAATGAACAGAGTGGTGGAGAGATCTGAGCAAGCAAGACTCAGCAGCCACCTATCCATCCCCCTGCAGGGAAGTACTTGTTTTTTTGTAGACAGGGATCGTTTTGTTGAGTCAGTAGTCTGTGGCCTTGGGGCGATCTTTGTTCTAGGGAACTCAGTCTGTTACATGGGTTACATGTGCCTGTTCGATACGAAGGAGTCTGCAAGTCTGGATTTGGCTGGGTTATATTGATTTTTTTGTCCTTTTAGGCCTTCTTTCATTTTCCACCTAAGAAGTCCTTATTTTCACTTTGCTATTTCTTTGCTGTATGATCTTGGTGAAGTCTCATCCTCTCTGGGCCTTTGTTTTTCCATTTGTAAGATGAAAATGTTCAGTTGAGAGTAGAGACTCCGATGAGGAAGTGAAAGAGTATTAAAAGACTGAGAATTACCTTTCTTTTGAGAGTCATCTCATGTTATATATGACTGTTGATAGAGGGAGGAAGACTATAATTGAGTACCACCAGCTTTGAGGATCTCTTTAAAGTTTTCCAACTCTATGCTTATAGGATATTATGTGTGATGCAAAATCCAGGTGTCTTGTTTAAAACAAGTTCTTTTTAAATCAATATTCAAAATATAATCAATTCTCAAGAAATATCTTGAATTTCCAAGCATGGTTCATTCTGCCTGCAGCTCTCTTAACTTTCCTCCCATTCTGTTAGCCTTTCCTTCCCTTATTTATTCTTAAGATCTCAAAATAAATGTCACTTCCTTTGGGAAATCTTCTTGGATTCAGTTTCTAGACTATATTAGGTTCCCCAATATGAACTTCCAAACCACTTTGGGTCAATGCATTTCTGTTTGAGGAAACAAAAAGTAAACACGTACTTAATTTACTGTCTTGAGAAAGTGAAGCCTGAATGTATTTAAAAAATTTTCTTATCAGAGAAGCCTTTAAAAATAACATCATTGAAGTATAATTGATATGATATAAATTGCATATATTAATGTGGTATGGCTTGATATATTTTGACTTAAGTATAAAACCATGAAGTCATTACCATAATCAAGAAAAGGAACGTATCTCTCATCTCCAAAGTTTTCCTCATTCCCTTTTGTATTCCCCTCCTCCCATCTGATTATTTTCATCTATCCCCATGCTGCCAATTGATCTGCTTTTTAGTTTTTGGATATTATGCATAAAACTGTTGTGGAGACTCATGTACAAGTCTTTGTATGAACATATATTTTAATTTCTCTTGAGTGAATACCTATGTGTATTATGACTGGGTCATATGGAAATGACCATGAATACATACAAAGCTATACAAAGCTATTTTCCAAAATCGTACCATTATACAATTTTACCATTTCTAACAACCTTGAACCTTTTTACCATTCCTATCAGCAGTGCATGAGAAGTCCGATTTCTTTACAACCTCAGCAACACTTGGTATGAGCAAGCTTTTAAGTTTACACAGTTCAGTATGCCTAAAGTGGTAACTCAAGATTTTTAATTGGCTCTTCCCTAATGACTTAAAGGTTGAGCAATATTTTATGTGCTAACTTGCTGTCCATATATGTTCTCTGGTATTTTTGACCCTTTTTGAATTGTTTTATTATTATTAAACTTTGTTGGCTTTTATATATTCTAAATGTAATCCTTTATCAGATATGTGATTTGCAAATATTTTCCCAGTTGCAGCTTGTATGTTTATTCTCTTAACGGTGTCTTTTGAAAAGCAGAATTATTAACTTGGATGAAGTTCAATGTATCAATTACTTCATGGCTGGGCTTTTAGTTTAATATGTAATAAATGTGTAATCCAGACTCAACAAGATTTTCTTCTCTTTTAGATATTCTGTATTTTTAAGTTTTTACATTTAAGTTTATGATACATTTTCAGGTACTTTTTGTATGTGCTGTGAAATTTGCATCAAAGTTTAATTTTTTTGCATATACTATCCGACTATTCCTTCACAATTTGTTGAAAATGCTAACTTTTTTCCACTGAATTGACTTTGTATTCTGGAAAAATTCACTTGAACATATATGTTCATGTGGGTCTATTTCTGAGCCTTCTACTCTACTGGTCTATTTGTCTATATTTATTCCAATATCACACTATCTTAGTTACTATAGTTTTATAATATGTTTTGAAATCAGGTAGTGTAAGTCACGCAACTTTCTTCTTTTTCAGAACTGTTCTGGCTAGTCTAGATTCTTTGCCTTTCCATCTTAGGAGATTTTAAAATTAGCTTGTTAATATCTATAAAAAGATCCTACTGGAATTTTGATTGGGATTTCATTGAGTCAATAGATCAATAACTCATAATAATATATATATTTTTCCTTTGATGTCACTGGAAGTTCCTAGGCAGGGGGTCAAATCAGATCTATAGCGGCAGGCCTACACCACAGCCATGGCAACACCAGATCTGAGATGCATCTGTGAACTACACCACAGCTTATGGCAATGCCAGATCGTTAACCCACTGAGCAACTCCAGGGGTTGAACCCACATCCTCACAGAGACTATGCTGGGTTCTTAACCTGCTGAGTCACAGTGAGAAATCAGACTCATAGTATTGATTTTTCCAATCCATGAATATAATATATCTCTCCAATTTTTAGGTATTATTTAATTTTTCTCTGAGATATTTTTAGTTTTCAGTCTTACACAGCTTTTCCCAGTTTATTTCTCATTTATTTTTGGTTCTAATGTAAATTCAATTGACTAGTTCTTTTTAATTCCATTTGATAATTGTTTATTGCTCATACATAGAAATATGATTGACTTTTCTATACTAATCTTATACCCTGCAACCTTGCTGACTTTTCTGTAACTAGTAATTAACAACTTCATATTAAATTCCATAGGATTTTCTACGTAGATGATCACAGATAATCATGTCATTGGCAAAGACAGTTTTACATCTTTCTTTTCAATTGCAATGTATTTTGTTACTTCTTTTTTTGACTAATTGCAATGGCTCAATTTAACAGAAGTGGTGGGAGTAGACATTCTTGTCTTTTCTGATCTTAGGGGGAGAAAATTGTCTTTCGTTAATAAGTTAAGATATTAGCTGTAGGATTTTTGGGTAAAATTTACACTTAGTTATCATGTTGTGGGAATCTGCATTTATTTTAAGTTTACTGAGAGTTTTTTAAAGTCATGAACAGATATTTGACTTTGTGAAAAGATTTTTCTGCATTTTTTGAGATGATCATATTTTTTTAACCTGGTAATATGGTGTCTTAGCTCATTTGGACTACTATAAGAAAATACCACATATTGTGTAGCTTATAAACAAAAAATTATTTCTCACAGTTCTGGAGGCTACAGAGTCCAAGATCAAGGTGCCAGCATAATTGCATTATGGTAAGGACCCTCTCCTGGTTCATAGCTGGTACCTTCTTTCTGTATCCTCACATGGCCGAAGGGGTGAAGGATCTTTGGAGTCTCTTTTATAAGGACATTTGTCCCACTCATGAGACTATGCCTTCATGACCTAATCACCTTCCACAGACCCCTTCTAATACCATCGCATTGAAAATTAGAATTTCAGACCTTTACATCGATTTACACTGATTCATTTGTAAATGTTAAATCTTAAATTATTGAGGTAAATTTTACTTTGTATGGTTTTATTTTATATATTATTAGATTCAATTTGATAAATATTTTCATTAAAATATTTTTTACATCCATGTTCGTGATTGACATTGGTCTGTAGTCTGGTTTGTAGTTAGGGTAAAAGTGGCCTCCTTAAAATTTTTTTCATTCCTATGTGGAAGACATTATGCTAAGTGAAATAAGCCAGTCCACAAAAGGACAAATAATGGATGATTCCAATATATGAGCTACATAGAGTAGTCATCATGGAGTCAGAAAGAAGATTTGTAGTTGCCAGGGGCTGGAGTCGGGAGGAGAAATGGAGAATTGTTGTTTAATGGGCACAGGGTTTCTGCTCTGAAAGATGAAAAGAGTTCTGGAGATTGGTTAGACATCAATGTGAATATACTTAACACTACTGAACTGTATAATTAAAATGGTTAAAACAGTAAATTTTATGTTTTGTATATTTTACTATAATTAAAAAATACAGGATGCCATAAAAACACAGCTTAATGACTTAAAACAGCAATTTATTATCATATCTTACAAATCTGTGAGTTGACTGGACTCATATAGGTGGTTCTTGTTTTAGGAACTTGCAATCAAATAGTCAACTGGGGCTATAGTCTTCTGAAGACTCCCCTGGGCCAGATATACAAGATGGGTTATTTACATGACTGGCAATTGATTGCTGGCTCTTGTTTGGGAAATCAGATGTGGTTGTTGATTAAGTGCTTACATATGGCCTCTCTATATGGCTTGGACTTCCCATAGTGTAATGACTGGTTTCAAGAGGGAACTTCTTAAGAAGGAGAAACTCAAGAGTAAGCTTTTCTAAGAGACCAAGGTCAACACTAAAAGACTTCTTCTGACCTAGCTTAGAAACCATGCAGTGGCACTTCTGTTGATGACAAATGAATCACATGCCTACCTAGATTCAAGGGACAGGAACGATATAAGAACACCAATACTAGGAGGCATGCATCATTGGGGTCATTTCTGGAGGCTACCTCCCAAAGTATTTTTGCAGCCTAAATTTCAAGTTTGGCAGCAGAAAATGAAACTGCTAAAGTAGGTAGGAGTAAGTTTGTTGAATAACAATGGGGGTTCTGATTGGTTAGAATGTTAGCAACTATTCTGCTCTCTCCATGTGTTAAGATTTTTCATCCATGCCTCTTTCCACATGACTTTACAGTGCAGTGTACTCCCCCCCCCAACTTATTTTGTGTTTAGTCATGTGATGACCCTTGGCCAATGCAACGTGAGCAGATGAAAAATATATCATGTCTCATTAGAGATTTTAAATGTGTGGGCATAGCTTGCCTTTGTGTCTTGTGCTCCTATCACCACCCATGGGAAGAATATCCCCCAAGTAGCTGCTGTTACTTCTTCCTGGGTCAAAGAACAAGAGACTCATGGAGCAGATGTGAACGCAAGCCCAGGTGAATTTAACCAAACCACTGCTGACCTGAAGACAATCTGTTATTCAAAATAACATCATATATATATATTTTTGCTGTTATAAGCCAGTGAGATTTGGGGATTGTTTGTGGCTGCAAAAAAAGCTTACTAATATAATGGCTAATAATTGTGAGTACTTATAGTGTGACAGAAACTTCGTTGAGTACCAAACATTGATTATCTCATATAACCAATCAGGCCCGTCACACTAAGGAATTTAGTCTGTATCTTGTAAAAGGTTGTAATCTTTGAATGAATTTAAGCAAGGAGATGTTATATTAAGATTCATATTTTAGAAAGATCTTTCAGGCATCAGCACAGAAGGTATACTTAGGAATGGGTATCAGTTAAGAGGTTGCTATAGTAGAATAGGTGAGAAGAATAGGTGTCTGAACTGGGATAGCAATAATTGGAGTAGAGAGAGGTTAGATTGTAGAACTCTGTACAAGAGAAAATTAATTCATTTTGAAAAGACTTTGCTTTATTTATAGTAGTTACTTTGCCAAGTACTCAGGATACAAAAGTGAATGAGATATAGCCTTTGCTTTTAAGAAATTTGGAGTCTTCTGAGGAAGACACATAGAAAGTTTGCTGTAATACTGAATGACCTATACTTTAATAAGTACAAATGTTATGGGCATATATGAGAGGTATGCTCAACACAGTCCTGGGGAAATAATGTCTAAAGGTGCTATCAAAAGGATAAATAGGAGTTACTCAAACAAAGGAGCGTGAAAAGAACATTCCAGGCACAGGGGACACTATTCAGAGTAAGAGAGGTGATAGCACGATGAGTTCGTGAAGTTTAGTATGGAGCCTGGTATGGCAATGGGGAATTTTGGGAGATGAGCCTAGATGGCAAGAAGAATCTTTTTTTTTTTTTTTTTTTGCTACACTCATTTGCATGTGGGATTTCCAGGGCCAGGGATTGAACCCATGCCACAGCAGTGACAATGCCAGATCCTTAACCTGCTGAGATGCAGGGAAACTCCAGCAAGAAGTATCTTGATCAAGTAAAAGGCTATGTCATGTTGAGGAGTCTGGCCTTTGTCCCAAGGGCACTGGACAATTATTTAATTGTTTTGTTTAAATTTGCGCCTTATAAAGGAGCGTGAAAAGGGAAAAATAGAAGTAGGGAGAACACTTACAGTGTTGTTGAAGTAGGTCCACAAACTTATTGAACTCTAGCCATGTTCCAAGTATTGTGCTATGCATTGGGGATATAATGTTGAACATAAGACAAAAATCCTCTGACTTTTTGGAGCTTAGCCTTTTGGGAGTGGGGAAGATATTAAGTATATAGATGTAAATGGTTATATGTGTGCTAAGTACCATGAAGAAGAAGCACAGGATTCTGTGGAAGCTAAAGTAGAGGACCTGGTATTGTTTGAGGTGGGGGAAATAAATGTTCACCTAGGGAAGTAACGTTTAAGCTATAAACAGAAGAAAGAATAAAGGTTAACCAGGTAAAAGGAGTTGGGGTTTTGAATGAATTATGTTCTCACAGAGGTAGTAAAATATGCTGAGGCCTGAGTTGGAAAAGATATAGTATGTTTCAAGTACTGAGAAAAGTTCAGTGAGACTGGAATAGAAAGAGTGGGGGTGGGTAGAATGACATATGACAGAAATGAAGAGATATGTAGTGTTCAGACCATGTAGAACTTAGTAGGTCACATTATGTCAAATTTGGTCTTTATCCTAAGAGAAACGAGTGACATGGTTCTGATATACTTTGTAAAAAGAACCCTCTGTGCCGTGTGGAGAATTAGTTAGAGGGGCAAAAGTGAAAGAAAGAACAACAGGTAATATGCTCTTGAAAGAGCCCTTGCAAAAGATAATGGTGGCTTTAGGCTTGTTTAGTAATAATGGAGCCAGGAATAAAAGGGAAGAATTAAAAGATATTTAGGAAATTAATAGGACTTGGTGTATGGTGGAACTATTTACCTAGATTGGGGAGACTGCAGGTAAAGTGTGCTTAGGAAAAGGAGGGAGAATTTTTGAGCTCAACATTGGACATGTTATGTTGATGTGCATTAGGGACATCTAAGTGAAGGTGTCAAATGGGCAAATTGATGCATGGGTCTGGAGCTTAGAGCTTTCAGAACTGGAGATACTTGTTAATAAACATATCGCATTTGAATTCATGAAACTGTATGAAGCTCTTTTAGAGGGAAGAGAATAATGATAAAAGGAGTCAGGAGGCAGCCTTGAGAACATGCAATGGTCGTGTGGAAGAGGGGCTGGCAGAGGCAATTGAGAATTAGAGACTGTGGCTGAATAATCCTCACAGAAACCCTATAAGGAAGTGGTGAGATTCCTATTTTACAGCTGAGGAAAGTGAGGCTCAGGAAGCTTAAATGATTTGTATACAACAAGGAAACTAGTAAGTGGCAGAGTCCAGAGTGGAATGCCAGTCTTCTCCAGTCTGAGTTCTTTTCTCTTGCTATGGACCCAAGCAGCCTTTCTTGTTGCACAGATCTTTACCACAATTATTGTTTAGCTTTTGTCATGAAGCAGTTAAAGGAACAAGCTTTTGAGAGGTTTTTAATTTCTTTTTTGACTTTTATTAGGAATTCCATTTCTGAGAAGCTTTGCCTTTTAGAAGTTAGAAGCCGTATGTGTACCCTAAGTCAGGTAACATCTTAAGAGTGGTAATTACCTAGGGTTATGACACTCTAAGCTATAGCTTTTGTCAGTTCTTAAGAAAGACTGTCGTTACTATTGTCTCTTGCCACTGCGTTCCCACTTTGACCCCGTCTCGAAACAAAAAACCAGCCAGGCCCCAGCTATAGCTAAACAAGAACACTTATCACCGCCTGACTTCATATGCAGGTTGGAAATTTATAAATGTACAGGGAGATGAGTCCCTGGAATTAAGTGGTCAGTGGGTTTCCATGGAAATGCTATGCCTAATAATTTTTATGTAGAACTAGGAAGTAATAGGAAAACAAATGGCAATAACTTCAGACAGAAAACAGTGGGCAATGAATCCATTAAACTTAATCTGAGGTTTAAATTACATTGCTATTGCTTCAAGGATAGGCCTTCAAGGCATTTATTCTATCAGCAATATTTTAGAGACTTATGGAAAATATTATTGATAGCTGGCTAACAGTGCATCTTAATGATGATAACTGTTCCTAAAGGATGGTAGGACAAGAATATGTGTGTTAGAAAAAGTGAAAGAAAGTATTGAAAGGAAGGCAGAAACTGAAAAGGAGAAAGTTGAATAAAGGTTGATGATGTGTCTAAAAGAGAAATATACTAATTCATTACTTTCTAGGATAGAGTGACTTTCATCAGTCCTTCACATATACTGGGGTAGAAATTTGATATTTTCTAGATGAGGAATTTGAGAACTATCCAGGTTTATTTTTAAAACTGTCCCATTTAATTCTTTTTTCACTTTTTTCTTTTTAAAAAGATTTTATTGAAATAGTTTACTGACAATTTGTTAATATCTGCTATACAGCAAAGTGATTCAGTTATGCATATATATATATTCTTTTTAATATTCTTTTCCATTATCATTTATCACAGGATGTTGAATATAGTTCCCTGTGCTGTACAATAGGGCCTTGTTTTTTATCCATGATATATATGATAGGAGAACTGATGGTTCACACTGACTTTTCTGTTCCTCACCCCCAGACTCAGAGTTTCTATATTTTTAAAAGGTTTTCCATATTGGACCCATGCATACCGAAGTCGAAGAACACCACTTGAAGGTGGCATTTAACATCAGCTGAAATGGTGTTTGAGATGCTTACTGTTGTACAATTAATTTTGGTAGTATAGATTTAACCACTAAACAAAGTACGGTTTAATTCTATATTTCTCAGTTGGAAATTTAATTCAGTAGTACATGACTTCTGTTTTCTAATCCATAAATACCATGTGCCTTCTTCACAAAATATAGTGCTGAATTTAATTCATTCACCATTGTCTTCAAAGAGAAAAGTATGAATCGATGTTTTTAAAAAATCCACAAGAGCTTTGTAACTGACATTCTAAGTAAATAAATTATACTAAAGAGCCCATAGCAAGTATTCGCAGTACATTTATATGAGTTTGGTGAACCTCTGAGTTTCAGTAATAATATTTTATATTTCAGCAATCATTCTTAGACTGATACTTATTAAGTTTTATCCTGTCTAGACTTTATTCCATAGATTTCTTTTTTTTAATTTTAAGGGTGTATAGTTGACTTACAATGTTGTGTTAGTTTCAGATGTACAGAAAAGTGAATCAGTTATACATAAGCACATACCCAATGTTTTTCAGATTCTTTTCCCATATAGGTTATTATGGAACATTTGTAGAGTTCCCTGTGCTATACAGTATGTCCATTTTTATTAGATTTCACATATTAGTGATGTCATATGATGTTTGTCTTTCTCTGACTTACTTCAGTTAGTATGATAATCTCTGGATCCATCCATGTTTCTACAAATGGCAATATTTCATTCTTTTTTATGACCAAGTAATATTCCATTATATATATGTGAACCACATCTTCTTTATCCATTCCAGGATGTCAATGGATGTTTAGGTTGCTTCCATGTCTTGGCTTTTTTTTTTTTTTTTTTTTTGGTCTTTTTGCCTTTTATGTAGGGCCGCACCCGCGGCATATGGAGGTTCCCAGGCTAGGGGTCTAACAGGAGCTGTAGCTGCTGGCCTTTGCCACAGCCACAGCAACGCGGGATCCGAGTCGCATCTGCGACCTACACCACAGCTCACGGCAACACCGGATCCTTAACCCACTAAGCAAGCCCAAGGATCGAACCCGCTACCTCATGGTTCCTAGTCGGATTCGTTAACCACTGAGCTACGAAGGGAACTCCCTGTCTTGCCTTTTGTAAATAGCACTGCAGTAAACATTGGAGTATATGGATCTTTTTGAATTATAGTTTTGTCCAGATATATGCCCAGGAGTAGGATTGCTGGATCATATGGTATTTGTATTTTCAGTTTTTTGAGGCACCTCCATACTGTTTTCCATAGCAGCTGCACCAACTTACATTCCCACTAAAATTATAGAAGGGTTCCCTTTTCTCCATACTTTCTCTGGCATTTGTTTTTGTTTTTTATTTACAATTCAAATGAATTATTTAATCATGGTTATCATTTTTATATATTTTAAAACATTTTTCATTATACTTGTACAGCAAATTGACCCAGCATATCTATCTATCTATCTATCTATCTATCTATCTATCTATCTATCTACACACACACATTCTTTTTTGCACATTTTGCTCCATCATGTTACACCACAAGTGATCAGACATAGTTCCTTGGGCTATACAGCAGAATCTCATTGCTTATCCATTCCAAACACAATAGTTTGCATCTACCAACCCCAAACTCCCAGTCCCTCCTCCAGTTTTGACAACCACAAGTCTATTCTCCATGTCCATGAGTTTGTTTCTTTTCTGTAGATAGGTTCACTTGTGCCATATATTTGTTACCAGATATAAATGATGTCATATGGTATTTGTCTTTCTCCTGTCTTACTTCACTTGGTATGAGGGTCTCTCGTTCCAACCATGTTGCTGCAAATGGCACTATTTGTTCTTTTTAATGGCTGAATAATATTCCATTGTGTATATGTACAGCATCTTCTTAATCCATTCATCTGTCATTGGATATTTAGGTTGTTTCCATGTATTTGCTATTGTGAATAATGCTGCAATGAATGTAGGGGTGCATGTATCTTTTTCAATGAATGCTTTGTTTAGATATATGACCAGGAGTGGGATTGCTGGGTCATATGGTAGTTCTACATTTAGTTTCCTGAGGTACCTCCATACTGTTTTCCATAGTGGTTGTACCAATTTCCATTCCCACAAACAATGTAGGAGGGTTTCCTTTTCTCCATACCCTCTCCAGCCTTTATTGGGAGACTTACTATTGATGGCCATTCTGACCCATGTGAGAACCAACATGACTACCTCATTGTAGTTTTGATTTGCATTTCTCTAATGATTAGTGATTTTGAGCATTTATTCATGTGCCTGTTGGCCATTCGTATGTCTTCTTTGGAGAAATGTCTATTTAGGTCTTCTGCCCATTTTTCAGTTTTTTTTTTAAATTTTTGCTATTGAGTTGTATGAGTTATGTGTATATTTTGGAGATTAAGCCCTTGTTGGTTGCATTGTTGCAACTATTTTCTCTCATTCCACAGGTTTTTTTTTTTAATGGTTTCCTTTGTTGTGCAAAAGCTTGTAAGTTTGATTAGGTCCCATTGTTTTATTTTTGTTTTTATTTCTATTGCTTTGGGAGATTGAACTAAGAAAACATTTATACGGTTGATGTCAGAGAATATTTTGCCTATGTTCTTTTCTAGGAGTTTTATGGTGTCTCATCTTATGTTTAAGTCTTTAAGCCATTTTGAGTTTATCTTTTTGCATGGTATGAGGATGTGTTCTAGTTTTATTAATTTACATGCAGCTTCACCACTTGCTGAAGAGACTGTCTTTTTCCCATTTTATATTCTTGCCTCCTTTGTCAAAGATTAATTGACCATAGATGTCTGGGTGTATTTTTGGGTTCTCTATTCTGCTCCATTGGTCTGTCTGTCTGTTTGGGCACCAGGACCACACTTTCTTGATTACTGTAGCTTTGTAAAATTTTCTGAAGTCTGGGAGAGTTATGCCTCCTTCTTGGTTTATTTCACTCAGGATTGCTTTGACTTTTTATGGTTTATGGTTATGGTTCTGTATATATTTTTGGATTGTTCTAGTTCTGTGAAAAATGTCATGGGTAATTTGAAAGGGATTGCACTGAATCTGTAGATTGCTTTGGGTAGTATGGGAATTTTAAAGATATTAATTCTTCCAATTCAGGAGCATAGGCTATCTTTCCATTTTTTGAATCCCCTTTAATTTCCTCGATTAATGTTTCACCATTCTCAGTATATAAGTCTTTCACCTCCTTGGTCAGCTTTAGTCCTAGGTATTCAAATTCTGGGGTGAAATTTTAAAAGGTATTGTATTTTTATATTCTAATGTTTCATTGTCAGTATACAGAAATGCAACTTATTTCTGAATGTTAATTTTGTATCCTGCTACTTTGCTGAATTCATTGATCAGTTCGGGTGGTTTTGGTGTGGAGTCCTTAGGGTTTTCTATGTATAGTATCATGTCATCTGCATAGAGTGACAATTTTACCTCTTCTCTTCCAATTTGGATACCTTTTATTTCTTTTGTTTGTCTGATTGCTGTGGATAGGACTTCCAATACTATGTTGAATAAAAGTGGTGAGTGTGGGCATCCTTGTCTTTTTCCAGATTTTAGCAGGAAGGCTTTCAGCTTCTCTCTGTTGAGTATTATATTGGCTGTGGTTTTGTCATAAAAAGCTTTGATTTTATTAAAGTATGTTCTCTCTATACCCACTTTAGTAAGGTTTTTATCATGAATGGATGTTAGATTTTGTCAAATGCTTTTTCTGAATCTATCAAGATGATCGTGTGGTTTTTGACTTTTCTTTTGTTAATGTGGTGTATGAAGTTGATTGATTTGCAAATGTTGAGCCGTCCTTGTGAACTTGGGATGAATCCCACTTGGTTGTGGTATATGATCTTCTTTATGTGTAGTTGGATTCAACTGGATAAAATTTTGTTGAGAATTATTGTGTCTATATTCATAGAGGATATTGGCTGATAATTTTCTTTTTTGGTAGTATCTTTGTCTGATTTTGGTATTAGGGTGATGATGGCTTGATAGAATGTCTTCGGGAGTGTTCCTTCTTCTTCAAACTTTTGGAAAAGCTTAAGAAGGATGGGTGTAAGTTCTCCTTTGTATGTTTGGTAGAATTCACCTGTGAAGCCATCTGGCCCTGGACTTTTGTTTGTAGGGAGTGTTTTTTTTTTCTTTTTCTTTTTTTTATATTAACAATGAATTTTATTTCAGTTATAGGTGTACAAAGATCATAAGTCAATACGATAGATTTTGTGTCCCAAACCCACAGTGCATCCCCCCACCCCCCAGATTGTCTTATTTGAAAAATCAAGGTTTTCCAAAATCTGTGAGTCATTGTCTGTTCTACAGAGAAGTTCATTGTGTCTCTTTAGTTTCCACATGTAAGCGGTAGCATTGGGTGTTGCTGTCTAATTGTCTGACTGGTTCCACTTCGTATGATAATTTCTAGGTTCATCCATGTTGCTATAAATGTTGTTCTGTTCCTTTTAATGGCTGAGTAACATTCCATTATGTGTATGTGCCATATCTTCCCTATCCACTCCTCTGTCGATGGGCATTTAGGTTGTTTCCATGACCTGGCTTCTTCCCTCTCTAGCTGCTTTGGATGTAAAGTTAGGTTGTTTATTTGAGCTTTTTCTTGTTTCCTGAGGTTGGCTTGTATTGCTAGATACTTTCCTCTTAGCGCTGCTTTTGCTGAATCCCAGAGGTTTGGGAGTGTCGTGTCTTTGTTGTCATTTACTTCTAGGTATTTTTTAATTTTCTCTTTGATTTCTTCAGTGATCCATTAGTTGTTTTCTTGTTTTTGTATCCATTCAGCTAGTCTATGTCTTTTGGTTGGGGCATTCAGTCCATTAACATTTAAGGTAATTACTGATATATATGTTCTTATTGCCATTGTATTAACTGTTTGGGGTTTTGTTGCTTTTTTTTTTTTTAACCTTGAAGTTTTGATGTAGGAGTCTATATACAAATGAGATTGTTTTAAGTTGTTGGTTTCTTAATTGCACGTGCGTCTCCAGTGACCTGCATTTGTGCTCTCTTCTCACGATTTCTGATTTTGGTAGCATAGTTGTGCATGGATGATTTAGCATCTTTATTGTATATATGCCTTTACTGGTGAGCCTTGTCATTTGTGGTGTTTTTGCTTCTGGTCGTGGCCTTTTCTTTGCTGCCTAGAGAAGTTCCTTTAAGTTTGTTGTAAAGCTGGTTTAGTGTCGCAGAAATCTCTTAGCTTTTGCTTATCTGTAAAGGTTCTGATCTCTCCTTCAAATCTGAATGTGAGCCTTGCAGGGTAAAGCAATCTTGGTTGGAAGTTTTTCCCTTTCATCACATTCAGTATATCATGCCACTCCCTTCTGGCCTGTAGAGTTTCAGATGAGAAATCTGCTGATAACCTTATTGGGGTTCCCTTGTATGTCATTTGTTTCTTTCCCCTAGCTGCTTTCAAAATTTTCTCTTTGTCTTTAATTTTGGTCATTTTGATTAATATGTGTCTCGGGGTGTTCCTCCTTGGGTTTATTTTATATGGTACTTGTTGCACTTCCTGAATTTGACTGAGTGGTTCCTTTCCCATATTAGGAAAGTTTTCGGCTATCATCTCCTCAAATATTTTTTCTGTCCCCTTCTCTCTCTCTTCTCCCTCTGGCACCCCCATAATATGGATATTGGTGCGTTTAACATTATCCCAGAGTTCTCTGAGACTCAGCTCATTTCCTTTCAATCTTTTATCTCTTTTCTCTTCTGCATTAGTGATTTCCACTAATCTGTCCTCCACCTCACTGATTCGTTCTTCTGCCTCCTGTATTCTATTGTTGGCTGCTTCTAATGAATTTTTTATTTCAGTTATTGTATTTTGCATCTCTTCTTGTTTAATTTTTAC